>CM062818.1:1558239377-1558839377 GCA_031772625.1 Pinus tabuliformis | reverse complement strand
GACATAGAAAGAACATTGACAAGAAAACCATTTATAAACTCAAGTAGAATAATCTAGCCTGAAGTCCTAAACTAAGTCTCTTTTTTGATAAATTATCAACCAAATTATTGAGTTCCATGTAAACACAATCGAAAGAAGTGATCAAATCTAACTTGCACTTTTTTTCCCATTTCTAAATAATGGATTTTATTCATAGAGCATAAATATGTAAATATATATAAAAAATTGAAATAAAATTATGTGCAAAACTAATAAAATTCCAACCCAACCAAATACTCCATAAGACAAGTTCTTATAATGTTTGACTTTGACACATGACATGTACTAGGTGCAAGCACATGAAGGCAGTATTTCTAGTACAACACACTACATGATGAAACAATATGGTACAAGTTAGAAAAGAGTGAAAATGCTTATATTCACTTTAAATATACTTTTCATCGTGAATTTAATGTATATATCAATGATGCATTGTTGGAACTTGAACATATATATATATATATAGTTAGTTAGTTAGTTAGTTAGTTAGATAAAAATATAGGAAGTGTAAGTTAAATATAGTTAAATAAATAATTAAATAAAATATATTGTTAATATAAGAAGTGTAAGTTACAAAATCATTACTCAACTAATAAATTTAATAAGGGTGGGAACTAAGAGATATATAGTTGTCATATCATTAAATTAAAATAATTCTACAAATATGAGTAGTGGAAATTTTAAGGAAAAATAAAGTTTATAGATAAACTCGAGTCTTAAAAAGTTGTTGAGCATCACCCATCTTATGTTATTATGAAGAGCATATTATGTTAAAATGTGTGAGAGAGATGTTATAGTTATAGTTTTGTTATATAAAGTTATGTTATGAATTATAGTTATAGTTATTTATTTTCTTTTTTTTTCTTTTTTTTTTGAATAATGCTACTTCTATATTAATACAAAAATATATTACACCGAGGCCATGACCTCGTGGAGCTAGCCCAAAATTGCGACATGATTACAAGCAAAGCATTTCTGCGTGCCAAAATCCAGTAGAGTATTGCCATCCAGAACTGAAGAGACCTTGTTCCTGAGTAAAGCAAAAATACAGAAAGCCCCATAGTTGTACTTGGAATTGAGAATTAAACAACCTGAGCTATATGACAGCCAAAACTCGGAATTGGGAAATAAACCAGATCTATACGACAACCCAAACAATAAGACGAGACTTGGTAGTTGTGACCAGCAACACGACAACCCATAGCTGAAAACAGAGGTGACTATGAATGCGACCAAAAATGGAATTTGAAGGTTGACAGAGTACCCTTTGCATATTAAAAATTGGCAGTATGAGCTAATGCGTGTGAACCTTCTCAAGCTGACAAAAATCCAACAGAACCCAAAAGAACCAACCTGCTTAGGCATCTGGAGAGGGATCAGGCGACTCCTCGGTGATGCGGCATCCATATTTGTTCTCATCGTCGTCATCAGAGGAGCTCGCTGGATTCTCCATGCTCTGCGAAGCCTTGCCTTTACCAGAGCCTGAAGCTTTGCTCTGTTCGGGGTTTGCCTGGCTGGGACCTGGAATGTCTGCCACCGTCCTGTCCGAAGTCGCCCTGAGGGAGCCAGCTCCATGACTCGAATTGAGCTCGCTAAGCTCAATGGTGACCGTGGCCATGAAGGTGGAAGAGCCATGGCTGCAGGGGAAACGAAGCCGAGCGGCATTGGCCATTGAGTGGAAAGAGCTTGGTACTGGTATCTGTAAACCTCTGCCCCTACCCCGTCCACTCCGAGTGGCAGGATATCTATCCGAGCGCAGGTCCGGGCCGGAAGTTGAAGAGTCTGTCATGGAGGAGGTGGCCTGGCGCCCAGTTTGCCCGCGAGAGTTGCCTCTTCTGCAACTCATCCGCTTTCACAATTTCAGCATGGCTGGAGGGGCGGGAAGAACCTGGCTTCTTGGAGGACAAAGGAAGCAGTGAAAGGAGAAAACTAACTTGGTTACAGAGCTCAGGCCAGCAAGCGGGTGGTGAGCGTGAGAGCAATGGGAACAGAGGATGGTTTGAAGGCAGAACCAGAAGCTCCTCCAGCCAACCCAAACCTGGTTTGCTCTTGAGAGAGGACAAAGACAAGCCGCTGCAATTGCAATGGAGGAGGAGCCAGAGCGATGAGGGTAAACACGATTATGGTGGGTTAATAGCGCCATGATCAAGAAATTAGCCGGAGTGAATGGTTGTCCTAGCGTCATTAAAGATGCATTAAGATGGAGCATGTGAGAAGTGATAAACAGAGCCTCGAGAGGATATGTGGTTGTACAGAGGATCCACACACCCATCACACGCCTTGAGTGCCGTCAGACACCCAGATCCGAGAATAGTTATAGTTATGTTACATTATGCTATGTTATATAATTATATCTAGTTATAGTCAAATCACTACGGGGAGGTGGGTCCCTTGTCCCATAAACAAGGGGGACTCATACACCAATGTGGTGTATGGCTTGGTCGTGACCTTAAAATTGGATAATAATAATAATAATAATATACTAGATGTTATATATAGTTGTGTTAAACGTTATATGTACTAGATGTTATATAGTTATATTATATAGAACTATATATAATTATGTTGTGTCATAATTATCTAGTTTTATATGTGTGTGTGTGTGTGCGTGTGTTATGTTATATATAACTTTATTTTTTGTTATATAGTTACATGTTATATAGATATGTTATATATAGTTTAGTTTAGTTTATATATATATATATATATATATATATATATATATATATAACAAAAAAAAATCTCATTTTGGACTTTTAATTTAGTTAATATTTTATTTAAGTACAACTAATTTTTTAAAACAAATTACTCTATTTATTACTAAAAAATATTTAAAATATAAATTAATTTAAATTTAAAATAAAAAATGAAATAAAATTTCTTATTTGATTAAATAGAGGTTCATCATGAGCAACCATATTCAACATGTCAATTTCAAGCTCCTAACTTATTTATTTATTAGTTATAGTTTAGTTGTTTTCTGTTTTGGGATTTTTGGACATATTTCTTGTCAAATTTCTTTGAAATTTAAAATGCATTTTAAATAACATTATTTTTTTAATTTACTTCACTAAATTCCTAAGAAAAAACTTTGAAACCTAAAATAATTAAAAAATAAAGTTTTTGCCATATAAAATATTCATAATAAACATACTTCCATTGCAGATAATTTATACAATGAAAAAAACAAAAAACAAAAAAATGAAAGAAAAAAAAACAAAAACAAAAAAAAAACAAAAAAAAAAAAAAACAAAACAAAACAAAACCTAAATTATAGTTTTTTGTGGTTTTCAAGGGGTTTCTTGGTGGTTTTCATGGTTATTTTTGTGATTTTTGTATGGTAGGTTTTTTTCCAAATTAATTTATTTTATTTTGCAAGAAAAAATAAATAAAAGAAACAAAAAAGACAGGAAACCTACCTTGGCTTGATCCTTTGGGTCATTGGCGATGTTGTTGGGCAGCTAGATTGAGTTCCTCCATCTTAGTCGAGCTTAGAAATCCTCCGTCAAACTCCTTCTTCTTTGCGGTCTATGAAAAATGGCTTGTGCAGATTGCGACCTGGGTTTTAAAATAAGAGATAGGAATCAATTGAGCCATAAAGCTCGATCAAGCCCTAACTCTTAATCGAGCTCCTAACTCAAGTTAGAAAGGAGCTCGATCAAGTGCTTAAATTAGCTCAATCGAGCATCCTTTTTTCACCAAAATGTGCCCTCGCTTTACCAAAAAGTGTAACCCAACTCGATGCACCCACCCTTACATCATCATGGAACTAAGATGTGAAACACAATGTTATCATCAGCTCTAGAAAATTTGTGGCACTCATCTCAGGCTCCTCCTATTCTCGATCTGCTTGAAAAATGTTCGCAACTTCCTCTGTTTTTTGCTTTACACCTCATGTGTCTCGAAACAAAAGCTACCTGAATTTCACACTTTATACACAAACAACTCCCTAGCACATTGGTATCTTGCAGTAATTACTATGGATAGATCTAGTCCTTGTCCATCCTTTGGTTGCTTCATAAATAACTTAAAAAAAACTACTCTAAAATTACACAAAGAACCAATGCCTCAAAAATGTTTGTTGTTAGTCATTTTGTCAACAAAAAGTCCATTAGCATAGTGGTAAGACTCCTGATTACTTAATAGCATGTTACAGGGTCGAGCCTCAACATCTCCATCCTCGGTTATTCAACTGTTTGGGCTTCAACCTTTAACTCTGCAATAAAATGAGTCTCTACGCAATGTGTTTCAAAACTTAGCCCTTTGGCACACTTGTAAGACGCTTAGTTGTGCAACAAGAGGTCGTGGGGTAAAGCCATGCCCTTTCCACCCTTTGGCTTTAGCTTCTCCACTTGTTTAGGCTACATTATGCAATAAAAGGAGTCTGCACCACCATTTTTACAAGCCACAACCACATGGTGTACTAGTAAAAGCACTTTGTGTTACATAAGAGAGGTCTCGTGGTCAAATCTTGTGGACTGTTGGGATTTTCAGCCACTCGTTAAAATAAAATTCAAATATAGGAGTTGTCAGTAAAATACCAACAGACTCATGGTGGCATGTTGATAATGTGATTGACTTCAACCAATGTTTCTGGGTGATCCCCTCAATGACTATTAATTTTAAGCATTTCTCAACAAATAAATTTAAATAGCATTTTCGTTGCAATGGTTACAAGTGCCACGTTGGAATAGTTGTAATTTGTTGGATTTGTGATGAGGAGGTTGATTATTTGATCAACCTTCCCAACCCTTCTGTAGTCAATAAGGCCCTTTTGAAAAAATTGGAGTTATCACATTGCAGCCATGTAACATGCTCTGTCAACAAGCCATATCTTCAAAACTTGCTAAGTCAACTCTACCACATCACAATCATGTTAATATTATGTTGCATTAACAGTGTCATGTCTCGTTTTTAGATGTAGCCACTTTTCAGTCGTGTCAACAAACCCTGCCACATGTCACATTGTGATTGGTCCACTTGTCAGCAGCTTATTGCCACATCAACATCCATGTTATCATATTGCAATGTGTCACATTGTGCTTGGTCCACTTGTTAGTAGAAGTAATGCCACATTAGCATCCATACTATTTGTATTACCATGTGTCCTCCTGTGGTGCTACCACACGGCACACCCTGCCAACTTTTTGCCTTTTGGAACAAAACTTCAAATGGCCATAACTTTCTCATACGACATTCGTTTGACTTTATTCAAGCATTGTTGGAAAGCTCTCAGCGAACTCTTTTACATGGGTACAGTTTCAACAAAATTTGAGAACATCAATTTGTCTTGCTTTTACAGATCCTCTTGGATCATACCTCCCCACAAAAGAACTTTTGGTCCACCAAAAGTTTACATATATGGATTGACTTGTCTCTCTAATTTGTACACTCTCAAAAAGCATAAAAACACTATGTTGCATATAAGTGATGTTATAATAGGTCATCACTTGTATAATTTTCCCTTCTAAGGATCCCACAAACAACATGTGAGGTTTACAAATTTTGAATCAACCAACTCCGTAAATAGGCTACCCATTTCTTACCCAACCAGGCTAATGGATTCTCCTTTCTTAGTTGAGCTTATTCATGAATTACTTCTTGGATTGTTATTGTGTGCTCCACTTTTTCATATGTTGTCTTCTTCTTTTGGGTGCTTGCACAACACTCTTTCCCTACTTTGGATGGAGTTGTGGAAGGAGTTTCCAACATTTCCTAGTCCAGTGACACTCATATACAATAGTTATTTGAAAGCAATTCCTTCTTTCCTTTATCCATGTCTTTATGTCTTGTCTCCTTCTCGGTTGACATGACCTTCCTATACAATGACTTTTGCTTCCAACACTCGGCTACACAATGGTTATGTAATCCACAAAAAGTGCATGGATATGCATACCATAACTTATGTATCACATTGCCATTTTTCTTAAAAACAAAGGAAACATTGGAGTAATCATGATTGTCATACCTTTCATGAGTGTGCTTCATGCGAGTTTGATGAGGAAAAATTATCTTAACTCCTCCTTTGGAATTTTCATCTCTCTTTGGATATGCCTTGCATTTTTTATCACTATCATGAAGTGATGTGCCATTGCTTTGGATAAGGAATTTTTGTAATGGCTTAGGCTCTTCTCTTGAATCATTTCTTGCTTCAATGACCTTGTAGAATTCTTCAACATCACCTTTTCCATATCCCAAACCTACAGAGCTAGGTAATTCAATAACCCTTATGGGATTCATTATACTTCGACCATTGTTTCCAAATTCCTTTCCTTTAAAGCCCATATTGGTTAGCAATTGAAAACCAACATCCCATGTATGCTTCTCAAATGCGCTGAATGAAGCATCTACATCTTAATGGGAGCAAAGAGAGTAATAAGAACCACTCACACTGCATACCTCAATCATTGTTTCCATATTAGGTGAAGAAGATGGCTTCTATAGAAAGGTAGACTCTCCTTTCCCTTTAAATCCTTCAACACTTTGAAACTTTTTTGAGGTTTCTTGCATGGCTTGCAATTGAATTTGCATCTCTTATATGATTCCAAGGAGAAATTTACGAAGCAACAACCTATCTTGCAACTCTTGCTTCTTGTCTTCCAAGACTTGCAGTAACCTTATGAATTTAGAGTTCTCTTCCTGAATCTGATGGTTAATCTCTTTAATCTTTTGAAATATTTCTCGTGTCAACACTTTTCCCATGGTTGTCTTACACACTTGCAAATCCTGTCAGACTTGCACTGATACCAAACTTGATCTGAAAATCTACTGACTAAATACAAAAAACTAATGTGTAAATTGACTTAGCTTAAGTTATGAAACTTAATGGGCATTTTTAATAAAGAATTAAATAAAAGAGCAGTAAGAAGAAAGCGAAAAAACAAAATAATACATAAATAAATAAATAAAAATAAAAAATAAAAAAATGCTGAGAGAGTTCACTTGATTTGGGCTACATCTCCAAACACATTAAACTAAGCAATAGTTCTATTATTATAATGAGAAGCATCTCATATGCATTGTTACATCAACATGGAACTCAAATATACAACACAATGTCATCACTAGCTCTAGGAAGATCATGGCACTGATTTCAAGATCCTCCTACTCTCGGTCTAATTGAAAAATGTTTACAATTTCCTTAGTTTTCTGTTTTACACCTCTTGTGTCTCAAAACCAAAACTATATGGATTTCACACTTTGTCCACAAACAGCACCATGGCACATTGGTATCTGGTGGAAATCACAATGGAAAAATCTAGTCCTTCTCCATCCTCGACCTACTTCAAAAATGGCTTTAAAAACCTTGTGCCTCAAAATGACTTGCTACTGATCATTCTATTAACAAAAAGTCCCCTAGCATAGTGATAAGGCTCCTAGTTATTTATTAATAGGTTATGGGGTCAAGCCCCAACATCTCCATCCTCAATTGTTCAATTGCTCGAGCTTCGGATTTTAACTTTGTAATAAAATGAGTCTTTGCACATTATGTTTCAACATCGAGCCCTTTGGCGCATTAGTAAGGTGCTTGGCGGCGAAACAATAGGTCTTGGGGTCGAGCCTTGCCCTTTCTACCCTTCATCTTTAGCTTCTCCCCTTGTTTAGGCTACACTCTACAGCAAAAGGACTTTGTGCCATTTTTTTCTAAGCCATAACCACATGGTGTACTAGTAAAAGCACTTGGTGTTACATAGGAGAGGTATCACAGTCAAATCCTATAGACCGTTGGGGTTTTTCAGTCACTCATTACAAAAAAAATCAAATATAGGTGTTGTTGGTTGAATACCAATGGACTTGTGGTGGTGTTTTGGTAATTAGATCGACTCATTCTATGAAGGTTATTATCGACAACCAATTCTAAGAATTTCTCAATGAATAAAAACTAAAGAGCATGTTCATTGCAATGGTTAAAAAGCATCACCTTTGGCATATCATTAAGTTGTTGGAATTGCGGCAAGGAAGTTGAAGGATTGAGCCACCCACTCGACCATTTTGTAGCCAATAAGGCCCTTTTCGATAAATTTTAATTGGTCCACATGGAAACCACATAACATTTTCTGTCAACAAGCCACATATGCCAACTTGCTAGGTCAGATATGTCACATCACTACCACGTCAGTATTATGCCACGTTAGTAGCGCGACACGTCGTGTTCCAGTGTGGCCACTTTTCATCCATGTCAAGAAGCCCTACCATGTGTCACAATGTGATTGTTCCACCTATCAGAAGTTGTATTACCATGTCAACTTTTGCAATATCACACAGCCACGTGTCACACTATGTTTGGTCCACTTGATAGCAGTTGTACTACCATGTTAGCTTCTATACTATCCATATTTCCATGTGTCCTCGTGTGGTCTTGCTACATGGCACACCCTGCGAACTTTTTCCCAATTGAACCAAAAATTCAAATGCCCATAATTTTCTCATATGACGTTCGTTTGACTTTGTTAAAGCATCATTGGAAATTTCTAGACGAGCTTGGACACAATTTCGTTAAAATTTGAGAACATCAATTTTTCTTGGTTTTAGAGATCCTCCTTGACCAAACCTCCCAATAAACGACTCTTGGTCCACCAAAAGTCTAGATACATGAGTTGGCTTTTCTCTCTAATTTTTACACACTCAAAAATTTTTGGCATGATGATACATGTGTTGTACTTGATGGCAACCCACTTGTAGAAAAACAACTCACTTGTATATGGTAACTAGATGAATCTATGTAACTAGATGAATCTAAAAGAGAAATATCAAATCCGACAGAATACATGGCAGTTCAAAGGAATCATTTCAAAAGTAATATGGAAAATTACAGTGTAATAGGTCTATACAAAAGTAACAGGACATTGTTACAGAAGAACAGGAAGATGGAACTTAGGTCTACTGATCAGAATAAAGAAAGTAAAGGAAAAGTTTGATGTAAAGCAGTTTAAGAAGTATACGCAGGTCCTCTTAGTCAAAACAGTGTATACACGCTGGTCCAAAGAAAAAAAAGATCGTATACGTATACACGCACTCCCACAGGAGGAAAAGAGCGTACATGTTGGAAAACCAAGGTTTTGGTCCGAGGTATTTGGTCCAAGTTATTTTGGGTCCAAGGTATTGGTCCAAGGTATCTTTGGACCATGATATTGACCCTAGGTATTTAGTCTGAGGTATTCGGTCCGTGGTATTTGATCCAAGGTATTGGTCCTAAGTTGATTCGGTCCATGGTATTGAGAAAGGCCAAAAAAACTATATAAAGAAGAGAGGATCATAAGGCCAGATGTGCAAGTGAATAAGATTCTAAGGAATACTTCTATCTGAAGTATATTTTATGTTCTAGGGTTATGTTTGGGACTAGATATGAAATATTTATGTGCACCTTGAGTTCAATATTGGATTAGGATCATGAGACCTGAAATGACTTATTCTTGAATGATCCGATATTGGTTGAGGCTAGGTCTGATGTTTTGCTTCTATTTTATTCGTTATTTATCATGATCAGGTTTGTCTGAAGTCTGGAATTGCAACAAAGTTCTGGGTCAATATTTGCAGATCTGTACGTAGGTTCGTCTCGGAAAAAGAGCGTATACACATAAGTTTTGTTCTTTCAAGTAGCATATACAAAAGAAAGGCTTGATGTTCAGAGATGACTGATCTATCAGATCAGTATTGCTGATTTATTGTTGTTGTTATTTTACTGTTGTCTGTCAATGAAGTCTTCTTAGATCTGAATGTAAATCTAAATGCATAAGGAGGTTGATATTTGATTGATTGTATAAGTGAGAAGAAGTGTTTTATGTTGCCTACCTGTGTAAAGTTCTGTAAGTTGACAGTAGATGTTTAGTACACTGCTGGTTGGTACAGTTTGTGATTCAGAGATTTTATGATTCAGAATATTTAGAGGTATACGTAGGTTGGGCTAAAGGAAGTAGCGTATACACGCAGGTTTTCTTCATTGAAGTAGCGTATACAGTCTGACACATGAATTTTTGAGGTTTCAATTGGTTCTAAATGTTGATACAGGTTTCTGGTTCAGAACAGTGATCTGATTATTTCAGATTAACTGCATGTTGGTTGATGAAGTTTGAGTTTCTAAATTTATGATGGGTTATTGATGAGTCAAGGTCTTCATATGTCTTGATATGTACCAGGAGCATCTAGTGTGAAAATTTATGAAATGTGGTCTCTGGAGGATACTAAGGGTTGGAGCTTTCAGTGAGGAAGTCGAAGCTTCCTACAAGTAGAGGCTGGTGATTTGATCGGGGGGTTGGAGCTTCCTTCCAGTAGCAGCTGGAGAACGAGTGAAGGTTGTAGCCTTCTGTAGGTCGTAGCCTGCATACTAGTAAATATATTGACTAGTACAAGAACTAGGGGGTTGTAGCTCCCATCCAGAAGAAGCTAGAGAATGAGAGAAGGTTGTAGCCTTCTCCAGGTGGGTGCCTATGTACTAGTATGAGTTTGCACCAGTACAAGATTGTAAACATATTTTCTTATTATTAAAAGAAGACAGAGACAACAGCAGCAAGTGGTTTTCACCCACATTGGGTTTCCACCTCAAATCTTGGTGTTCATGTGTGTTGCTTATGTGTGATGGTTTATTCTGTTATTACTGCACATGGTTACTATTTAATGTTTAATAAAGTACTGATGCACTAATTAAAGATCAGCATATGATGAATTAACTTAATCATAAGTTCACTGGATATACGTTGGTTGCCTTAAGAACAATTGCATGCACATGCGAGTTCCCTTCTCTGAAATAGCGTATATAAACCTGATTATGGAAATGAAAAAGTTATTGATTTGTAAATATTGATTCACCCCCCCCCCCCCCCCCTAGTGTTATTTCCAACAATTGGTATCAAAGCAAGTCCTTTGACAGAAGCTTGATCCCTTGAAGGAGATCCGTAGAAACAATGGGAAAGAAGCTAAAGAAGAAAGCACCACAAGAGAAGAAGACATCTCAAGGGAACTGTGACAGTGGGAGAGACGATTACCCATTATGTGGAAGCAACTCCTCAGATTTAGAATCACTTCAAAGTGAAGAAGAACAAGTAAAAGAATTATCATGTATGAATTTGGTGTCCTCTAGTGATACATTTCTTTGTTCATTTGACGATAATGAATGTGACAGTGAAACAAATGAATTTTCTCTTATGGGTGAAAGAGAAAGAAATCAAATAGAGGCAGAATTTAAAAAGCTCATAGAAATAATTAGAGATCAACAAGATCTATTGGACAAAAGGGAGTGTACCTACAAAGAAGAGATTACAAAGTTAAAGTCTCAATTAAAGGAAGGAAACATAGTAAGGAAGCAGTACAAGCAAAAGGAAGATCAATGTCAAAGGCTGCAGGATGAAGTGAAATCATTGAGAAATGAAGTGAATGAAAAGGAAACAACAACCAAGGAACTTATAGAAATAACCAGCTATTGTGAAGGTCTTGAAGTTGTGATCGTTTCTCTAAAAGAAGATCTCAAAAATTCAAATAAGAAGAATGAATATCTACTCCAAGCATTTGAAGAACAAGAAAATGATTTTCTCGAATTAAGGCAACAAGTGGAAGAAGGAAGAAAAGCTAAAGAAATCATGAAGAAGCAGTATCTTGAAAAGGAAGAGCAATATCAAGTTGAGGTAAATATCCTAAAAGGTAAATTAGAAGAAAAGGATAAACTTTTACGATTTCAAGATAGCACTAAGATTTTGGATAATATTCTTAGTAGTCAAAGGTCTCCTATCATAAAATCTGGTCTTGGTTTTCATGAAATTGTTGAAGGTGAATCTAGTTCACAAGATGAGGCAGGGAACTCTAATGCAAAATCTGAAATGTTCAACATGGAGATAAGAGGTCAACCCCATCAACAACCAAGGAAAGAAAGACTTCAAAGAAAATCATTTACTCCTAACTATGGAAGTGATAATCAGCTCTTTCCTCTGATGAATAATGTTGAATGTTTTGTGTGTCATAATTTTGGACATGTTGCAACAAGATGCAGAAGTAGAATGGTGCAAGCTAATAACCATCACATAGAAAGATCATCAACTTCTAGGTACTTTTAGGAATATTGTTTTTCTTGCAATATGTTTGGTCACAAAGCCACTGACTGCTTTAGAAGGAATATGAAACATATAAGATGTTATGCTTGTAACAAGTTTGGGCATATAGCAAAAGAATGCAAGAGAAAATTTCGCCCAACATACCAAAAGGAACAAACATCATCACACTCCAAGGTATGGAAGAAGAAGGAATTACAGACAAAAAGATGTGGCATAGCTCAGTATATAGATAGAACAGACTCAGAAGGAACTAAAAGTATGAAATTTCAGTGTCCTAATTCTCATACGCAGTTATCATGAAGACAAGACGCGTATATACGTGAGTTAGAAGCTGCACAGTCGCGTATATGTTGGTTTGATGAAGAAGCAGTGGGGCAGACTCAGAAAAAATGATTCAGACAATTATCAATTATCTTTTCTGTCTTGATGATTGATGACTACAATATGTGGATGTTATTTAGAAGTGCTTTTGATCCTCATAAGTTGTTGATGACTTGATGTATATCCTATTCATGATGATGCCTTGATATTTCTTACTGATATATGCAATGATCAGATCTGACAGTGAATAGGTGGCACAGGTTCAGGGGGAGAATATGCTATGCTTCTAATAATGCATTGTTGGCATTATGTTTAGAAATATTTGGTACCTAATGATTCTTATCAATGGTGATGATGCTTATGTGGCTAAAGTGTTTAAATGATACATCATGCTAAGTTACGGGTATGAGTTTCCCATGATGAAATCTCAGATGATATTTGTATTGCTTGGGGTTACATAGTTGTTATTCAGATTAGATTTATGGATGATTGTGGATGACTTTTTGATGATACATACAGTACATATATGTTGCTTACATGGTGATCTTCATAAGGACAAGGAGAAGGACAAAGCTTGAGTACACAACTTCATTATTTGATGTTGGTGTCATCATGCCTTCAAAGATGCATAAAGTTCATATGGTGCAGTTATGATGTAGGATTCCTATAGTTCTTGGCTCTCACATGGTTGAGGATTGTTGTTGTTGATGGTATCAAGAAAGCTTAACAAATTACCATGATCTCATGGTTTTCTAGATACATAGTTGATGGATACACATTATGTTGGATACATGGATGATTACTTAAGTTGCATATTGACAAATATCGTTGGTTGGCCAAGAGAATGGTGTTATTGCAGGTCTCATGAAGACATAGCTATTTGAAGACATGGATATTCAGATACATGGCTTACTTAGTCACATAATGATGATGACTTCTTACCTTATGATGATAGGTTGATACTCACATATGTTGATTATCATGGTTGATGCTTATCAGATGTGAGATGTTTCCTAGTGATGATACATGGTTGATATATTGAGGGTTCTTGTGGAAATATCATGCAGTTCTTGATGATGATGTTATGATCATAGATGATGACTATGGTGTTTTCACATACATATGATATGATGTGAATTTTTTTTTTGCTTGGAGATATGACATATGCTTAGTTGATTCATGGAAGGTTATGATAAGGCTCTTTCTACTAAGGAAACAAAGCAAGTTGATCTTGATGAGATCAAGAGGATGAGTTGATATTTATATGTGGCACACTTTGTCACAAGTTGATGATATTTACTTTTCCGTATCTTCGGATCTGATGATGGACATATAGAGGTTGCATGTCTGGATGTTGCTGACAAATGCTTATGGTGCAGATCATATATGGTGTATGATAGTTGTTGATGACTATCATGGTCTTGTTTAGATCTTTGGTATTTGTTACAAATGTCATGTATATCACTCGATGAAAAGGTCATATAAAGGCCCATGATGTAATAATATGTCCCTGTCTATCATAGTCTTTTAATGAGTCCTTTTGGTCATATGATGTAATTTATACCCCCACTTGATTCGGTAGATGAGTCAAATTTGGTATATCCCCACTTGGTTGGTAGATTGATGTATGTATGAGTTATTGATGATAGGAAGGTTATACTCACATAGTTGAGTTATAGAGTCATGTTATTCTTTTAGAAAATATATTTGCAGACTCTGCATGTGCTCAGGGGCAGCATGGATGCTATAGTGCATCTCAGCATGTACAAAGGGGAAGTTTAATCAGAGAATTCAGCATATGCCTAGGGGGAGCATGATCAATGTTCATATTCAGCTATTCAGATATGAAAGTATTCATTTTGGTCAGCCCTTTACCATTGATATCAAAGGGGAAGAGTATCTTGGTCCACCCTTTGCCCTTGATGTCAAAGGGGGAGAGTATTTTGGTGTTGCTTGTTATCTCTAACAGTTTCTAAAGCTTGCAGTAATCAACACCAACATGGTTGCCATCAAGTCCAAAGGGGGAGATTGTTGGCATTATGATACATGTGTTGTACTTGATGGCAACCCACTTGTATCAGAACAACTCGCTTGTATAGGGTAACTAGATGAATCTACGTAACTAGATGAATATGCAGGAGAAATATCAGATCTGACAAAATGCATGGCAGTTCAAAGGAATCATTTCAGAAGTAATATGGAAAATTATAGTGTAACAGGTCTATTTAGAAGTAACAGGACATTGGTACAAAAGAACAGGAAGATGGAACTTAGGTCTACTGATCAGAATAAAGAAAGTAAAGGAAAAAGTTAATGTAAAGCAGTTTAAGAAGTATACGCAAGTCCTCTTAGTCAAAACAATGTATACACGCTGGTCCACAGAACAAAAAGAGCGTATACATATACACGCACTCCCACGGGAGCAAAAGAGCGTACATGTTGGAAAACCAAGGTTTTGGTCTGAGGTATTTGGTCCAAGGTATTTTGGGTCCAAGGTATTGGTCCAAGGTATCTTTGGACCATGATATTGACCCTAGGTATTTAGTCTGAGGTATTCAGTTTGTGGTATTTGATCGAAGGTATTGGTCCTAAGTGGATTCGGTCCGTGGTATTGAGAAAGGCCAAAAAAACTATATAAAGAAGAGAGGATCATAAGGCCAGATGTGCAAGTGAATAAGATTCTAAGGAACACTTCTATCTGAAGTATATTTTATGTTGCAGGGTTATGTTTGGGACTAGATCTGAAATATTTATGTGCACCTTGAGTTCAATATTGGATCAGGATCCTGAGACCTGAAATGACTTATTCTTGAATGATCTAATATTGGTTGAGGCTAGATCTGATGTTTTGCGTCTATTTTATTCATTATCTATCATGATCTGGGTTTGTTTGAAGTCTAGAATCGTAGCAAAGTTCTGAGTCAATATTTGCAGATTTGTACGCAGGTTCATCTCGATAAAAGAGCGTATACACACAAGTTCTATTCTTTCAAGTAGTGTATACAAAAGAAAGGTTTGATGTTCAGAGATGACAGATCTATCAGATCATTATTGTTGATTTATTGTTGCTGCTATTTTACTATTGTCTATCAATGAAGTCTTCTTAGATCTAAATGTAAATCTGAATGCATAAGGAGGTTGATATTTGATTGATTATATAAGTGAGAAGAAGTGTTTTCTGTTGCATGCCTGTGTAAAGTTCTGTAAGTTGATATTAGATGTTCAGTACACTGCTAGTTAGTACATTTTGTGATTTAGAGATTTAATGATTCAGAATATTTAGAGGTATACGCAGGTTGGGTTGAAGGAAGTAGCGTATACACGCAGGTCTTCTTAATTGAAGTAGCGTATACAGTCTGACACATGAATTTTTGAGGTTTCAGTTGGTTCTGAATGTTGATACAGGTTTCTGGGTTCAACATAGTATTCTGATGACAGTGATCTGATTGTTTCAGATTAACTGCATATTGGTTGATGAAGTTTGAGTTTCTAAATTTCTTATGGGTTATTGATGAGCCAAGGCCTTCATAAGTCTTGATATGTACCAGGAGTATCCAGTGTGAAAATTTATGAAACGTGGTCCCTGGAGGATACTGAGGGTTGGAGCCTTCAATGAGGAAGTCGAATCTTCCTACCAGTAGTGGCTAGTGATTTGATCAAGGGGTTGGAGCTCCCTTCCAGTAGCAGCTGGAGAACAAGTGAAGGTTGTAGCCTTTTGTAGGTCAGAGCCTACGTACTAGTAAATATATCGGCTAGTACAAGAACTAGGGGGTTGTAGCTCCCTTCCAGAAGAAGCTAGAGAACGAGATAAGGTTGTAGCCTTCTACAGGTGGGTGCCTACGTACTGGTATGAGTCTGCACCAGTACAAGATTGTAAACAGATTTTATTATTATTAAAAGAAGACAGAGATGATGGCAGCAGGTGGTTTTCACCCACATTTTGTTTCCACCTTAAATCTTGGTGTTCATGTGTGTTGCTTATGTGTGATGGTTTATTCTATTATTACTGCACATGGTTACTATTTAATGTTTAATAAAGTACTGATGCACTGATTAAATATCAACATATGATGAATTAACTGAATCATAAGTTCACTGGATATACGCTGGTTGCCTTAAGAACAAGTTTTTGCACACGCGAGTTCCCTTCTCTAAAATAGCATATATAAACCTGATTATGGAAATGAAAAAGTTATTGATTTGTAAATATTGATTCACCCCCCCTCTTAGTATTATTTCCAACAATTGGTATCAAAGCAGGTCCTTTGACAGAAGCTTGATCGCTTGAAGGAGATCCGTAGAAACAATGGGAAAGAAGCTAAAGAAGAAAGCACCACAAAAGAAGAAGACATCTCAAGGGAACTGTGACAGTGGGAGAGACAATTGGCCATTATGTGGAAGCAACTCCTCAGATTTAGAATCACCTCAGAATGAAGATGAACAAGCAAAAGAATTATCAGGTATGAATTTGGTGTCCTCTAGTGATACATTTCTTTGTTCATTTGAAGATAATGAATGTGACAGCAAAACAAATGAATTTTCTCTTATGGGTGAAAGAGAAAGAAATCAAATAGAGGCAAAATTTAAAAATCTCACAGACATAATTAGAGATCAACAAGATCTATTGGACAAAAGGGAGTGTACCTACAAAGAAGATATTACAAAGTTAAAGTCTCAGTTAGAGGAAGGAAACATAGTAAGGAAGCAGTACAAGGAAAAGGAAGATCAATGTCAAAGGTTGTAGGATGAAGTGACATCATTGAGAAATGAAGTGAATGAAAAGGACACAACAACCAAGGAACTTATAGAAAGAACCAGCTATTGTGAAGGTCTTGAAGTTGTGGTCATTTCTCTAAAAGAAGATCTCAAAAATTCAAATAAGCAGAATGAAGATCTACTCCAAGCATTTGAAGAACAAGAAAATGAAGTTCTTGAATTAAGGCAACAAGTGGAAGAAGGAAGAAAAGCTGAAGAAATCATGAAGAAGCAGTATCTTGAAAAGGAAGAGCAATATCAGGTTGAGGTAAATATCCTAAAAGGTAAATTAGAAGAAAAGGATAAACTTTTACGATTTCAAGATAGCACTAATATTTTGGATAATATTCTTAGTAGTCAAAGGTCTCCTATCATAAAATCTGGTCTTGGTTTTCATGAAACTGTTGAAGGTGAATCTAGTTCACAAGATGAGGCAGGGAACTCTAATGCAAAATCTGAAATGTTCAACATGGAGATAAGAGGTCAACCCCATCAACAACCAAGGAAAGAAAGACTTCAAAGAAAATCATTTACTCCTAACTATGGAAGTGATAATCAACTCTTTCCTCTGATGAATAATGTTGAATGTTTTGTGTGTCATAATTTTGGACATGTTGCAGCAAGATGCAGAAGTAGAATGGTTCAAGCTAATAACCATCACACAGAAAGATCATCAGCTTCCAGGTACTTTAAGGGATATTGTTTTTCTTGCAATATGTTTGGTCACAAAGCCACTGACTGCTTTAGAAGGAATATGAAACATATAAGATGTTATGCTTGTAACAAGTTTGGGCATATAGCAAAAGAATGCAGGAGAAAATTTCGCCCAACATACCAAAAGGAACAAACATCATCACACTCCAAGGTATGGAAGAAGAAGGAATTATAGACAAAAATATGTGGCATAGCTCAGTATACAGACAAAACAGACTCAGAAGGAACTAAAAGTATGAAATTTCAGTGTCCTAATTCTCATACGCAGTTATCATGAAGACAAGACGCGTATATATGCGAGTTAGAAGCTGCACAGTCACGTATATGTTGGTTTGATGAAGAAGTAGTGGGGCAGACTCAGAAAAATGATTCAAACAATTATCAATTATCTTTTTTGTCTTGATGATTGATGACTATAGTATGTGGATGTTATTTAGAAGTGCTTTTGATCCTCATAAGTTGTTGATGGCTTGATGTATATCCTATTCATGATGATGCCTTGATATTTCTTACTGATATATGCAATGATCAGATCTAACAATGAACAGGTGGCACAAGTTCAAGGGGAGAATATGCTATGCTTCTAATAATGCATTGTTGGCATTATGTTTAGAAATATTTGTTACCTAATGATTCTTATCAATGGTGATGATGATTATGTGGCTAAAGTGTTTAAATGATATATCATGCTAAGTTACAGGTATGAGTTTCCCATGATGAAATCTCAGATGATATTTGTATTGCTTGGGGTTACATAGTTATTATTCATATTAGATTTATGGATGATTATGGATGACTTTTTGATGATACATACAGTACATATATGTTGCTTACATGGTGATCTTCATAAGGACAAGGAGAAGGACAAAGCTTGAGTACACAACTTCATTATTTGATGCTGGTGTCATCATGCCTTCAAAGATGCATAAAGTTCATATGGTGCAGTTATGATGTAGGATTCCTATAGTTCTTGGCTCTCACATGGTTGAGGATTGTTGTTGTTGATGGTATCAAGAAAGCTTAACAAATGACCATGAGCTCATGGTTTTCTAGATACATAGTTGATGGATACACATTATGTTGGATACATGGATGATTACTTAAGTTGCATATTGACAAATATCATTGGTTGGCCAAGAGAATGGTGTTATTGCAGGTCTCATGAAGACATAGCTATTTGAAGACATGGATATTCAGATACATGTCTTACTTAGTCACATAATGATGATGACTTCTTACCTTATGATGATAGGTTGATACTCACATATGTTGATTATCATGGTTGATGCTTATCAAACGTGAGAGGTTTCCTAGTGATGATACATGGTTGATATATTGAGGGTTCTTGTGGAAAGATCATGCAGATCTTGATGATGATGTTATGATCATAGACGATGACTATGTTGTTTTCACATACGTATGATATTATGTGAATTTTTTTTTTGCTTGGAGATATGACATATGCTTAGTTGATTCATGGAAGGTTATGATAAGGCTCTTTCTACTAAGGAAACGAAGCAAGTTGATCTTGATGAGATCAAGAGGATGAGTTGATATCTATATGCGGCATACTTTGTCACAAGTTGATGATATTTACTTTGTCATATCTTTGGATCTGATGATGGACATATATAGGTTGCGGGTCTGGATGTTGTTGACAAATGCTTATGGTGCAGATCATATATGGTGTATGATAGTTGTTGATGACTATCATGGTCTTGTTTAGATCTTTGGTCTTTGTTATAAATGTCATGTATATCACTCGATGAAAAGGTCATATAAAGGCCCATGATGTAATAATATGTCTCTGTCTATCATAGTATTTTAATGAGTCCTTTTGGTCATATGATGTAATTTATACCCCCACTATGCATGGGAAGGATGATGTAATAATTGCTATATTTCAGTCATGTATAAACATTTGGTATATCCCCACTTGGTTGGGTAGATGAGTCAAATTTGGTATATCCCCACTTGGTTGGGAGATTGATGTATGTATGAGTTATTGGTGATAGGAAGGTTATACTCACATAGTTGAGTTATAGAGTCATGTTATTCTTTTAGAAAATATATTTGCAGACTCTGCATGTGCTCAGGGGAGCATGGATGGTATAGTGCATCTCAGCATGTACAAAGGGGGAGTTTAATCAGAGAATTCAGCATGTGCCTAGGGGGAGCATGATCAATGTTCATATTCAGCTATTCAGATATGAAAGTCTTCATTTTGGTCAGCCCTTTACCATTGATATCAAAGGGGGAGAGTATCTTGGTCCACCCTTTGCCCTTGATGTCAAAGGGGGAGAGTATTTTGGTGTTGCTTGTTATCTCTAACAATTTCTAAAGCTTGTAGTAATCAACACCAACATGGTTGCCATCAAGTCCAAAGGGGGAGATTGTTGGCATTATGATACATGTGTTGTACTTGATGGCAACCCACTTGTAGTAGAACAACTCACTTGTATATGGTAACTAGATGAATCTACAGGAGAAATATCAGATCTGACAGAATGCATGGCAGTTCAAAGGAATCATTTCAGAAGTAATATGGCAAATTACAGTGTAACAGGTCTATTCAGAAGTAACAGGACATTGGTACAAAAGAACAGGAAGATGGAACTTAGGTCTATTGATCAGAATAAATAAAGTAAAGGAAAAGGTTGATGTAAAGCAGTTTAAGAAGTATACGTAGGTCCTCTTAGTCAAAACAATGTATACACACTGGTCCACAGAACAAAAAGAGCATATACATATACACGCACTCCCACAGGAGGAAAAGAGCGTACATGTTGGAAAACCAAGGTTTTGGTCTGAGGTATTTGGTCCAAGGTATTTTGGGTCCAAGGTATTGGTCCAAGGCATTTGGTCCAAGGTATCTTTGGACCATGATATTGACCCTAGGTATTTAGTCTGAGGTATTCGGTCTGTGGTATTTGATCCAAGGTATTGGTCCTAAGTGGATTTGGTCCATGGTATTGAGAAAGGCAAAAAAAACTATATAAAGAAGAGAGGATCACAAGGCCAGATGTGCAAGTGAATAAGATTCTAAGGAATACTTCTATCTGAAGTATATTTTATGTTGCAGGGTTATGTTTGGGACTAGATCTGAAATATTTATGTGCACCTTGAGTTCAATATTGGATCGGGATCGTGAGACCTGAAATGACTTATTCTTGAATGATCTGATATTGGTTGAGGCTAGATCTGATGTTTTGCATCTATTTTATTCGTTATCTATCATGATCTGGGTTTGTCTGAAGTCTGGAATTACAGCAAATTTTTGAGTCGATATTTGCATATTTGTACGCAGGTTCATCTCGGCAAAACAGCATATACACGCAGGCTCTGTTCTTTCAAGTAGCGTATACAAAAGAAAGGCTTGATGTTCAGAGATGACAGATGTATCAGATTAGTATTGTTGATTTATTGCTGCTGCTATTTTACTATTGTTTGTCAATGAAGTCTTCTTGGATCTAAATGTAAATCGGAATGCATAAGGAGGTTGATATTTGATTGATTATATAAGTGAGAAGAAGTGTTTTCTGTTGCCTGCCTGTGTAAAGTTATGTAAGTTGATAGTAGATGTTCAGTACACTACTCATTGGTACAGTTTGTGATTCAGAGATTTTATGATTCAGAATCTTTAGAGGTATACGCAGGTTGGGTTGAAGGAAGTAGCGTATACACGCAGGTTTTCTTCATTGAAGTAGCGTATACAGTCTGACACATGAATTTTTGAGGTTTCAGTTGGTTCTAAATGTTGATACAGGTTTCTGGGTTCAGCACAGTGTTCTGATGACAGTGATCTGATTGTTTCAGATTAACTGCATGTTGGTTGATGAAGTTTGAGTTTCTAAATTGATGATGGGTTATTTTTGAGTCAAGGTCTTCATATGTCTTGATATGTACTAGGAGTATCCAGTGTGAAAATTTATGAAACGTGATCTCTGGAGGATACTGAGGGTTGGACCCTTCAGTGAGGAAGTCAAAGCTTCCTACCAGTAGTGGTTGGTGATTTGATCAGGGGGTTGGAGCTCCCTTCCAATAGCAGCTGGAGAACGAGTGAAGGTTGTAGCCTTTTGTAGGTCAGAGCCTACGTACTAGTAAATATATCGGCTAGTACAAGAACTAGGGGGTTGTAGCTCCCTTCCAGAAGAAGCTGGAGAAAGAGAGAAGGTTGTAGCCTTCTGCAGGTGGGTGCCTACGTACTGGTATGAGTCTGCACCAGTAAAAGATTGTAAACAGATTTTCTTATTATTAAAAGAAGGTAGAGATGACAGCAGTAGGTGGTTTTCACCCACATTGGGTTTCCACCTTAAATCTTGGTGTTCATGTGTGTTGCTTGTGTGTGATGGTTTATTATGTTATTACTACACCATGGTTATTGTTTAATGTTTAATAAAGTACTACTGCACTGATTAAAGATCAGCATATAATGAATTAACTGAATCATAAGTTCATTGGATATACATTGGTTGCCTTAAGAACAGTTGCGTGCACAGGCGAGTTCCCTTCTCTGAAATAGAGTATATAAACCTGATTATGGAAATGAAAAAGTTAATGATTTGTAAATATTGATTCACCCCCCCTCTCGGTATTATTTCCAACAGAAAATCATAAAAAGACTATGTAGAAAATAAGTGATATTGTAACAAGTCATCACTTGTAAAACTTTCCCTTCTAGGGGTCTCATACACAACTTGTGAGGTTTAAAAGTTTGAAGCAACTAACTCTGAAAATTGGCTACCCATTTATTACCCAACCAGGTTCATGGATTCTCCAGGTTCATGGATTCTCATATTGTAGTGAGTGCAATAGTTCTTTGGCCGCAAGTAATTCTTGCAAAAAAACACCCCCACACACACACAAATTGATAAGAGATTTCGCTTGATTTGGGCTACATCTCCAAACACATTAAACTAAGAAAGTGTTCCATTATTATAAAAAGAAGTATCTCATATGCATTGTTACATCAACATGGAACTAAAATATACAACACAATTTCATCACTAGCTCTAGGAAGATCGTGGCACTGATTTCAAGCTCCTCCTACTCTCGATCTACTTGAAAAATGTTTGCAATTTCCTTAGTTTTCTTCTTTACACCTCTTATGTTTCAAAACGAAAACTATATGGCTTACACACTTTGTCCTCAAATAGCTCCATGGAACATTGGTATCCTATGGAAATCACAATGGACAAATCTTGTCCTTCTCCATCCTCGAGCTACTTCAGAAATGGATTTAAAAACCTTGTGCCTCAAAATGGCTTGCTATTGATCATTCTATTAACAAAAGGTCCCCTAACACAGTGATAATACTCCTAGTTATTTATTATAGGTTATGAGGTCAAGCTCCAACATCTCCATCCTCAATTTTTCAATTGCTTGGGCTTCGGACTTTAACTTTGTTTCAACATCGAGCCCTTTGTTGTAGAATTTCCCACTGTAGATCACCTAATAATGCAATATACTAAAGCAAAATACTTGATCTACTTCTACAAACAAACTTGCGTAAGCTTAATCGATTTTGAGTAAGATCAAATAGAACACATATAACAGAGAATGAGAAATCAATCACACATGAACACAGAAGAATACTCTGGGGAAAGCCTCAGCTAAAAACCCCTATCTCTGTATTATCATACAAGTGGAAATATGTTCGAATTACACAAAGCTTTAGCTCACAAGCTATCCAGCTCTTAGTGCAATCCCTCAATGTTGCTCATAGACTGAATAGACACAACACATGCCTTCCTCCAATCCTCCAAGCCTCCTATTTCCTTGCGCAATTTCTCCTGGGTCCTCAAGCTGCCACCTATGTGTAATAATCCCTCACACACTGCTTTGACCTCTGAAATAACTGCACAAACCTGAAGGAGATAATTCCTTCTGTATGTATGAGTTTCCTTTATAGGAAAATTCCTCCAACTAATAGTACATTGTCCCTTCCCTTAATCACAACTAGGTCTCTGTCTGAACTGACATGCATGAGTTATTTATGAGAGAATATTCATTATCTGGAGAACACTAGTTGCATGCATGCATGCATTAACTGACTGAACTCACAATTAGTTCCTCCAACTGCTTGGAACTAATTTAACTGGACTTAACTTAGTTAACTGAGCTAACTAATTACAACTCATCCTTATCTCCTTAATTAAGGGATAACTTCCTCAATCAAAGGGATAATTGTTGCATGTCTTCACATAGACTTCATGTTTGATTTTCTCCAACTAATTAACTGAAGATGAATTAATTAATTGTTTTTCAAACAGCTGCTGAGACTAAATTCAATTTTAATTCTCAATTTTAATTTAGGGACTAATTAAAAGTGGAATATATCCTAAATTGTTATTTATAGCAATGTTATTTTTAGCATTTCTATTTTTTGCTATTTCCAACAGAGTTGGAGTATATCCTGAAATGCTATTTATAGCAATGATATTTTTAGCATTTATTGTTGCTATTTTCAACACTCCCTCTCAACAAGAAATCCATTCAACTCGGACCCGATCTTGAACCTTTGGAATGTTCTGCATGCAACACTTCTATCAAGTGTTGTTGGTCCAGCAACTCTAGAAACAAAAAATATCCAACCTGAATCAGAATGATGCCTCTGTCATCAAAGTATCTGACTGTTATTGCCTCTGTCAACTGAAAACTCTGTACCTTTGTGCTCTTCAGTATCTGACTGCTCTAGCCTCTGTCACTTTGATCTCTGACTACATCAATCACACTGATTCCTCCTGCTGCATCCGTGTTGTTGCTGGTCCTATCTCCCAGCATTGCATCTGCACTACACCTCCTCTCATCATGTTGCATCATGCTGCCCACTGTTGCACTGCAACTCAGTTACTGAGAAGTAAGTAATTGATCTCCCAACTGACCTCCCTGTTGGGTTAGAAACACCCTCTGATGTTGAAGCTCCCTCTACCACTGACAAGTGCTCCCTCTCTGACCTTTGAGCTGCTGCAAAAACTCGCTGCATCTCGCACCATTGCACACCTCTCTGTACCATCCTGCACTGGTGCAACACTCTTGTGCCTCTTGCATTGCTACAGCCTGCTAGCTCTACGTTGTCTTGGGACTCTTGCACTATAGCTCTCTGTAGCTCCATCCGCATTTGTCTCTACCCACTCAGCCAGTCCTGCTACTCCTCATCGGGGCTCCCGTAGCAAGGTCTAATCAAAGAGGTTGGGTACCTCAAGGATCCTGCCCCTATTTCAGCCTTCTTGGGATTATCACTTCACATCGCCCCACCTCACACCTGGAGGTATGGCTACATGTGATCCCTCTACCCACTTGGCTTGAAATTTCCCCCTACTAGAGGTCTCTGCATGAGTGGATGCCTCCACTCAATCTCCTCTCGGTATCTCCAATTGTGGCTCCTCCACAATTGTCTGAAACTTCTTCTCAAACTGCATGTTGAGAGGTAATTTACTCTCCCTCTCAACCACCAAGTCTCTAACCTTTTCCTTGCTCCTCAAGGCTTTGCATGCATCTTGAACCTCAAGAGCATACAGGTTCTTAGCTAGCACACCAATCTGTTTCATTTCTCCTGCCGTCACGAAATTTTCAGGAAAAAGAGTTGATTTTAAATCAGCGATATCTCCCTCATCCGAACTCTAATTCAGCCAATTTTGTTTTTGAATTTGGGTATTTTTCCGCAAGGAATCCAAATCTTCTATTTTTTTCTAAAAAATTTGCAGAAAAATTTTCATATCTACTCTGAAAAATCACGGCCCAAATTTTTTTTTTACTTCGAATTTTCTTCTTCGTATATTTTTCATTGCTTCGATCACCTTTGCTTCGATACCATGTAGAATTTTTCTACAAATTAGTTAGCTCTGGTACCATGTATAAATTTCTCTATAGATCAGCTAGCTCTGATACCATGTAGAAATTTCACCATAGATTAAACTGATTATGCAATGTACTAAAGCAAGATACTTAATCTACTTCTACAATAAAACTTGCAGAAGCTTAATCGATTTTGAGCAAGATCAATTAGAACACATATAACATAGAAGAAGATTCAATCACACATGAAACATAGAAGAATACTCTGGGGAAAGCCTCAGCTAAAAACCCCTCTATCCGTATTACCATACAAGTGGAAATATCTCAGGATTACACAAAGCTTTAGCTCACAAGCTATCTAGCTCTCAGTACAATCCCTCACTGTTTCTCATAGACAGAATAAACAACACATATGTCTTCTCCTCTGTCCTCCAAGCCTCCTATTTCCTTGCACATTTTCTCCTGGGTCCTCTAGCTGCAACCTGTGTGATTCTCATCTCACACACAACACTGACCTCTGAAATAACTGCGCAATCCTGAAGGAGATAATTCCTTCTACGTGGATGAGTTTCCTTTGTAGGATAATTCCTCCAACTAATAGTACATTGTCCCTTCCTTTAATGACAACTGGGTCTCTATCTGAACTGACATGCATGAGTTATTTATGAGAGAATATTCAGTTATCTGGAGAACACTAGTTGCATGCATGCATGCATTAACTGATTGAACTCACAATTAGTTCCTCCAACTGTTTGGAACTAATTTAACTGGACTTAACTCAGTTAACTGAGCTAACTAATTACAACTCATCCTTATCTCCTTAATTAAGGGATAACTTCCTCAATCAAAGGGATAATTGTTGCATGTCTTCACATAGACTTCATGTTTGATTTTCTCCAACTAATTAACTCAAGATGAATTAATTAATTATTTTCAAACAACTGTTGAGACTAAATTCGAATTTTAATTCAAGGACTAATTAAAATTGGATTATATCCTGAAATGCTATTTATAGCAATGCTATTTATAGTAATGCTATTTTTAGCATTTCTATTTTTTGCTATTTCCAACAGAGTTGGAGTATATCCTAAAATGCTATTTATAGCAATGCTATTTTTAGCATTTCTTGTTGCTATTTTCAACATTTGGCACATTATGTTTCAACATCGAGCCCTTTGGCACATTGGTAAGGTGCTTGGTGGTGCAACAATAGGTCTTGGGGTCGAGCCTTGCCCTTTCCACCCTTCATCTTTGGCTTCTCCTCTTGTTTGGGCTACACTCTGCAACAAAAGGACTTTGTGCCATTTTTTTTCTAAGCCATAACCACATGGTGTAATGGTAAAAGAACTTGGTGTTACATAGGAGAGGTATCACAGTCAAATCCTACGGACCGTTAGGTTTTTTCAGTCACTCGTTACAAAAAATTCAAATATAGGTGTTGTTGGTTGAATACCAATGGACCTGTGGTGGGTGTGATGGTAATGTGATCAACTCATTGTGTGAAGGTTGTTGTCGACCACCAATTCTAAGCATTTCTCAATGAATAAAAACTAAAGAGCATGTTCGTTGCAATGGTTAAAAAGTACCACCTTTGGCATATCAGTAAGTTGTTGGAATTGTAGCGGGGAAGAGGAAGGTTTGATCCACCCACTCAATCATTCTATAGCCAATAAGGCCCTTTTCAACAAAATTGGGCTTCCATGTTGCAGCCTCTAATTGGTCCACTTGGAAACCACATAACATTCTCTGTCAACAAGCCACATATGGCAACTTGCTACGTCAAATATGTCACATAACTACCACATTAGTATTATGCCATGTTAGTAGTGTGACACGTCGTGTTCTAGTGTAGCCACTTTTCATCCATGTCAAGAAGCCCTACCATGTGTCACATTGTGATTGGTCCACCTGTCAGCAATTGTATTACCATGTCAAATTTTAAAATTTCACATAGCCACGTGTCACACTATGTTTGGTCCACTTGACAGCAGTTGTACTACCATGTTAGCATCTATATTATCCATATAGCCATGTGTCCTCGTGTGGTGTTGCTACATGGCACACCCTGCCAACTTTTTTCCTATTGAACCAAAAATTCAAATGCCCATAACTTTATCATATGAAATTCATTTGACTTTGTTAAAGCATCATTGGAAATTTCTCGACGAGCTTGGACACAATTTAGTTAGAGTTTGAGAACATTAATTTTTCTTGGTTTTAGAGACCCTCCTTGACCAAACCTCCCAATAAATGACTTTTGGTCCACCAAAAGTCTAGATACATGAGTTGTCTTGTCTCTCTAATTTTTACACACTCAAAAATCATAAAAATACTATGTATAAAATAAGTGATGCTGTAACAATTCATCACTTGCAAAAACTTTCCCTTCTAGGGGTCTCATACACAAACTTGTGAGGTTTAAAAGTTTGAAGCAACTAACTCTGAAAATAGGATACCTATTTCTTACCCAACCATGTTCATGGATTCTCCTTTCCTAATTGAGATTCTTCATGAATTGCTTCTTAGATTGTTATTGTGTGCTCCACTTGTTCATATAGTACCTCCTTGTTTGTGGGTTCTTGTACAACTTTCTTGCCCTACTTTGGATGAAGTTGTGGGTGGAGTTTCCACATTTCTCAATCTAGTGACCACTCATATTGTAGTGAGTGCAATATTTCTTTGACCGCAAGTACTTCTTGCCATTCTCCATATTTCTATTTGGATTATGGTCTTTATTTGTTGTTTCCTTCCCAATTGACATGACATTCCTGTATGAGGACTTTTACTTCCAACACTTGGCTACACAATAGTTATGTAATCTACAAAAAGTGCATGGATATGCATACCATAAATTATATATCAAATTTCCATTTTTCTTATAATCAAAGAAAACATTTAAATAATCATGCTTTTCACACCTTTCATGGGTGTGCTTCATGCAAGTTTGGCGAGGAAAATTGTCTTCACTCCTTTGGAATGTTCATATCTCTTTGGAAATGCCTTGCATTCTTTATTACTATAGTGAAGTGATGTGAAATCAATTTGAATAAGGGATTCGTGTAATGGCTTAGGCTCTTCTCCTAAAGCATCTCTTGTTTCAATGACCTTAGAGCATTCTTCAACTTCTCCTTTTCCATATTGCAAACTTACATAACGAGGACTTTCAATAACCTCTGTGGGATTCATTATACCTTGACCATTGATTCCAAAGCCCTTTTCCTTCAAATCACACCTTGGTTAGTAATTTAAAACCAACACTTCTCAAATGCACCGAAAGAATCATCTACATCTTGATGAGAGGAAAGAGAACAAGAAGAATCACTTACACTACATACCTCAATCATTGTTTTTGTATCAAGCATAGAATACAATTTCTTTAGAATGGTATACTACCCTTTTCCTTTCAATCCTTCAACAATTTGGAACTTTGCCAAAGTTTCTTCTACAACTTACAACTTAATCTGCATCTCTTGGATGATTCCAAGGAGAAATTCACCATGAAGCAACAATATGTCTTGTGGTTCTTGCTTCTTGTCTTCTAAGACTTGTAGTGAACTTCTTAATTAGAATTATCTTCCTCAATAATATGATTAATCTCTTCAATCCCCTGAAATATTTCTCATTTCAACACTTTGCCCATGGTTGTCTTACATAGTTGCAAATCCTATCAAACATGCTCTAATACCAAACTTTATCAAAAAATCTACTGACTTGTTACAAAAAATTAATGCGTAAATTGACTTAGCTTATGATATGAAATTTAATGAGAAATTGTAAGAAATAATTGAATAAATAAGTGGTAAGAAGAAAATGAAAAAAACACAAAATGATAACGAAGTTCACCCGATTTGGGTTACGTCTCTGGGCCCACTCAACTGAGCAACATATATGTCTCATACGCTTTGTTACATCATCATGGAACCGCAACACAATGTTATCACCAACTCTAGGAAACTTTTGGCACTGATGTCTAGCTCCTACTCTCGATATTCTTGAAAAATGTCCACAACTTCCTTAATTTTTTGTTTTACACCTGTTGTGTCTCAAAACATAAACTATGTGCCTTGCACACTTTATCCACAAACAACTCCCTCGCACATTGGTATCTAGAAGAAATTACAATGGATAGATCTAGTCCTTCCCTATCCTCAAGTTGCTTCATAAATGGATTTAGAGACCATGCTCTCCAAAATTACACATGGAGTTAATGCCTCAAAAGGGCTTGTTGTTGATCATTTTGCTGACAAAAATTCCCTTGGCATAGTTGTAAGACTCCCAATTGTTTAATAGCAAGTTACAAGGTTGAGCCTTGACCTCTCCATCCTCGGTTGTTAAACTACATGGGATTTAGCCTTTAACTTTGCAATAAAATGAGTCCCCATGAAATGTGTTTCAACATTGATCACTTTGGAAAATTGGTAAGGCGCTTGGTAGTGCAACAAACTTTGGAAAATTGGTAAGCCGCTTGGTTGTGCAACAATAGGTCGTGGGGTCGAGCCTTGCCGTCTCCACCCTTTGTCTTAGATTCTCCCCTCGTTCATGCTAAGATCTACAAAAAAATGATTTTGTGCCACCATTTTTCCAAGCCACAACCACACAGTGTACTGGTAAGCGTGCTTGGTGTTACATAGGAGAGGCCTTGCAGTTGAATCTTGTAAAACGTTGGGATTTTTTGGCCACTCATCATAATAAACTTCAAATATAGGAGTTGTTCGTTGAATACTAACATACCCTTAGTGGTGTGTTGGTAATGTGATCGGCTCATTTCGATGAGGTCGTCAAGTCGATCCCTCTGCCGACTGGAAATTTTAAGCATTGTGATGGCACCCAAGTCACCTCGGTGCCATTATACCCAATCTACTCCACACATAGCTCTGTATTTACATAAAATTCAACTATACTTTTGGAAAAGTTTAACCTGTGAATTCAATATAAGAATATGAATTTATTATGATAAATTCCATGAGAATTTTTTTCTCTCACCCTCCCTTAGGAATCTCACCTCATTTCAGAAATCCAATTACATATGCTTCAACTTAACAAATAATGTATGCAATATAATAATTCTTTGACACACTCATTTAAGTGCTTGTCCTAGTGTTTTAATCCTTCATGTTTAAACCCATATAACAATGGATTCATCCCTTTGTCACATTCAATGCCCAACAATAAAAATACCCACACAACTGGGAAATATAGAAATAGGTCAAGAGGGGACTCCAGCCAAAACACAATCTTTCAAAATTTATTTATTTTTTATCAGTCACTACAAAATTATTTCGTAGCACTGGTTAAAATTCTATGATATGGTTTCAGGGAAGATGAAACGACTTGACTCCTTTCCCATGTCAACTCTCAACATCATTAACTTGATCCTTAACATAGTAAATGATTTCACTTGCCTTTCTTCATTAAGGTTTGAACACTAGCTCACATTACATGCTCATAAAATCAACTAAAGGACGGGACAACAATTCAAAACATGGTACTCTATTACAACGCCCATTTTACTGTAAATACCACACATTCCTCCTCTTGGACACCGTGGTACATTCCTTTGCGGGTTTTGAGACCATTTCAACAAGAATACACAAGATACATGAACAAATCACATAACGATTGAAGCTTCAATGCTCAAATTCTTAATGTAAATCGATTGAACAAGTACAGACTTTTAAAAATAACCAAATGCATAGGAATAAAACTGTGATTAGTAACAATTCATAAGCAGAAATTGATTTTCTTCAACATTGGGGTTTCGATTCAATCTAAAACCACGCCAATTTATGGTTCCATCTTCCATTCAATTACTCCATTCACATAGAAGTACCTTCCTATTCACATAGATTGGAAAGTACGGGTAGGTTTGTAACTCAGGACTGCAGTTACACGAAGAAACAAGTTCCTCTCTTCTCTCCCTCACTCTTCTCCCCACTCAGGAGCTTCTCCTCTTACCTCTTCTTCCCAAACAATTCTTTTTTTATTGTTTCCCAAAAGAAACCGACCATGACAACCAAGAGTCACAAAAATGTGAATTGTTTCCCCTTCTACACAAAATAAGGGAAACTGAAAACTAAAATTTACATTAGAAAATACCTTCTCCAACTTATTTCTAGAAAATCAAAACTCACTCCTAAATGTAAATATTTACAATTTCTTACAAAACATTTAAATTTCCTCCTAGCATTACCATGTGGCCATTCCATCACATTGGTAAGCTCTTGTCCATACTTCGTCAATTTTTTTGCTCGGCCTATGCACCTACATAAGACTCCCAAGGTGAATAAGATTCATGGTCTCCTAACCATGTGTTGATGAAGTGGATCTTCCTTGGTCCCAAACTTTATATAGTATTTGTTCCTTCTCCTTGTCATGTCATTGCTCCATTATTTTCTTCTTCATCTTTATAGATTTCAATATTTTATGTCATATTCTTCCTCCTTGGCTGATGAAAACTTGCTCTACCATATACAATATGTTGTCATTTATTCTTCTCTGCCTTGCATACCTCTTTTGCAGAGGCTTCTTCAACATCAGCTTCCTTATTCTCTTTATTTCCTAATCCAGGTGGATATTGGTGGCCACCCACTTATTCCACTTGGAACCCCATCATTTTTTCTTTCAGATTTCCAATTTCCTTAATTGTAGCACAATTTACTATTTTTGGCAGTTTTTCGTGTCCTGGACTTCCGAATCCATTTTGAGACCCTAAACGACATTTTTTTGAAAACTGGAAAACATGGTCTCTAACTAACATTTTTTGGTTAAAGTTATATTCCTCAGATAGATATTTCTAACGAGGTATCATGCACTTCAAACAAATATTGTATTCCAAAGTTATGACCCCGAGAAGTTGATGTACCAATTTACCTCAACGGGGCCCATAGTTTTGGCACTTCATCTCCTAGGATTAGGTTTTTGGATGTTTATGGTTTTCCATTGTTTCTACATAATAAATAGGCCTTCGAGCCTCATTGTAACATAGTTCAAAGGCATGTATCTGCCACATCTCTTCTCAGAGATAAGTTACCATTTCCCAAGCTAGTTTGTTTCCATTTCTGTATGTAAGCATATTTCAGTTCTTTGATATTAATGAAATGAAGTTTTATTTTTGTTGCACCTCTGTGTTTATGTGTATATTTGTATTTTCTTGCGTTCCTGCATAAGTCTGGATCATTTCCACATCCAATCTATCCTCTAGTCGGCACAAACCATTATTTCATGGCTGAAATTTATTGTTGTCCTCCATTAACACATCGAGATAACAATTGCCTAGAGTTGCTTTCACTACTCTCTGTATTTCTGTTGGAACTCATCATTATTGTTGTCTCATTTTTTCTACATTTTCTCCATGGAAAAATCGTCCTTATCATATCTTGTTCTGTTGCAATCCACTATACTCTCTATCCTTGGATTGTTCAACCAATTTTCTAACAACTTCAGTTCAGCTGCAATGTTTTCCGTTCCTATTTTGAAATGTTACAGGTCCTATCCCAATGGTCTTTTACTTCATTAATTGAAGTATTTCCAAGCCATTTCATTGTTCCCTTCACATCTTCATACACAAACCAATTATCTGTTTTAAAAATACAAGGCTTTGAAGTCTCCTTTCTTGCTTCTGGCATCCTTTCCTCATGCAACACTAAAACTTTCAAACCTCCCATCAAATCTTCATCTGCTTCATCCACTATAACAACTTCATTATTAATATATGCATACATGTGTTCATCAACTTTAGGTTGTTCTTCCATGGTTTCATTTTTCCATGGCACATAGTCTTCATCTTGACTATCCTCTATCTTCCCTCCAACCTATATAACAATAATTAGTGAATGTTCCTCCTCTCTGCATAGAACAAAATCAATGCTTTGTCCTTCATCTGGAACAACTCTTGCATTCATACACCAATTGTTAAAATCAAAATCATCATGGCTTGTATCCTCCATTAACACCTCGACCATCATATGTTGATTGTCCACACTGCTTGTGAGACTCTCAACTAGTCTCTCATCAACATTTTCTTCATGTTGGTCTTTAGTTTCCAAATGGCTCATGATAATTTCAGCTAGTCTCCTTTCATCATTATAATTCTCTCTTTCTTCAAGGTTTACTCCTTATTTAAGTTCAAAAATAACTTCTTCTTCAACAATTGTCCTTTGTTGCAGCTCAACTCCTTTGAGATTTTCCTCCAACTAAGAATTTATCTTTTGTTCAAACTCCTTGAGTTTCTCCATCAACTGAGCATTTGATCTCTGTCTCAACTTCACCTACAATAAATTCCATTTAATTTCTTCTGGAGATTCTATCTATAACCTTGGTCTTCCTCATCTTTATGTAGTAGTCCTCTCATCATCTCTAGCTGTAATTTAATTTCAGCTACTTCTCTATCAAGTTTGTCCTAACTTGATCTACTATGGCTTCTCTTTGAACCTTTACTATGACTCTCAGTAGTCACAAATATCCTTCTTCTATGAGCTTATCCTTGCTCATTGTGAGTTGCACACAAGCCACTGCAACAAGTTGACTCCATCAACCTATTTGTAAATACCATACTAAGTTCTTCCATGCCTAGTCTTCTCCTGGTATTTTTGCTAACTCCTTCCTCTAGAATCTTCATCTAAGCACTCTTTTCTCTTTTGGCTTTTGCATTCAACTGCTCACCATTCTCCTTCGATAACTGTGCTAGTCCTCCATCTATTTTATAAGGTTCTTTTCGATCTTCATAAATAACTCTATCTGTTTTTGGTTACATTCATCAATTGTAAACATCATCACTCACACTTGCACTACAACAAATCCCTATGATTAGCTCCCTTTTTTGCTTCCAATGTAACAGCCCTGGTGAAAATCCATGTAATAATGTAAATAAAGGCAAAATAAGACCACGGGTAAGGGATACATATTCCAATATGAATGTTGGGCAGGACGTCTTGATGTGGGTGTTCATTTCATTTTATTATGGCTAAGGAAAAAGGAAAAGGAAATGGTTAAGGCTTTGGAAAGGAAAAAAGGCATTTTGGCACATTTATTTATGAAAATAAAGGAAATTAGGAGAAAAGTAAGGTCAAAGGTCAAAGGTTGCATGTGAGGAGGAAATTGAAGGAAAATAATGGAAAATGAAGAAATTAGAGGCCTCAAGCATAAAAAGGCTTCTGAGGATAAGTTCATGGTTTTTGTTAGTTCAAATTTGGAGCCCTCTCATTATTCTCTCTTTCTCTCACTCTTGATCACTTAAAGTTTTCTTGGAGCACTCTAACTTTGGATCAAGGAAAGGAAAACCAAGAAAAGGAAAGGGAAAGCAAGCAAGGATCAAGGAATGAAAGCATATTCAAGGTGATTTCCTGGCTGGTTTGGACATCCATGGCTTTGCATGTTGGTGTATGGTTCTCTTTTTGTCGATGACATGGTTTTTTTAGGTTATGACAGTGGTTTTCAGCCTAGCCTTGCTTTTTTCTGGATGCCATGGTATGTTGGGATGTTTATTTTGGTTTTGAGCTTTGGTTTTCCAGATGAATTTTGGAATTCGGGGTGGAGGTGGTCTCAAGTTCCATTCCCAAAGACCTAAGAACCCCTAGACCGGTTTTGGCACAATAAATGGTAAAGCCTAAGGGAGATGTCTCAGTTTAGGGCCTAGTGATCCAGGTTTGGATTACGATAAAGCCTGAGAGACAAGGCGATAGAAAATTCGTCAAGGATAGTGATGGATTCCAGATGGAATTCCAAGTTCTGTTCGGATGTGATCGGAGCACCGGTTTTGGTGTGATCACGGTTTGATCAGGGTCGAGGTGGTTTAACCTATGGATTCCCTTGGATGCTCTTGGATTGTTTGTTCTATGAGATCCCACACATTCTTGGAATATGGCATGGGGGTGACTGGCTGAAAGAGAGCTTTGGTTTAGCCATGTCTATGGTCGAGTGGTACGTGGAAGTCCCAAACCTGGTCGAATTTTCCTATGATTAATAGAAGTTAAGTTTTCTTACTTTTGCATTGATTTATATGTGGATTTAATGGCTATCTTATCTTTGATATTTACATGGTTTTATGTTGGTTATAAGCATGGTTAAATGACTGGTTCATGTCATGTTTATTTCATCTATTTACTTGTAAGTATTACATAGATGGATCCAAGACCTAATTGATGATGTAGTAGTTCAATGGAGAAGGAGGTGATCCTTTTGGTTATGTTTCATAAGTTGTTTCAATCATTTATGCTTTGTCTTGTATCCTAGACCTATAGGTTGCATTGATGCCTAGTGTTTGACAGAATGTCAATCCCAGTTGGGGATTCCCAGGCCTAGTCCTGAGGTTGATTTTTTTATCATCATTGTTATCATGTCCTTAATGAATTCAAAAGGTTGTAGCAAGTTTTGGGCAGAGGTTTGGATTCTGGGCTAGAAAGGTGGCTTAAATCCCGGGGTCACTGACACATAACTGGCAATTTTTGTCCATAGTCACTGGCAGGCAGGCATGTGAGAGCGAATTTAGGTTGTTGGTCGCTCCCTTGACCATAGCATGAGAAGGACTATGGCCTAAGAGATCCAGAATAGCAGTGGAACCCAGGGATAGGCTGTCTAAGTGGCTAACTTGTCTCCTGAGGGTTTTGTTGATGATGTTGGATGATTGTGTGTGATATTTCGTCGATTCCATTTACTTAAGGTCACATAGGAGATTGAATCCCTTAGTAACCCCTCTCATCACATGTTTTCCCAACTTGTTGGTTGCTTGGGTGTACCTGGGAGGAGGGGATGTTACAGATTGGTATCATAACATGGTTCACCCCTCGGACTGGATGGGTGGTGTGTGTTGGTCATGCATGCACGTTAGTTGCATGTGTCTCTCTTACACTTGTGTTCCATGTGCTTGTTACATTGCATCATGTTGATCATGGTTGTAGTAAGGTTATCATGAGTAACTTGATGTGATTTTGTGGAATGTAACGTCACGAGTATATGAATGGTTACTTGATTATATGCAGCTTATACACAACTTGATTATATGTAGATTGATTACATCCTTCTATGTTGGGTTGTGTTATCACTCCTCAGTGTCCTAAGGCTGAGAAAGCAGACCAATGGAGGTAACCTCAAACCAATCTTTAGATTTGGTAGCTAGCCCAACCAAATCAGAGAGGGCTCTCTCAAGAATCTCAAATCCAATAAGTGACTAGAGAGGAAGATATATCTTAGGCTAGATATTAAAAGCTCAGTAGGTCTGAATTTAGGGTTTGTTGGAGCAAGGTCAATAGGTCTAGGAAACTAGGTCAGGGTTTCAAAATATCAGCTGCAGAGATATAATTGGGTGAGGTAGGTATGTTTAGTGACATTTTTGAGTTTTAATGGTAGTGTAGGGTTGAAAAAGTGAAGGATCAAAATTATCATATGAGTTATGAATTCATTTATCATAGGAAATTAAACATAAACATGAAAATCTCATCAAAACAGGGCATAAACATATGAATTATGCTTGAAGACTATTGAGATGATCACATGAAATCATTAATATGTAAGTAAGGAGACATAAAATTCATGCTGATGATAAAACAAAGAAGAAACATTGTCACAAAATCATACCACAGGAATCCCAAGATAATAGCTGCAAACTGCCTATATTACTCCTACAAAAGTGATGGTGTACACTAGCTTCAAAGCCTTTGACTCACAAGCATCCAACCTTTGATTTCACTTAGATCTAGCTAAATATAGACAAAAAACCACATTCCCCCTCTCGGGGCTCGAATCCATCAACCTAGGAACTAATTACATCAATCTCTCTAACCAAACCTAAAGCTAGGGAAGTTAGAAACTAATTCCATGTTTAGACTTAGTTGATTCAGTTTGACTTTAAAAGCATTAATGATCATGAATCTACATAAATTTGACATTTACCATCTCCATTACAATTAATTACATCATGTGAAAACCCAATAAGACAAAATACATCATGAAAAGTTGACCTAGACTGATAAAACTCGAAAATTAGACTTCCTTCCACAGAAGCGCAACGTGCATTACGGAAGCGTAAAGAAAAAATAGGTGTCAAATATGAACTGATATCTTCTTAGCCATAATAATTTTTACAAAACTGGGAGAGGTTTTTGTAGATAAGGTTGTTTTGAATAAAAAAATATATCATTTTTGTGAAATTCATTCCCATATTCTTGTAATCCATGCCACAAATGAACGACTAAAACAGGCAATTAAATTGGAGAATTTGAATTTCTGGAAAGTTTAAATATCTCCCAATACATTAAACCTACGTAGAAATTGAAGGAGGTTATTATGATTGGTTATATTCTTAACAAAAAACTCCTTTTTTTTTTCAAAATTCATCTTCATTTGGTCAGAAATCTCTTTTGAAAATGATGACTAAAAACAGAGTCAAAAGCGCAACGTGAGGATTTGAGGGCACTTTTGAGGGGTTTTCCTTAATCTTTTTTTCTGAATTGAGGGTTGATGAAGATAGATTAGGATGTCTAATTTCCCTCTGAACCTTCAAACCTGCAAAAATCCTTCTCCAAGGCACCTAAAAATCAATTTTCCCAAGGCTACTCCAAAAGCGCAGCGAGGGGTCCAAAAAGGTGGCAGAAACATGTATTTTAGGTGGTTTTTGAGATTTTCCTTGCAACTTGTGAAGTGACATGCAAAACCAAGTCCATATCTGAGATGTAATACTCAATATATATCCATCCATGCAAAAATTTCATCATTTGGTGGCTCTTAGAAGAAGCGCAACGTGAGCTCGTTGCACTTCTGTGCATCATGAAATTGCCAAAAATTCCAAAATTGCCCAAAAACTCAAAAATTTCCAAAATTTCTCAAAAAAATTTCAAACTTCTTTCTTTTGCTTTGTCAATTATGGGTTATACAAAAAATGATGCATCAGCAATCAAATCAAGTTTGTCTCTCTTCTTTATCTTGATTAGGGTTTTCTTTAGCTTCTTTTTCATACTCCTAACCCTAATTTTGCAAATCTAGTTCCTAGTGAAGTAGTGCCTTGCCATGTGTCTCTGAAGCTTGGTGTCATTGACCCTACCAAGCCAATACTCTTTGTCCTTTTAAATCTAAGTTGCAATGGTATCCTCAATGTCGTGTTAACCTAGTGAAGGATATGACTCACTCCCTTGTCCTTTTTGCTTGTTTAGTCCTATTGTCTTTGGCCTCTTTGGCTTGATCTGAAACTCTTTATCCTCAATATACTCCACATATATTACAGCCTTAACATTATCATGCAAGGTTACATCTTCATGAGGTGAGAAATGTACCTTAGAAAACTCTTTGAACACTTTTTCCCTAATTACTACTCCCATGATGATGACTATGGTGATGACATGGCTCCTATATGACTCATTAATGATATGACCTAATGATGACACCAAATGGATATCTAAGACCATGATTAAAGAACTTTGAAACATTGCAATATGCATGACAATGATATGATGACCTTTAATGATGACCAAGACACTCTTTTGGTGACCTATCATAAGGAGTGATGACAAGACCATGACAGCGTTTTATGACCATGAACATGGAGGGGAGTAGTAATGACCTAGAACTAACCAATGATCAAATTTTATTTGAAAATAAAACAATTTGACCTAATGACCCAATCAACCACATGGAAAGAGTACATTTTATCATTGGTGACTCATAGACACTAACAAGTTGCACTCTTGATTGTTTGATTACATGTATCAGTCTTGTAGGTTGGCTACAAGAATTGATTTCTTATGCTCAACTACATGCGGTTATGCATATGTGTAGTTGAATAGGCATTGCATATGCATGTTGATGGTTGCATGTGGAAATGTGTACGATGGAATAACGGTTGTTTTCATGAATGAGGTCGCAGCATGCATTGTTGATATGGCCTTGCATTGATGACTGGACCTTATCTAGAAGGATGTTTATGTGTTGATGCACTTATTTGATATATGTTTATATGTTATTATGATTATGTTATACATGTATCACATAGATTTGATGATATTTTAGACAAGGTATCCTCCATCAATTATGCTAAGGTACGTTGGTTTATTGCAATTGGTTGAGTCGACATAGTATGCCTTGCAGGAAAGAGACCAAATGGCTAGCAAGGTGGTAGACTATATAGAATCTCCCTATGCATCAGATGAGCAACGTGGTGTGGGGCACTCTTCTGATTTGGCAGACACATTGAGAATATTGTGGGAATAAATAAGGAGTTGAAAAGCATACAATGACAAAATCGTGCAGACACAAGAGAAACAAGCAAAGGTGAATGCAATACTACTTCAAAGTTTGTCAGAATTGCAACGGCAAGGACCACTTTGGATCAGTCATGGATAGGAGGACAAAACTAATGGGGCATATGGTAGTAGATCTCCTAGTAGACACAGGTCTTATGGTGGGCACAAGTCAGATAGATATGACATGATCAGAGATGGCAGGTTGTTGGACACTCAAGATAGGAGAGGTACTGGACACATGTATTATTCTGGTTCTAGTTCTGACAAGCGTCATGATCATCATCATTATCACCCTTACAGGAGGAGTGATAGGGGATACTTTCCTGAGGAGTTCAAGAAAGAGAAGCCACCTACTTTTGATGGAGAGATGAATAAATCGCAAGATACAAAGGCATAGTTGCTTGGTATGACGAAATTCTTTAGGTTGCATGATTATTCAGAAAACATAAAAGCAAGGATAGCCCTTTTAGTCTCAGAGGTAAAGTAGATATTTGGTGGGACAATGTGAAGAATTTTAAAGGTATTGATGAAGATTATTTGACTTGGCATGCATTTGAAAGGCTCTTCAAGAAGAAGTACTTGTTGGAGAGGTACTATGATGATAGAGCTAAGGAGTTTTATGAGTTGCGGATGGGTTCCATGATAGATGATGAGTATACTAGCAAGTTTTTAGAGTTGTTGAAATATGTGCCTTACCTTAGGAGGAGAAGGCCAAGGTTCATAGATTCATCAGTGGACTGTCAGTAGCATACAAAGATTGGATTGATTTCAATGAGCCTAGATCATTGGAGGAGATCATCTAAAAGTTGAAGCATTTTTATGAGCAGTTGAAGCACAGAGTTGAGCCTAAGCATGACTTGAAAAGAAATGAGAAAACTATAGGAAAATGGACACCAAAGAGAAGAAGACCTCAAGGTGCAAGTAAGAAAGAAAGTGTAGTTCCTTACAAGAGGTTCAATACAGCTGAGAAAGGACATGGAGAGCAGCAGGCTAGAGGCGATGGTAGGGAACCATTGCAGTGTTGGATATGTCGTAAGGATCATCATAAGATGGATTTTCCGAAGTATCAGAGTGGTGGTAGACCCTAGATCTATAGTGCTTAGGAGGCGCATACAGTTGGTGATGTTGGTCATAGCATTCCTCAAATCTATGCAGATGTGGACAACAGACATGTGGATCATCGGGCATTGATCATTGAGATGGAGGGATAGCTTTGTGATTAAGTTTTTTCTATTTTGATTGATCCTGGATCTAAATATAGTTATATTAATCCTAACCTGGTGGATAAATGTGGTTTAAGGAAAGAAGTGCATGCAGAATCTTGGTTGGTACAGTTGGTTACAAGTACAAAGAAGCGAGTTCACCATTGGGTAAGAGCTTGTGCATTTGACTTAAATTGTATGCCTACAGTAGCACACTTGAATGTGTTTTCATTGGGATCGTATAGCATGGTTTTGGGTATGGATTGGCTATACCTTCACAGAACCAAAGTGGATTGCTTCGACAAGGCCATTGAGTGTGGATGATAGTGGGGAAAAGAGGAATCTGCAGGGAAGTCGCAGAAAAGGTTATGTGATGTTTGCAGTGCACATTTCCAGCGACAAGGGTAAGGAGGTTGAGGATGTGGATGTGTTGAGAAGGTACCTAGTTTTGCAGTAGTTTCAGGATGTATTCCCTAAGGACATTTCAGAGTTACCACCTCACAGGGAGGTAGAATTTTTTATTGAGTTAGTGTCAAGGGCGGCTCCAGCATCAAAATCACCTTATGGGATGAGCACACCTGAGTTGGTAGATTTTAAGTTGCAGCTAAAATATATGTTGGAAAAATGATACATCAAACCCAGTGTACCACATTAGGGCACACTAGTGTTATTCCTAAAGAATAAATATGGTACTCTTAGATTGTGCATTGATTACAAGCAGCTTAGACAGAGTAACGATCAAGAACAGATACCCTTTTCCAAGGATTGATTATTTGTTTTATCAGCTAAAGGGAGCAGTAGTGTTCTCTAAGATCGGCATGAGATCGGGATACAATCAGGTACGCATCAAGGAAGAGGATATCTTCAAGACCACATTCAGGACCAAGTATGGGCATTTTGAGTTGTTGTTGTTCCATTTGGTTTGACTAATTCTCCATCTACATTTATGTGTTTGATGAATAGTGTGTTACATGCTTATCTGGACAAGTTTGTTATTATATTCATTGATGACATACTGGTATATTCTAAAAATGAGGAAGAACATGTCAAGCATTTAGCAACAGTGTTGATATTGCTAAGAGAGCATCATTTGTATGCTAATCTTATCAAGTGCAACTTCTTTCAGACTAAGGTACACTACTTGGGACATGTTGTCTCCAAGGAACGCATTGGAGTAGATCCAGAAAAGATAAGGGCCATCGTGGAGTGGGCAGATCCTAAGAATGTAGATGAGGTGAAATCATTTATGGGATTGGCAAGTTACTACAGGAGGTTCATCGGTAACTTCTCACGCATTGCATATCCTATCACGACATTGCAGAGGAAAGGTACAAAGTTTGAATGGATAGAGGAATGTGAGGCTAGTTTTGAGCATCTAAAGCATTTTTTGACACATGCACCAATGCTGAAGATTGTGGATCCAGACAAGGAGTTTGTAGTGTGTACAGACACTTGCAAGAGAGGACTTGGTGGAGTTATCATGCAAGAAGGACATGTAGTGTGCTATGAGTCACGGAAACTAAATGAGCATGAGAAAAACTATCCAACACATGATCTTAAGCTAGCAGTGATCATACATGCATTGAAGATGTGGAGACACTATCTTCTGGGCAAACAGTTTGTGTTGATGAGAAATCACAGTGGGTTGAGGTATCTGTTTGACCAACCAAATATAAATGCCAGGCAATCTAGATGGTTGGCTAGCCTTAGTGAGTTTGACTTTCGAGATCAGATATATCAAAGGGAAGGAGAACCGAGTTGTAGATGTTCTTAACAGGAAGGTACAGGTAAATCATATAGCAGTTATGAGCTCTTATGGGACAGAGTTACAAGATAGGATCTTGCAAGCAAGACAACTGGATGAAAAATACATGGAGATCATGCACAGGTTACAACAAAGTAACGTACAGGTGTAGGTGCCGGTAAGGGTGATCAAGATGCATACTATTGTCTCACAGCAAATGGCGTGGTGAGGTTTCGAGACAGGATCTATGTGTTGAACTGCAGTGAGCTCAAGAAGCTTATCTTAAGAGAGTTTCACGTCAATCCATACTCGGGTCATCTAGGATATCAGAAGACGTTGACAATGGTAAAGAAGTTTTTTTATTGGCTGAATTTGAAGAAGGAAGTGGCAGAGTTCATGGCTAGATGTTTAGATTATCAGTAGGTAAAGGCGAAATGCAAGCATCCAGGTGGTCTAGTACAACATATTGCGATTCCGAAATGGAAATGGGAGGTCATTTCTATGGATTTCATCATGGGTCTTCTGAGGAAAATAAAGAAGAATGATTCTATTATGGTCATGGTTGATAGGTTGAGCAAGGTAGTTCACTTCATTCTAGTGAAGGCTACATATTCAGCCAGTGAGCTAGCACAAGTGTTAATCAGAGAGATAGTGAGACTACATGGTGTTCCAAAGAAGATTGTTTCAGACAAGGATGCAAAGTTCACTTCCAAGTTTTTGAAGGAGTTATTTGCAGGCTTGGGTACAGAGTTGGCCTTCATTATAGCTTATCATCCACAGATAGATGATCATATAGAGAGGGTCAATGGGATTTTAGAGGATATGTTGAGGATGTGCGTGATGCACCAACAGAGGAAATGGGAGGAGTATCTTCCTTTGGTTGAGTTCGCATAAAACAATGGTTATCAGGAGTCATTGAGGATGAGTCCTTTCAAGGTGTTGTATGGGCGGAGTTGTAATACTCCCATCAGCTTGAGTGATCCAGTGAACAGGGTGCTTATTGGACCAAATATGCTAGCAAACATAGAGTAGGAAATGTTGATTATAAAGAGGAATATAAAGGTAGCATAGGACAGGCAGAAGAGTTATGCAGATCAGCATAGGGTATTCAAGAAGTTTCATGTTGGGGGGCATGTGTATTTGCGCATCAAGCATAAGAAAATCTCTTTGACGATTGGTTCATGTGCTAAGTTGGAACCACAATATTGCGAGCTTTTTGAGATACTTGAGAGGATTGGACCAGTGGCATATCAACTTGCACTACCTCCAACAGTGAAATTCCATGATGTTTTCCATATTTCATTGCTTAAGAAGTATATAAAGGATGTTGATCATGTTATTGATTGGTCTGTATTGCAAGTGGAGCAAGAAGGAGAGTTCCAGTCGAAGCCTCAGTGCATATTGCAACGGAAACATCTCATGCTCAGGAACAGATCCATAGAGCAAGTTAAAGTGCAGTGGAAGCACTTTGGGCCTAAAGAAGCTACATGGGAGATGGAGGATTAGACGTGGACCTTGTTTCCTTCATTGTTTTCTGGTTGAGGCAAAGCAGTTTTGGTTTGATGTTTGGTATATGGCTGGCATATGTTTTTTTGATGTTTTGATATTTGTGTATATATATGTATATGGATGTAAATACTATCATGAGCTAAGTTATAAAGCTCCAATAAGCGGTATGGGTGTCATATTATTATGGTTGTTATCTTGTCATGTTGTTATGATGTTTTGCTTTGGAGTAGGTCTTTCATTATAGATATTACAACAAGCTAAGTATAAAGTTCCATAGGCAGTATGTTTTCTTTTCAGTAGTTTTGTTGAGGTCTTGGTGTGGTTTAACATCGAGGACGGTGTTCCCCAAGGGGGAGGGTTCTATAACAGCCTTGGTGAAAAATTCATGTATTAATGTAAATAAAGGAAAAATAAGACCAAGGGTAAGGGACACGTATTCCAAGCTGAATGTTGGGAAAGACATACTGGTGTGGGTATTCGTTTCGGTTTATTATGGATAAGGAAAAAGGAAAAGGAAATGGCTAAGGCTTTGAAAAGGCAAAAAGGCATTTTGGCACATTTATTTATGAAAATAAAGGAAATTAGGAGAAAAGTGAGGCGAAAGGTCACAGGTTGCATGTGAGGAGGAAATTGAAGGAAAATAATGGAAAATGAAAAACTTAGAGGCCTCATGCATAAAAAGGCTTCTTAGGATCAGTTCATGGATTTTATTAGTTCAAGTTTGGAGCTCTCTCATTATTCTCTCTTTCTCTCACTCTTTATCACTTAGAGTTTTCTTAGAGTACTTTAGAGTTTTCTTAGAGCACTCTAAATTTGGATCAAAGAAAGGAAAACAAAGAAAAGGAAAAGGAAAGCAAGCAAGGATCAAGGAAGGAAAGCAGGATCAAGTAGCTTCAACATGGATACTTGCAGGTAACCTTTTGCATGTGTGATTTCCTAGCTGGTTTGGACATGCATGGCTTTCCATCTTGGTGTATGGTTCTCTTGTTGTTGGTGGCATGGTTTTGTCGGGTTATAACAGTGGTTTTCAGCCTAACCTTGCCTTTTTCCTGATGCCATGGTATGTTGGGATGTTTATTTCGGTTTTGAGCTTTGGTTTGTCAGATGGATTTCAGAATCCAGGGTGGAGGTGGTCTTAATTTCCATTCCCAAAGGCCTAGGAATCCCTTGACCGATTTTGGTGGAATACACGGTAAATCCTAAGGGAGATGTCTCATTTTAGGGCATAGTGATCCGATTTTGGATTGCGGTAGAGCCTGAGAAACAAGAACACGAAAAATTCCTCAAGGATAGTGATGGATTCCGGATGGCATTCCAAGTTTTGTTCAGTTTTTATCAGAGCACCATTTTGGTGTGATCACGTTTTGATGAGGGTGGAGGTGGTTTAACCTCTGGATTCCCTTGGTTTTTCTTGGATTGGTTGTTCTATGAGTTCCCACATTCATGCTTGGAATATGGCATGGGGGTGATTAGTTGAAAGAGAGATTTGGTTCAGCCATGTCTATGGTCAGGTGGTATATGGAAGTCCCAAACCTGGCCGTATTTTCCTATGATTAATAGAAGCTAAGTTATCTTACTTTTTCACTAATTTAGATGTGGATTTAATGGATATCTTATCTCTGATATTTACATGGTTTTATGATGGTTATAAGCATGGTTAAATGACCGGTTCATGTCATGGTTATTTCATGTATTTACTTGTAACTGTTAAATGGATGGTTGTAAGACCTAATTGATTATGTAGTAGTTCAATGGAGAAGGATATGATCCTTTTGGTTATGTTTCATAAGTTGTTTTAGTCATTTATGCTATGCCTTATATCCTAGACTTGTAGGTTGCATTGATGCCAAGTGTTGGACAGAATGTCAGCCTCAATTGGGGATGCTAAGGCATAGTCCTAAGGTTGATTTTGATTTATCAGCATTGTTATCATGTCCTTAATGAATTCTGAAGGTTGTAGCAAGTTTTGGGCAGAGGTCGGGATTCTGGGCTAGAAAAGTGGCTTAAATCTCGGGGTCACTGGCACAGAACTAGAAATTTTGGTCCACAGTTGCTGGCAGGCAGGCCTGTGAGAGCGACTTTAGGTTGTTTTTTCTCCCTTGCCCATAGCATGAGAGCAACTATGGCCTAAGAGATCCATAATAACAATGGGACCCAGGGACAGGTTGTCTGAGTGGCTGCCTTATCTTCTGAGGGTTTTGTTGATGATGTTGGATGATTGTGTGTGATGTTCCGTAGATTCCATTTCCGTAAGGTCACATAGGAGATTTAATCCCTTAATAACCCCTCTCATCACATGTTTTCTTGGCTAGATGGTCACTTGCATGTACCTGGGAGGAGGGGGTGTTACATGCAAGGACTATTTTAGTGTATTTTTCTCTAATTTTTTGAAACAATCAGCGTTGTTTATTGGGATGGTGCTACTTTTAGTGTTGTTTGTGCCAGCCAAAAAATTTAGGCACCAATAGTGTCAGATTTATCGCAATATTTAGTATCAAATTTAGCTCCCTTTTTAGCGCCAAAAATAGTGTCAAATATGCCTAAATAGTTAATTAATTGAGGTGTTGGGGGTTAAGTGGATAGGGGTTTTGAGGATTATGGGATTTGGTGTACAAGGATTAAGGGTTAGGGTTTAAGGGATTAAGGGTCAAGAGATAATGGATTTAGCACTTATGGGTTAGGTAGTTTAATGGTTAATGGCTTAGGGATTATGGGTTAAGGGATTAATGTCTAAGTGCTTAGTGCATATGGGTTTATGGATTATGGATTAGATATTAGGGCTTAAGTGTTTAAGGGTTGATGACTTAGGGGTTAATGGATTTAGGGATTTTGTGTTAAGGGATTAGTGATTAACTAGGTTTGAGGGATTAAGGGTACTTTAGGGATTAGGGCTTAAGGATTCAAAGGTTAATGTTGGCTCAGGGGTTAGGGTATTTAGGGATTTATAGGAATCCTTTTGAAACGTCATGGAACATCTTCCAACATGACCATCACCAATGTCATCCACTGATGCAACACAGTGAGAAGTGAATGGGGCCAATGTTGAAATTTCTTTAAACTATTCTTGTATGCGTTGAAATTTGACATGGTTAGACTAGACACATGCCTTGATAGTATGCGAGAATTTCAAGACTCAAGGATGCTTGATGTCCCCGCATAATATTTGAGAACGTCCACATTTTCATCAACGTTCATCATGCAGTCGCACTTTCATCATTTTTCATTCCCATATATGGAATCTTTGTCAAAACTATCTTGAAATGTCATGGAACGTCTTCTAACATGCCCATCACCAATGTCATCCATCGATGCCACACAGTGAGTAGTGAATGGGGCCAACGTTGAAATTTCTTCAAATTGTTCTTGTATGCGTTGAAATTTGACATGGTTAGAGCATACACATGCCTTGACAATATGCGAGGGTTTCAAGACTCAAGGATGTGTGACGTCCTCGCATAATCTTTGATATCATCCACGTTTGCATCAAAATTCATCATGTAGTCTCATTGTCATCATTCCTTATTTCCATCTATGGAATCTTTGTTGAAACTCTATTGAAATTTCATGGAATGTCTTCCAACATGCCCATCACCAATGTCATCCTGACGTTGCACGGTGAGTAGTGAATGGGGCCAACATAGAAATTTATTCAAATTGTTCTTCTATATATGCGTCGAAATTTGACATGGTTAGACTAGGAACATGCCTTTATGGTATGTGAGGTTTCAAGACTCAAGGATTCCTGACATCTCTGCATAATCTTTGATATCATCAACATTTGCATCAACATTCATCATGAAGTCTCATTGTCATCATTCCTCATTCCCATCTACGGAATCTTTCTCAAAACTATCTTGAAATGTCATGGAGCGTCTTCCAATACACCCATCACCAATGGCATCCACCGACATTTCTCAGTGAGAAGTGAATGGGGCCAACATTTAAATTTCTTCAAACTATTCTTGTATTCATCGAAATTTGAAATGGTTAGACTAGACAGATTCCTTGACAGTGTGTGAAGATTTCAAGACTCGAGGATGCCTAACATCCCTGCATAATCCTTGAGATCATCAATGTTTGCATCAATTTTCATCATGCACTCATTATCATCATTCCTCATTCACATCTATGGAATATTTATCGAAACTCTCTTGAAATTTCATGGAACATCTTCCAACATGCCCATCACCAATGTCATTCACTAAGGTTGCTCGGTGAGCAATGAATGGGGCCAACATTGAAATTTATTCAAATTGTTCCTGTATGTGTCGAAATTTGACATGGTTAGACTAGGTGCATGTATTGACAGTATGAGAGGGTTTTAAGACTCAAGGATTCCTATCATTCCCGCATAATCTTTGAGATCGTCAACATTTGCATTAACGTTCATCATGTAGTCTCATTTTCATCATTCCTCATTCCCATCTATGGAATATTTGTCGAAACTCTCTTGAAATGTCATGGAACATCTTCCAACATGCCCATCACCAATGTCATCCACTAACGTCACTCGGCGAGCAGTGAAATTTCTTCAAATTGTTCATGTATGGGTTGAAATTTGATATGGTTAGACTAGGCGCATGCATTGATGGTATGAGAGGGTTTTAAGACTCAAGGACATCATTCTCATCATCGTCGCCATCATCATGGTTTTCATTTCCATCATGTTTAGCATCCAGTTTAGCTTTTTAGATTCTAGTTTGGCTTCCTATTAGGGATTAAGGGAAATAAGGGTTAATTAGGTATGATATATATGGATAAGAGATTATAATGATTAAGGGTTAAAGGTTAGATATTTTAGAAGTGCGGGAATAAAATGGTTATGGGTTAAGGTTTTTAGAAGTTAAGGTATTTTTTAACTAGGATCATTGGGGATTGGGGTTTAAGGGTTATAAGGGTCATAGGTTATACTTGTTGGAAGATAAGCACCATAGTTATATGGATTTAGTGTCTAAAATTATGGGTTATTGGGTCTTATAATAATTGGATAGGGATTAAGGGTGATAGGTGTTTTAAAGGGTGATGATTATATATAATAAGAATTAAAGATGACACATACAAGTGATTGAGAATTTTAGGGATTAAGTGTTACAAAGTGGGGGTGAGTAGTTATAGATTTTATGGGTTACATAAGTTAATGGCAAGGGGGTTTATGCATAAACAAGTTATTGGTTAAATATTATATTAAATTAAGGGTTAGTAAAGTTGAGGGGTTAATTAGTAGGTATATAGTGGTTAGTGATTATAGGGGTTAAGATTCATGTGTCCAAAATCATGAAGGTTAGATCACCTTTGGGTATGTGGCATACAAACATATAATGTCCATAGCTATACTAAAACTCGATAACAAGATCTTTCTTGACCATCTCTGTAGTAAGAAAAAAACCTTTCATACTTATCATTATATTTAGGAATGCATCTTATTTCTAATGTCAATGTATCTTGATCTAGGGTACATCACTCTAACTTTGATTTATATCATCATTAATCGATGAGTGAAACACAATTGGAACATTAGTAATGAAATGTTTAGAATCATGAAGACCATATAGTGCTCACGTTATGTTGAGAAAAACAACACGTACTAGAAGAGGGTACGATGTCCTTGATTGTGGCAAGAAGTAGGAATGAGACCATTATTCATAAAGAGGGGGGATTATTATTCCTTTTACATTGGGATTTTAACCAAATCCAACTTGATTTATTCAACTTATCGACATTACTTAGTTGAAAAATCAACAAACAACATTCCATAACATATACTATTTTCTACTTGGGGAGGGGATTTCGATATGTGTCTTATCGTGATTATAGTGTGCATTAAGCACTTCTCAACTTATATTGTAGTGATCTGATATGTGAGAAGTATCCATTTGTCACCAAATTTAATACAATAACAATATAAGTTAAATATTCACCAAATTAATGAATCTTGATGAATATATATTCAATTTGGCACCTTTAACAAATTGACATTTCTTCAATTGTGCCTCCTCAACTCCAAATTTTCTAGCCTAGGTAGTAGAGTCTCGTCATTGAAAACCTCAATGCATAGACAATAGGAAGTTTCCATCTTCATAAACCTCATATTAAACTTGAACATGACTCCACAAGATGCACAACCAAGTCTTGTCATGATAAAAGCACAAAAATGACATTTTTTCCCCACTACTAGGTTGTGCTTAGGGCGGGGCACTCAAATATTGGATGGAAAAACAATCTACCCAAACGTGGAATGGTGTCACTAATATTGTGTAAAATCTAATCAAGCCTTGACACCCCTTGAGACTATAACTCCCGTAATTGGCTCCCACATCAACCTTCCCATGAGATTTGAATTAAAGAATTGATAAAAAGTAAACTCCACACAAACCACCTTATTTACAAGTTAATATTACAAATTAATAAATCACGTGTAAAAAAAATGTAAAATTTTTAAAAAATATGAAATAGTGCAATTTTGAAAGAACACATAATTATATGTGATAGGTTTTGCATTGTTTAAAAAAAAATGATATGTCACTTTCCCAAATATTCATCCCTAGCCAATGTAGAAGCTCAAGAAAGTGCATTTCTAGGGAGGAAGAGCTTGAGTATTTGTCAACAATCTAGTTAAATTCAAATTACATTTAAATAAAAGTTGAATTTGTGCATTGGAATTTTTTCCTATTCATCATTCCAATGGACGATGTCCTAAATGTCTTCACTGCCTTCATATTTTTTTTTTGGTTTTGTGCTTGGAATCCGCCTTTGTTTCTGGTGTTCCTAGCGATCCAATGGACCCCTTGATGCAACAGTAGCAGAAATGGGTTTCTTTAGCAGAAGATTTAGTAGTGGAGAGGCTTTGTGCACCTTGGATTTGTGTTTTCTGCTGGGGTTTGAAATGGTAGCGAGGATTGATTTCATAATTGGAGGCAAGAGTGGTTGGAGCATACCCACTTGCTTTGAATGTGAGAGCTTCAATCAGTGGGCTGAGAGCCAAAAAAAAACGTCTCATCATCTGGAGACTCAGCGAATTCAATTGAAACCTGAAATCAACATATTTAAGCCAACCCCTAGGCCAAATTCGTTATCCAGTCGCCATTTCTACCATACTGGTTGACCTTCTGAGCTAGATTTTTCCTCTTTGTTCTAGTTGGGGTTTCTAGTCATGGCGAGCAGGAGAGATGTTATACCTGCATTCCCAACTGAGAGTAAAGGAAAATATGCTCCCCAGTCTCTTCTATCGTATCTTCTCTTAGAATATTGCATGTAAATTATGATCGCCCCCTCTCTTTTTTTGGAGTGAAGTTGGGTTTTATATGAAATTGGGTAAGATGATGTTTTCCATATATGAAGGTCTGAGATAGAAGTATTTGTGCGTTTGATGATTTATTGTAGCAGGAATGGGGAATTTTTCCACCTTTTTCCCAATTTTTATTTCTTGTGGTATTATTCAAAAGGATTTTGTCTGATGTATTTTTGAGATAATGAGCCCCATTCTAATGGAATCAATATTTCCATCATGCTACTCTCATTTATTATCTTACCTTTTCTATATGTACCAAAGTTAGTTGGATGATATATATGTCTATGATCAAGGCTTCACATTGCATACATGTATTTGTTTCAAACCTGGCAGGTGTAGAGCATGTGTTTATGAGAGAGGGAAGGTTTTTGAGTTTAGGAACTTGGTTTTCCTCCATCATCAAAAGGACATATCATCTCCTACCAACCAAACTAGGTGTGACATTAATAGGATACTTTATCCTTTTAATATGATACTTACATCATATGAATGATGTGCAGGATGATTTTGTTTACATTTGTTCTAATCTATGTGTTGTAATGTTAGAAGCTCTTGCATTAAAGCCTTCAATAACACCATATGTGGATTTTCACATTTTGGAAACCAACAACAGTATCAAGTTTCAATTATCACTATCATTAACAAGATTGTATTTTCTTCTCTGCTTCCTATTTTTCTAATTTTTCTACCCTTGAATTTTGGATCTGATCTATTGCTGATATGGAGCTTATTTGGTGCCAAATAATATGTCAACTTCCCTTCAAGTGTTGCCTTAAAATCTAGGAAAGATTGTAAAAATAGAAAAAATTAAATCTGGCAAATTCCTGAAAAATAAGCTTTAAAGATCCATTTGAATCTTCCAAACCATGACACTCATTGAAAAAATGAAATTTTTTTTTGTAAATGATCTTTTTCCTGACAAAAGCCTCTTTCAAATTTGAAAAAATAATTTTCATCTTCTCTAAAATCGCACTCAAAGTTAATGACTAAAACAGGAAATCATTTAATATTTAAATATGGAAAAATGGGCTGCAAAGATTCCTTTGTATCTCCCAATATGTGATAGTTGCGTAAAAACTTAGAGAGGGTTTTTTAAATGAGTCCATTTCCAAAAAAACCCTCTTTTGGTTTTCAAAAATTCATTTCCAGTTGTTTGGAAACTCTACTTGAAGACAGTAACTAAAACAGGGAAAAAACAGAGTGTTATAGAAAATATGATTGTCAACAAAATATAGATCATTGCTTGCATCATCTTTCCTAAAAAGGTCTTATAAGAAATGATGAAAATTATATGGATTGAAAGGAACTCTTTACTCTTCAAGTTCTTTTGGTATCCCTCCTATACCAAGTGATTTATATATTCAAATTTCATCACACAACTTTTCTTACCCAAATCTATGCAACTCATATTGAGCCACTATCATACCAAGTGTTGAAATCCATTAGAAAACTCGCTTAACATCACCTTGCATGTAGGTGTATGATGTCCATGTGTGAAATTTACTTTGTATTTTATGCTTGAATCTGGTCACTATTGCTTCTGGAAGTTCGCAGCTAGGAGTAGTACCCTTTATATCACCTCCACTTGTCTAGATGTAGTATTCATGTTCTAGAGTTTAGAGATGCTTCATTTTGAGCATACCCACCATGGAATTCTATAAGGAAACATCACATTCATATTTTCCATCAAATACTTCTCATGCATTTCCCAAACTTCCAGACTTTACATACATGTCAACAATTGCATTTCCAATAAGGTTATATGAATCAAGCTCACTTTGGATAACAAAACAAAGGACCTATATTTCAATTGTTAGGTTGAGACATGCTTTAAGAACACTAGAAAAAATGAATGTATCTAGGCTCGTGACTACAAATTTCATTTGTAAAAACAACATTAGGGATTCCTTACCATTTACATTCTATGCAAATCCTAAAATGTTAGTTGTCCATGAAATATATCTCCTTCAACAATTGTTCTAGAATTATATGTGCATTTGACATTTAAGAACACTTTGAATGCATCCCTATAAAAGAATTATTCACAAATACATCAGATTCAAACCCCTTTTCTTTTTATGTGGCATGGATATCTTTTCCTTGCTGCAAGGCTTCTAGGTGAGCACATGCTGGAAGGACACTTGTAACTGTTACCACATTTAACTTTTTACCAAAAAATTCCATTGGAGAAAATGGTTCCAATGCCTTACTAACACATCCATTATGAGCATAACCTTATTATGTGACAATGGATTCTCTTTCCATCCTGTAGAGGTGGTGGTTGACTGCATGCCCTCAAGGTGCAAGGAAATGTACAATTGTCAAGTTGCCTACATGCCAATTTCATTTGGTTATGGAGTGATAGGAGTTCATCCTATATCCACTCACGGTACCCGCTCTAATAATTGTATTCCATTGAAATATGTCTCGTTCTAGTGCCTTGTCAAACAATTGGCTTGCAAAAGTATAAATTTTCGCACTTGGCATACATACTCATAGTTTGGTCTGCATAAAATGTTATTTATTAGAATTTGGGCATTTGGGTATGAAGTTGTTTCCAGACTTACAAATATTACAAATTTGAGATAACTTCAAAAAAAAGTAATTGTTGCATGCGTCATTGTCATTTATTCAAATATTGAGGACATGACCATTTGAATTTGTGTGTTTGCTTGCTTACCAAATTAAAGATGATTTTTTACACCAATTACATTGATGAGCTAACCATTAGATGCACCACGTGAGAGATACTACAAACACCATGTTAAGCACTTCACTCTCCACTTTAAAAAGAACCACAGGGGCTTGGCCTTGACCCACTTATAGGTGCATTGAAAAAGGTATTGATAGAGCTTTGCACTTTGCTCTTATCAATCCTCAATAATAATAATGGTATATATAATGTTCTAATTCAACCTTGACAATTTAGTTTCATTATTTGTTTTTAATTGATGGATTATATAAGCCCAACTTTGACTTGGAATCCCCCGAATGCGGGTGGTTGTTAGCAATACAGGGCCCATGGCTTGTCAGCAGGGCAGGTGTCCACCCGGACAAGCCACGTACACCCAAAGGACAAGCCTTAAACACACAGGCATGCAGCATTCAAGGAGGGTAGTTAATTCTGGTTGCAGAGCCGTCCCCTCGGCATTCACTGCGAGCATTGAAACGCTAACCATGGCTCTTCATAGCCGGAAGCTCTCGGACATTCTCCCGCATTTCTCGCCTGCACCGATTCTGATCTTGAAGGAAGTGGCGGAGGCTCAATGCTTCGGCTCTCTGTCAGGCTCTGAGAGCGATTGCGACGGTTCAGGTGCTATAGACCGGAGCAATTGGAAAGCTTCCCGGCAGTTCAGTCGTGAACCTGGTCGTTTGGAGGTGCTGCATACCTTCCATCCGCAGTCTTGCTGGGGAATTGGGAGTCTGGTTCAGGGGAATAATCTGTGTGTACACGCCCGCCATCCGCACACCTTCAGAATGCAGCGTGAACGGCTTCGGGGTACCAGTCGACGGGGCAGTTTCAGTGGAAGAGCCCCTTCTCCCTCCTCCTCCATTGAAGATTCCTCTGAGCATAGAAGACCAAGAGGAAGGCCTCCGGGCAGAGGAAGAGTTGCGGAACCTCCGGAGCGAATGGAGTGCGGGCATACTGAGCATCCAATGGTTAGATATCGCCTTCCCTGCACTCTGTCCAATTCTACCTTCTTCGTCACTGTTTCAGTTGAACATTGCCAAAATCAGTGGGGAGATGATGATGCTCCTCGCGCTGACCCTCCGCGGAATCTTGGGGTTGTCCCGACTGTGGACATGGAATTTCCGGCCGTTGATATGCTGAGGCCTGTTCATGATCCTGGAGTTGGTCCAAGCGAGCCTGTGCAGCGCAATGTCGGTAAGGGTAAGGCTATTCTCCAGCCTCCCTGCTGCAAGATGGAGGATGAGCCACAGACTACGGATGAAGGCTAGTTCGCGCTCCAGGTTTCTCTGCATGATTTTTCTCTCTGTCAGCTCTCTTTGCGACCACATATGTATCTTCACTCAGTCTTTTTGTACTTCTGTTCATCTCTGTTATGGTGTCGGTTATCTGTTACTTCTGTAATGGTGTCTATGTGTCTATCGTGTCTATGGTGTCTACGTGTCGGTTATGTGTCTATGTTGTCTCAGTCCATGTGCCGGCTACAAAAGCGTCACTCTGGTTCCAGCTTTTGTAATCCTGATATGAACATTCTCGTGTTTACAGTCGGTCCCAGGACCAGTTTTACAGGGCCGCGGCCCTGGTGTAATACTGATAATGTAATTTGGCTCTCGCTGTAATATATTTTAGCTCAGTCTTATTTAGAAAAAAAAAACTTTGACTTGGAATCTCTACTTTGCACCCATCTCTCATTTATAATTTTTGAAGTAAAAATGAACCTTTTGATTTCTATTAAAGACATACTTTTCTTCCCATGAGAATATTGTTTGAAGAATGCTTTAACAGATACTTACCTTAGCTTTATGACAGTGGCATAATTCACTTTCAACTATGGACTCTTCCTGACCTGTGGATACCAAAAAAAAATTGGGCTGTGGCTTGTATCGTTGCCTCTACTACATAGTTGGTTAAATTTGTTTGTGATAGACCATGGTGCATAGGCTCTTCCTTGCAGATTGGAACACGCTCTTGGTGGCTTTGATAGACCTATGGCCTTGGATTTTCATCACCAAAGTAATCTCACCCTCATCACTCTCCATTATGGATGCATATTCCAATAGGACACCATTGTCATTCCAACAATGAAATGGCCTCAAAGTCAATCATGTTGCAGACCTGGCACTGCAAACCATGTTTCAAATATATGCTTGTGAATCATGCATGGATTCTTACAATTATGTGGGTATACATATGAGAAAATCTACCCTCATATCCATATTCAATTTGCACTCTTATTAGTGGGAAAATTATTCTTGTCATTCTTGATTCTGGCATAACAAATCCATGGTCGTGGATGATTGCTTGTTGCATCACAGATGCATGGGCGTGGAATTTTGTTGCATAGATTTATGTGATACATGGGAGACCATTATCAAATCAACACAACAACATATATGTGACTCATGTTCCATAGTGCAATAAAGTTTCAACGAGGCATAATTAAGAGGAGTAAAGGGCACATGCATGGTGAAGGCATGCATGCACCAATCTTAGTTTGTTTCTAGTTTTTCCACCTTCAAATTTCTATTGTTTCAAACTTAGAAAACTGCAGTTTAGCTCAGTTCCTGTTTTATATCACTTGAATTTTTGAGTTGTTATTCTATTTTGATTTATTTTGTTTTTTCAGTTTTAGGAAAGAGAAAGAATTCAAATAGATAGGGCACTGATCCCAAAGAAAACATTGAACCATCAAGTGCACTTGGTACTGGGAACATGAATGGAAGTGGCCACCAACTATTACTCAAAACATCAACTAGATATGATAGTGGTCTATTACTCCAACGCTTAATATAATCTACACTTTGCAACTGTTTGCAGAGAGCTGACTTTGGAGCCAAAGTTCCTCAAGTCTGAGTTGAGGGTTGGCCATAAAGGTTCCATGGTCATAATATAAATAAAGAGATATGGTAGCAAATAGCAACAAGGTAGTGGGTGAACATCCATGTGCAACATGGTTTCTTTGTGAAGCTCAGTTAAAACTCAATGATCATGTTTTGAATTCATAAGCCTGTAACATCACCTATCATTAGGGGAATTTTGAGGTCTAAAATGGGCCTCCTAAGGAAATGATCAAATAATAGTGGAAATAATAAAATAAGATTAGATTACATCATCAAATTTTAGAGGGAAAAATTAAAAACTATTTTTTCAACTCATATTTTCAACTTATCTCCCTATGGGTTTACTCAAATTTCGAGTGGCAACACTCATTGGATGAAAAAATTGATTCCTCATCCAAGTAGTACCCATGTTTCATACTTTTTATGGAACCTGCTACATGAAAAATGAGAAATACATGAAAAAATGGCAATCACGCTTTTCATTGATTTATCATTTTTCGTGTAGCAGGGTCCATCGAAAGTATGCAACATGGGTACTCCTTAGATGAGTAATTACATTTTGCATCCAACAAGTACTCCCGCTCGAAGTTTGAGTAAAACATTAGGGAGATAAGTTGAAAAAAGTAGTTTTATTATTTTATTATTTTTTAATTTTTTTACTCCAAAAATGGTGAATCACCCCCCCATGGTTGACATCGTCGTCTTGAATCCTATCACAATAACAAAGAAACCAATAGGATTCAAGATGATGATGTCAACCATGTGGGATGATTCACCATTTTTGGAGTAAAAAAGTAAAAAGATTAAAATAAAATAAAAACTATTTTTTCAACACGTATTTTCAACTTTTCTCCCTAAGGTTTGACTCAAATTTCGAGCACAAGTCCTCGTTGGATGCGAAATTTAATTATCACAATAATAAAACAATCCTTGAATTTTGGATCTAATTTATTGTGGATATGGAGATAATTTGGTGGCGAAGAATATGTCAACTACCCTTCAAGTGTTGCATTAAAATATGGGAAAGATTGTAAAACTAGAAAAAAATATGGCGAATTCTTGAAAAATATGATTTAAAGAGACATTTGAATATTCCAAACCATGACACATGTTGAAAATATGAAAGAGGTTTTTGTAAATCAGCTCGTTCCTGAAAAAATTCTCTTTCATATTTGAAAAAATAATTTTCATCTTCTCAAAAACCGCACTCGAAGTTAATGATTAAAACACGAAATCATTTAATATTTAAATCTGGAAAAATAGGCTGCAAAGATTCCTTTGTATCTCCCAAACTGTGATAGTTGTGTAAAACCTGAGAGAGTTTTTCTTTAAATTATCTCATTCCCAAAAAAAAAAAATCTTTTTATTTTCAAAAATTCATTTCTAGTTGTTTGGAAACTCCACTTGAAGACAATAACTAAAACAGGGAAAAAATAGGGTGCTATAGAAAAATTCTGGCAGCATTTTTCTATTTCAATTCACAATCACCGACCACTCCTTGGTCGTAATAATATCAATTTTTTATGTGAAAATTAGAAGCACAAAATGAATATATTCCCTCACGCATTCTTCATGCCCCACTTCAAATTCAGTTTTCAATACTCTTTGTTGGCAGTTTTAATTTGATCTATTGAAATCATTATAACTTATGGCTTTTATTTTGGTAGCGCCACCTGTTGAATGACATGTCTCACATGTTGTCTGCTGATTTGGTAGTTCCTCCCTTATCATCTTACATATCATTCATTGCCTTCTATTTTGGCAGCGCCTTCATCTTATAGTGTTAGAATTAGCGCTACCAAATTAAAAGGTAATGTTCATAAAAATTTGGTAGAACCTAGACTTTAGGACCCCAATTGAGCTGACCTCAAAACTTTGAATGTGATAACATGTACTATCCCATTCTATAGAAACAATGAGGTCTTCCTCTTATGTTTTGGAACATTGTCCTTCTTGACTTGTGCTTGCATATTCTTCTCATCATATAATATTTTTTTCAAATTTTTCTTATGGCCCACTTTTCCACAATAAGGACACTTACAAGTCTTAGTGATCAATTAAGCCACCGGTCTTGCTTATGTTATTATGCTTAACAATATTTCCTTGGACTTGAAGTTCCCTGTGAAATCCATTTCTAAACCTTCATTCCCACAACTATTTCAAAACTTATTTTTCCATTTGTCTTGTTGCTAGAGTTTAGTGTTCAAATCATCAAACTTCAGCTCAACATTTGTAAAAGTATTATTAAGGGTTTCAATAAAATACTCAAATGAGGTTGTTAAACTCTTGAGAGTGATTACTTCCATATATTCTTCCATTTTATGTCCCATGACATTCCACTATTCTCCAAGGACTTTTGTCTTCAACAAATGATGTTGTAAAGATGCACTTTCATCCATTCTTCTTGAAAACAATAAATTTTTAAGGGAGAGGGCTCTACCTTTCTTTGAAGTTTCATGTAAATCCTTCAATTGCTTCCAAATATTTGCAGTATCACCTTTGGCCTGCACTTTGGCGAGCATTTCACTTTTTTATTCTTCCCATCAAACTTGGTTTGATTATTTTAGACAGTTGTTGGTCGTGTTTCTTTACCCAACACAAGCTGATCCAAATGCCTGTGCTAAAAAATGGTAAACTTTTGGTTATCCTTTTATGCTATGTTAGACAAACTAGCCATTAGAGCACAAAAAATGAACCTATATGTTGCTGAAAATAAAATGTGCAACTAAAATAGAGACTTGCAGTCAAGGAAACTATGTTTTTACCCATAGTTAAATATTGTTTCAGAGAATATATTGTCAAGGGTCTGGAATGGAACTTAACTGAAATGTTGGGTAGGACATTATAAATTATTGGACAAATAATGGCAAGGATATCATAGATCCGTAATAGGTCTTCCTGGAATTGATCTGAAGCTTTGATATCCTTTCTCTATCTTCTGCGATGTCAATTGATTTGGCAGTGCTTCTCAAAAATTTAGCACTCCTATGTTGCCAATTGATTTGGCAGCGCTTTCTGAAACCACTACTTCTATTACGTTGTCAAAATATTTGGTAGCACTTCTTTTAGGATCACTATGCTCTTACACTACCCAAGGAATTGACAGTGCCTTTTACAAACTTTTGAGCTCTTGCGCTTCCAAAAAATTTGGCAGCACTCTCTTAAAATATTTTCCCTTCTAAAACTGATTCTCATTGTTCATTCAATGGAATTTCCAAACCCACTTCAAATGTGTCCATTCGAAAGGTGTTGATCGCATTCTAGAATAGGGGGTACATCTCGGCTTGAATGTCATTCTAAAACCACACAAAACCTCAACTTTGACTACTCCAAGACATGGTCGCATTCCTTCATACTTTGACCAACAATCTAGCGAAAATTGAAAGGTATATTCAAAGTATAAAAAGGGAAAAACCCCACATATGCAAAACACCAAAATGCGTAGTCACTACAAACTCACATAGATAGCTTTATGTAGAACTCAATGATACATCCACTCATGGCTTTGAATCGATACAATGAAAATCGAAGGCAAATATGAGGTGTACCAAGTTTTAAAAGGATCGACAATGCATAAGTCGAACCACAATTTAACTATGGAAACTTCAATCAGACCATGCTGACACATTCCTTCATGGTTCTGCAGAGCGATACAACAAGAGTCGAATAGATTCAAGGAAATGGGGTGTTTTGTCTCCGTCTTAGTTAGCATCAACCAAAAAAGGGTGAATTTGCAAATACATTGTTTCTTCAATCCATTGCACTTTGTAACGACACTTGAATCATTACAGGAACACACATTCAAATTCATTTCAATCCACACATGCGACTACTCCAAGACACAATCCTTCAAATTCTGAAGAGCGATATAGTGAGAGTTGAAAAGGAAAAAGAAGAGATTTATTGAATATGTTACGAATCTCTAATACCAAAAATGATGTAGGGTGAATCACGAAGACTCACCTGCAATGTACCTCTCTCATCTCTGTCAAATAATTTGGCAGTGTTCTATAAACTTTTTTTGTCTTCTATGCTGCCAATTTATTTGGCAACGCTTCTCAAAATCTATGCACTCATATGTTTCCAATTGATTTGGCAACGCTTTCTCAAACCATTGCTTCTATTACACTGTCAAAAGATTTGGCAGCACCTTCTCGATATGGTCTTTGTCTACATCAAATGGATTTAACAATGTAAACTTTGAAACGGGAACTATAAACTCAAAACGGGAACTCTGGCCAAAAAACCCCAAAAAAACATCAAAAACAGTGCTAAAAACGAAAAGTGTATATACTGGAATGATGTTTTTATTTTTTAGGCGTCAATTTTGAACATGTTTTAAAAATGGCAGTGACTACGAAATTTACTATGAAATTTTCGTGCAAAATATAGCTTCAAAACGAAAGTGATGATACTGGAACAATGAATTTTTTTTTAGGGTCAATTTTCAAAATTTTAAAAAAATGCTAGTAAAAGCAAATTTTTATGTGTCAAACAAATTTGTTTATGAGGAAAAAAACACACTTATGTTTTTGATAGAATATCATTTTTCTTTCCTAAGTATAAATTCAACATGTTTTCAACCATAACATGCTAGATGCAAAAGAAATTGAAATTTTTTCAACTATAAATTTAAAAAACCATGAAATTATGAACAAATTACATCACTAAATGAATTCAAAAGTCATTATTTGTATATTGAAGAAAACATACATTATATCTCTAATTTAATATTGCATTGTAGATATTTTAAACAATAAAATTTATCATAATTAAGACATATAATCCAACAACATAAAAATGCCTAAACTTCTCATTTAACACCATATGGAAAACATTAATTTTATTTGAAGATACGATGCATACATCAGTTATATAAATTGTCTTAAACAATTATTCATAATCACTCATATTTTCTTGCACACCATCAAAATTCACATCTTCAGATGAGTGACTGGATGCTAACTAAGATGTTCCATATTCTTCTCTTTCATCAACTAGTGCCCCATCTGAGTCCAGATGCATGCCCAACATTTTAGGTTTCAAAATTATTCTATATCTATGATTGGTTTCAGCAGACTCCCATGTCAACACTGTTCCTTCTGGTAACAACCTTTTCAAAATCTCTATCGTCTTGAAGCGAAGAGTTCCTCTCTTTGTTAAATTGAAGTCATAAACAAGTATGTCAACATCCTCCAATTTTAATATGTCTGTGCGGCGGCGATTTATATTTGTACCCTTTCTTTTTCTCTTTCCGCCATTTTTTTTGTTAACTACCATCTATGGCTTATACACAGCATTGAATGGGTGTGTATTTGTGGCATACCAATGTACTTTAACACTTGTAACATCCTCATTTTCTGTAAAGACCTTTATAACTTTAGCAACCCAAAATGGATAACCATTGGGATCTCCATCTGCTAACACTGCAATCATGCAACCCTCCTTAATATCCTATACTGAACCCCTATAAAGGTCTTCCATGGCTTCACATTATGCACGAGATCTTCTGGAACCAATATACATCTCTCTTTCCGCTATCTGTGAAGAATTAATAATACCTTGAGATTGTTGTTGTTCAACAATGTTTACTTCCTCATGTTCATTCGACACATTTTGTGGCCAAATAAATGGATTTTTCAAAGGTATATCTTCATTTGTTGTTGTTGAAATGATATCACTTTGATTATTGAAAAATGACTCCCACCAAACTGAATCAGCAATGTCAAAGTACTCATATGTATATCTAGTACATTTTTTAATTTCTTCCAGGGAATCAGAATAATTTATATCTCTATTCTGTCTGCGTGCATTCTGAACTTCACCAACTGATTGTAATAACAATATTTTTGATGCAAATATTGCATGATCTGGAATGAACTTCAAAAATTGCAAACCTGATTACGGTGCCCATTCTGTAGTAATTGAATACTTCTTGCCCCATATTAGTGTTTTGCCCTTCAATTTTTTTGATACGAAATTGATGTTGGAAGCTAATGTCATTAAGTTGTTCAATGCATTTCCCCTCACCATATGATCCCAGAATAAACCTTCGCATGTCAACAGTTTCTTCCAACACATCAAAAGTAGGCTCTGACATGTATGATTTCTTAATACATTCAATTAGTGATGGCAAGCTCCCAACTTCCTTCCTCCTCAATGTGACTGAAAAACGACTGAACATCTGACCAATATGGTCATGAGTGTGCCCAACAAGAAGGAAACCAACCTTTACCTTTTGAAATTCTCAATTCAACAAGCATGTTTAGATATCCAAAAACAACCTGATTTTTGTTTTCACGGCAAGTGTTGTCCAATTGTAGATAAAAAACTTCAGGAAGATTATGAGACCAATGAGAAATCACATCATGAATTATGGTTATGGTCAGATTTTCATCATTATGAATATTTGGAGCTGTGAAGTACACCCTTGGCAACATTTTCCCATTGAAGACCATACAACTGACCAAGTGAAACTGAATAAAATTTTCCTCCTGTAAATTTTTGGGTGTGCGAACAAAATGTGGTAAGTGTTTTCTTCTGGTCCATACCATCAATTATCAAACCCAAATATTTATTCGGATTATCATAACACTTCTTTCGAAGCTTTTACAACTTATTCCTTTCATTTGTTTGTTGTTCGCGATGCTCCTGAAGTTCTTTGACAATTAAATCTACACAACATAAAATAAATTCATTAAGAAATATGTTTTCATAGTTGATGACTATATAATTTTAAAAGTTAAAGTTATGAATGCTTACCTCTTTCTGAGCCTTCACATTTGTCCCTTTTTTATTTAAGAGAAGCACATGTACTACAAATCCCCATCCTTGTCTTCTTAGGAATACGGACATTGTTGAATTCTTTCTTCCATACCTTCACAAAATATTGATATGTAATAAACCGGCCATGTCCCTCAGCACCTTCTGCATATTCTTTGTATAAGTTGTAGATTTCTCGTCTTGAAAAATTATCTGGAATATGTATTGTCTCTCTATTTGGCATACACTCTCCATGCTTTGAAAAGAAATCTTTCATCCATGACATTGCAATATTTGATAATGGCCCAAACTATCTTTTATGACGTACTTCTGAATAAAATGTGGGATCCTTTTCCAAATTTTCTTGAATTCTTGAGAGATGAAAATTCCCAATCGAATGAAACATTTTGAAAGCTTTTCTACACATAAATAAATTCCTAATATGATAATCATAACCTGACAATGTAGATTGCATGCACCCAACTAAATATGAATTTTGCATGCTTTTATTCATTGACAAATATCTCTTCCTGCTTTCTAATGCAAATGTGAAATCCATATGTTTCAAGCAATTTTTTTGGCAACATTCACTTGAAATGAGAGCGCTGATAGAACTTCTTCTCGTCAGATATTCTGCTCTACCCCTTGTATAACTAGAACAACTTGCATTGATACGAAAAGGTCTGCCCCTACTCCTCGATACAATATTTCTTGGCAACAGCTTCGTCATTGGATCATCATTTGTATAATGATTTTCATCATCATTAAGAGGAATGTTATCCACACTATGATCAGCTCTGCTTTTCAAATATTGACTTGGAGGATATTCTTCAGTGCTACTGTCATAGTCCTTAGAATTCGGACTGAATGGAAAATTTGACTCAATGTTTAATGGATGTTCTTCCTCATGTGCATTGTCAGTGCTACTCTCATAGTCCATAGAATTAGGACTACGTCAAAAATGTGACTGTTTACTTATTGAAGATGCTACATCCTGTCCTTTGTCACTGCTACCTTTATACTCATTAGAATTAAAACTAAGTGCATCATCATGTCCTTCATCACTGCTGCTCTCATAGTCCTTAGAATTAGGACTAAGAGGACACTGTGACACTCCATTCTTTTGAAATTCATCATCACCCTCTTCATAATTGTTTCTCTCATAGTCCTTAGAATTAGGACTAATTGGACACGGTGACACTCCAATCTTTTGAAATTCATCATCCCGCTCTTCATCACTGCTGCTCTCATAGTCCTTAGAATTAGGACTAACTGGACACCATGACACTCCATACTTTTGAAATTCATCATCGTGCTCTTCATCACTGCTGCTCTCATAGTCCTTAGAATTAGGACTAAGTGGACACTTTGACACTCCATTCTTTTGAAATTCTTTATCACACTCTTCATCATTGTTGCTCTCATAGTCCTTAGAATTAGGACTAAGTGGACACCGTGACACTCCATTCTTTTGAAATTCGCCATCATGCTCTTCAAAACTACTGCTCTCATAGTCCTCAGAATTCGGACTAAGTGGACACCATGACACTCCATTCATTTTAACTTCACCATCATGCTCTTCAAAACTGCTACTCTCATAGTCCTCGGAATTAAGACTAAGTGGACATCGTGACACTCCATTCTTTTGAACTTCACCATCATGCTCTTCATCACCGCTGCTTTCATAGTCCTTAGAATTAGGACTAAGTGGAATCTGTGACTCTTTATTTATTTGAAATTCTCCATCCCCTCTTTCATCAGTGCTTCTCTCATAGTCCTTAGAATCAGGACTAAGTGGAAGAATTGACTTTCTATTCATAGTGGAAGAATTCCCGCTATATTCATCAATATGAATAGAGTTGTTACGCGATGAAGATGTTGATGGTGTATAAATCAAAACTTCACTATCAGAACAATCCATCCCTTTCAAATAGAATATGTTGAATGATACAAATGGAGAGTCTCCTAAGGATATTATATAGCTTAAAGAATGAAATTTTCCCTCCAAAAAGTTTCGCGAAAATATTTCCCTCCAAAAAATTTTGCGAAAATATTTCCATCCAAAAAGTTTGTTAGATTTATTTACCTTCATTATTTTATTCTACAATTTATTGAAAAATGTAAACTAAATTTTTTTTATGAAATAAATCACCAAAATTAAAATTTACAACTTCTACATTAATTATTTTTAATAGTTAAAGTATATAATATTTACTAAACAATTGATTTTTTTTATAATATATTCTAAAACAAATTAATCCCACATTCAACCCATTGTAAAACAATTCTACAATATTCGCTTTATAATATTTTAAAACAAATTATCCCACATTAACCGTACGGTAAAACATCTCCGTAATTTCACTTATATATTAAATTTCATTATCACTATTACTCACATCACATCTAGGTTTTCTGAAGTTCGTTGAAAGACTCGTGAATTTGTGGAGCAGCTATATTGCTATCAACAACATATTCAACGAAGAATTCTCACAATTGAAAGGTAAGTTAAATTTTTTTCCTTGAAAATTTTCATATTAAATTAATTTAATGAAGAAGATTTTTTTTTTAAATTAATAATTTTTCTAAGCCAAAATAACAATTACGTCCATCGTGAGCATGGTGGGCCTGATCAAACTCAATCACCCAATAGCCGTGGGTGGGCCGCCATGGTGTCGCGCGGTGGGCGGGGAGGTCAGGCAGGGTGTGAGGGCGCGGGGGGGTGGGGTGTGAGGGCTGCGGCGCCCACCCCAGCGGCTCGCCCGCCTGTCACGGGGGTTGGGTGATTCTCAGAATCGCCCAACCCCTGCAGTGGGCGGGCGAGCTGCCGGGGTGGACGCCACAGCCCGACTCGCCCCCTATCACCAACCCCCCACTCTCGACACTCTGACCCCCTTCAACCACACCCCGTGCCCCTGCCTCCTTACCCCCCCTCCACATCCCCACATGACTCGTCAACACTCCCATCCCTACCCGCACCTGCCCCCTCACCCGCACGCCCTCCCCGTCATCCACCCCCTCACCTCACGCGCCCTCCCCACGCGGCCACCCTCCCCACCCCCTCACACTCGCCCTCCCGCCCACCTCACCCACCCTCCCACTCCCCCCCCCCCCCCCCCGCCCCCGCTCTCCTCACCCCACCCCTTCCCCCCGCGCCAACCCTCCACCACTCCCAGCCCACTCCTTACCCCCTCCCATGGCCTCCCCACACCCCTCTCCGCAGGGCCCGCCTCCCTCCCCCTCTCCACCCACACCCTCCCCCTACCACCTCCCCCCGCCCGCCCATGACCCCTGCCCTCCCCCTCTCCACCCATACTCTCCCCTTACCACCCCCGCCTACGACCCCCCACACTCCTCCCCCACCACCCCCCCTCACACTACCCACCCCCTCTCGCCCCTCCACCCCCCCACATCCACGACCCCCCCACCCCCCCCCCGCTGCCCCTACCCCCCGCACACTCCCTCCCCTCCCCCTACCCCCCACGCCCCCCCTCACACTCCCCCCCCCCCCCCGCTCACCCACGACCCCTCACTCACCACCCCTCCCCCCCTCACACTCCCCCACCCCCCACTAACACTCCCCCTCCCTCACCTCCCTCCCTACCCCCTCTCCCCCCTTTGCTCCCCTCCCCGCACCCCACTCTCCCCTCCCTCCCCCCCCACCCACGCCCCCTCCCCTCCCCACCCCCTCTTCGCCCCCCCCTCCCACGGCCTCCCCCACCCTCGCCGGCGGCCGAGCGATTCCCGCCAACCCCCGGTCGCCGGCGAGGGCGGGGGAGGCCGTGGCGGAGGGGGGTTGTGGAGAGGGGGAGGGGAGGGGCCGTGGGCGGTGGGGGAGGGGGGAGAGGGGGTGCGGAGGGGCCGAGGGCGAGAGGGGAGGCGGGAGAGGGGGTGGGGAGGGACCGTGGGCGGCGGGGGGAGGGAGGGGCGGGGGAGGTCGTGGGAGGGGAGGGAGGGGAGCGGAGCGGAGCAGAGGGGGGAGAGGGGGTGGGGAGTGGGGCGAGGCAAGGGAGGGGGAGCATGAGGGGGGACAAGGGGGGAGTGTGAGGGGGGGGCAGGGGGGGAAGGGGTCGTGGGTGGGGGGAGGGTGTGGGTGGAGGGGGGAGAGGGCGTGGGGAGTGTGAGTGGGGGGGAAGGGAAGGGTCGTGGGCGAGGGGGGGGTCGGGGTGGGGAGTGAGGGGGGGTAGGGGTGAGGAGTGTGAGGGAGGGGCGGGGGAGGTCGTGGGAGGGTAGAGAGGAGAGGGGGGAGAGGGGGTCGGGAGTGGGGCGAGGCGGGGGGGAGTGTGACAAGGGGGCAGCGAGTGGGGAGGGGTCGTGGGCAGGGGGAGGGTGTGGGTGGAGGGGGGTGGAGAGTGTGGGGGGGGCGTGGGGGAAGTGTGAGGGGGGGGGGGGGGGGGAAGGGTCGTGGGCGAGGGGGGGGTCGAGGTGGGGAGTGTGAGGCGGGGAGTCGGGGTGGGGAGGCGTCGTGGGCGGGGGTAGGATGTGGGTGGGGAGTGTGAGGGGGGTCGTGGGGGGAGGGGAAGGGTCGTGGGCGGGGGCGGTTGGGGTGGGGAGTGTGATGGGGGGAGTGGGGAAGGGTCGTTGCGGGGGGTGGGAGTGTTTTTTTGGGGAGGTAGGGTACGGGGGAGTGTTTTGGGGGGGGTGGGGGGAGTACGGGGAGGAGAAGGGTCGTGGGCGAGGGGGGGTCAGGGTCAGGGTCGGGAGTGTGAGGGGGGGGGGGGGGGGGTAAGGGGTGAGGAGGGGTCGTGGGCAGGGGTAGGGTGTGGGTGGGGAGTGTGAGGGGGGTGTGGGGGGAGGGGGGAAGGGTCGTGGGCGGGGGGGGGGGGGGGGTGGTGGCGGGAGTGTTTTTTTGGTGGTGGGAAGGGGGAGTGTTTGGGGGGGTAGAGGCAGGCTGTCGGTGGAGAGGGGGAGGAGGGCGCGGGGGTGGGGGTGATGGTGGGTGTGGGTGAGGGGGCGGTGAGAGGGAGGGGTAGGGTGCGAGGGGGTGGGTGAGGGGAGCGCGCATTTGGGGGGAGGTGGGGGCACGTGGGTGGAGAGGGTGGCGAGGGGCATGTGCAGGTGAGGGGGCGCAAGAGGGATGGGGGAGACGTGGGTGGGTGTGAGGGAAGAGGATCGACGTGGGTGCGTAGGGGTGGAAGGGGGCTGGGTGCGGCACCCCCACACGCTCAGCCCTTCCCACACCCGCGCACCCCTCTCGCCCACACCCACCTGGCCTGCCCGTCGACCCCGCTTGGCTGTCCACCCTGCCCCGCTATCCCTCGCCCGACCTCCCACCCACCCGCCCGCCCGTTAGGGGTGGCTGGGTGACTCTGATTATACAAATAAAAAAATTATGATATATCTTCATTGTTAATTTAAGTTAATATGTTTTTGTTATTCACTGATTTATGTGTTTCTATTTTTCAGGAAAATGGCATCAAAGAAAATTTCTGTGAATCTTTCTGGACCAAAGACTCTTAAAGGTGCATCTTCAAAAAACATTGGTGAATGAACTCCACCTGAGCTCATGGCTACAAATCTTTCAAGTGCCTCAAGTGATAAGAAGATAATTTCAGACTGGAAGAATTCAAAAGAGGTGAAATTTCCATCAAGAGTCTAGTATGTGAAAGAAAAAGAAAGCACAAATATGAATATATATCTATATATTGATATACCGAATGATAATGGAAATTTTGAGGTGATGGGAAGAGTCATAGATATGTGTTTGGTACCGAACACTGAAGTTGTTTACGTACTTACAAAAGCTCCCAAGTCACATGAAAGGATTAAATACTGACTATCATATTCATTGTATGACACGAGAGAGGTATCTACAAAGTTGTGTAAACAAATCGTAAATGAGATGACACAAAACATCGTAAGTATTGTTATTTATATTTGTATTTTGCGTTCTTGAAAGTGTCTTGCTATATTTTTTTAACTTTGTTTTTATTGACATATGATATTTTGTTTGGCAGAATTTTGTTGAAAGTTGTTCAATTAGGTTGGGAGGCATTCATTTCATAGAGCATGATATCATGAAAGTTGTCAGCAGTTTTTACTCAGTGTCAGAAGAAGATATGGAAAACAAGCAAAATGTAGTAATTGATGATGCTACAAAACTACATCCAAAGAATCAGAAAAAAAGGCCTTTGGTGGATAAATCTAGCAAGGGTAAACAAGTTACTTTTGAGGACGATGAAGTTGAAACTGACAGTGAAGCATATGTTGCCATTACTGAAGATGACATTGGAACTAAAGTAACAATGCCCAAGAATAAATCTGTTGAGAATGTTATGACGAAGAAAAGTAAAGTTGAAGATTTTGAAGTAGTCATTTCCAGCAGTCAAGAACCTAGTGAAATTTCAAAAGAAAGCAAAGAAATCATTACATCGGGAGCTGATTTAGATGATGGAATTATCAAAACAAAACAAAATGCCATTCAATAGAATTTGACAAAGAGAAACTTAATTGATGGTGGTCGTACATTTCAGCTTAATGGCAGACAAACCTATAAGGCAAGTGAAGGACAATTTCAATATCAAGTCAGAAAGCCACATCATCTGCATGTTCACAACTTGAAGACATTGATGAGGTACAATCCATATGCTCATGTGGTTAGTTATGTGCTTCTTGTTGATCCACTTCAAGTTCCCAACAAAAAAGCATTTGATAAGTCAAAATGTTTTGAATACAATTATTATGTGCTTGGGGGGAACCATTCTGTAGAAGCTCAAAGACAATTTATGGAGGAATATCCTAATAACCCACGTTTTGAAACAATGAAATGTATCATTTATGTTGGTTTAAATGAAACAGAAGCAAAGTTAGTGGCATGGGATCATAATTCAGATAATGAATATAGGATGTATATGACTTTCATCCAAAGGGTTAGATTTATTCATAGTGAATTTCAAGAAAAATGTGGTGGGGATGGGATAAATGTTACTGCACATTTCCAAAAGGAATGTTGTATGGAAATAGGCTATCAAATTGAAGAAAAAACCAATTCAAAAGGTGGAAAAGGCAACAAAAATAGTGATTTATTCAGAGGTGTTGATAACATTTTCCAATTGGCATTTATAACTGGAGATGTTTGGAAGTTGATTGATGAGATTTTTAGCATGTGGGAAGACAATGGCATTAAAAACCAGAGGGTCAAAGAGTCTAAGCCATTGATATGTAGCAACAGTAAATCAACTCCTGAACTGAAACAACTTCCAGATGATATGACTATCACGCCTTGGAGGGCGACGCAAGGAGTGAAAGATGAAAAAATTGTCAAAACAATATTATCTCGTGTGAGGTCAGGGGAATTATCATTGGAGGAAATGTCTGGCGAATTTCAAAAGTAAGTTTGCTGAATTATTTTTATTTATTTCTAGATTATAGTTATCTTTTAATAAAACATGTTGTTCTTGGTAGTATTTGTTATACATATCATTATATTAACTTTTTCTTACTTTATCTATGTAGTCAGAAAGTTTACATTAAAATTCAAGAACGAATGAAGATAGTTGGGATGATGTTGTACGCAACTATCTAGATTCAAGTTCTACATCAACATTAAAAGCTTTTTATCTTGCATTTAAAAAATGTATCTTGATTTATACATTCATTTTTATTCATCTGTGTACTATTTTTAATTTATAACTTACACATATATTTGTTTATTTTATAAAAGATGAGAAAGGAAGATAATGGAGCACCAGACAGTTTCAAGACTTTTATTGAAAAAATAAAGATCGAAAGACTAAAGAAGCAACATATTAAGAATGTTGAACTTGATCCAACTCTTAATCATTTCATTTGGAATGGGCTAGACACTATTCAATATCAAGTAATACAAGGCGACTGTGAAGACATTGCTAAACTCGTACCAAAAAGGGATTATGCCCTAGTTATTACAAATATTCCCCATGGTTTCAATATTCCAAACATTTACTATGATAGTGACCCTTATACTTATCAAGCTTTTAATAAAGTGGTTGCGGGATTTGTAGAAGTGACATCATCACCATTATGGAGATTTGTGACATTCCATTCAGACACACAATTGGCAATGATATTGTCAAGCTTCAAGGGGAAAACAAATTCAAGGATGCAGCTTACATGGTAAGACGTTTAAAATGTATATTTGATTAATGTTGAAAACTTCATTTATGTACAAGTTAATTGAACTTTTACTATTTCATGTTATAGGCAAAAGTCAAATCTTCTTAACAATGAAGATCAACAATTTATAAATGACTGTGAGTTCATTCATATTGATAGTTGGGCAAAAGATGATAGCCATATGTCTATGATTGTTAATTGGGTGGACGGAAAGAGTCATAGCTAAATATTGACTTATGATGCTGTTGTGAGAAAATTGACATATGAAGACAGAAACAAAAGGAGAGATAGTTAACATTTATCAAAAACCACAATTATTGATTAACTATCTTATAGACATATGTCCAAATGAAGGAGATTGGGTTCTGGATTTATTTTTTGGCTCAGGTAAGTTTTATTATATGGAATTGAATTTCAATATGTTATTTTTTAATTAATATGTCACTGTACTAATTTACTTAATTATTTCTTTTGTGCTTGATAATTAGGTACAACACTAGCATGTTGCCTTCAAAAAGGAAGGAATTGCATTACAATTGAGAAAGATCCATTATAGTGCAATTTCATTCAGCAAATAATTAATGCTCTTCAATTTTTTCCTGATGCAATGCAAGAAATTGGGTTGAAGAAAAGGGACTTTAGTGAATCACGTGTGGCAAAAAAGGCAAAGGAACCCCAACCACCATTACATGGAATGTTTGGAAAGACATACGTTGGCAGATTCGCAAACATCAAAGATCCATTAGAAGAGGAAAATGAGCAAAAGGAAGCTGAAAATATTGTGGAAGAAGACAATGATGAAACTCTAGAGGACAAAGAGTTTGGATTACGTGACATTGTTGATTAAATTTAAGTTATGCTTGGAAATCAAGCTTTGCAATGTTTTGACTTTGACATTTTATGAGAAGAATAATCAATCAATTAAGGTTGTTATGCGTTCAATATTTGTAATATGTGATTTTCACATTGATTTTTAAGTTAATCATTATTTTTTGAAAAAAAAAGTGATTATTATTATTTTTTTGACATGAAATTCATAAAAAAAAAAAAAAAAAAAAAAAAAAAAAAAAAAAAAACTATTATTTAACCATTTTTAGTTAAAATTTTCGTATAAAAATTGTGATTTTGATGTGTCAATTCTAGCAAAAAATTATCAAGGCGTGTATTTTTTTATTATATTTATGTTAAAAATTGTTATTTTTATGTCCATTGTTAAAAAATATTGTTTTTTAAAAACAATTATTTCATGTGGATTGAAAAATTAATTAAGGATGTATAAATATGTAGATTATCGAAAATTCAAAATATCGACTTTCTAATTTAAAAATGCAAAACAATAAAAACCTCACTAGAAAAAAAATTAAAATTAAAACAAAAAATATGAAAATATGAAAAAAACGGCCACTTCAAAAACTATCAAATTTAGAAAATAATTATTTACATTTCATACATTAGAAAATTTAAAGTCAAAAAATAGGTCTTTTAAAAAAAGGGTGTGATGCAGAATACTCACTTTTTTAAATCAGCATGAAAATCACTACCATTCTAAAACGTAATGTACATAAAAAAAATTAAAGTGCCAAAAACTATGCTTTAAAAAAAACATGTGTGTTCTACATCACCCCTTTTCAAAATCAGGTCACTTTTTTACTATCCCTATGAAACAGGGAATAGTATCAGTTCTCGTTTCAAAGTTTACACTGTTATTTAAAAGAACCTTCAATGCTCAACAATCTAGTCATATTCATGAAATTCAATTCCCTCCATAGGGCTACAATTCTTACGCTCTCACAACAAGACCCTTTTACACCCTTGATCAAATCAAACCTGCAATGCCTTCTCTGTCAACCTTCTTGGCTCTGCTCCTAATTCTTTTGTGTGAATCCTCTGCGTGGAATCTAATTTTGTTCTGCTTGAATCCACAGGACCGCTCAAAAATTTGCTTCACAATTTTTCACTGTCTTTTATGAAATTTTGTGTAATATGAATCTACCCTTAAAATCGGTACCACCTTAGGTTCTAAACTTGGCCCTTTAAGCTAAAATATAGGCATGAAAAAACTTACCCAACCATTCAAACTACACCATAAATTTATGAATGATTACCTACCATACAATCTTGGATTTCACCAATCGTAAACCACTCTATCTTGGTCTCTACATTCGATTTGAACTCTATTCTTCTCTCCTCATACGAATTTTGATTTCCTTCTTCCCTCGTTTACTAGAATTTGCAACCCAAATACACAAATCGGAAGAAAGGGTATCAATTGTATTCAAAGAGCAGGGTACTTTGTCGTGCCTTGGTTTAATGGTGTTGCAAAGCCACACCTCTAGCGACGGTGATACATCGTATTCTAAAACCAAGGATTTTGTCTTAACTTCACGCGCTCAAATCACTGCATAAACTACACATTCCTTTACGACCTCAAAATTGATACAACGAAAATAAAAAGGGAAAGATAAGGTATCTTAAAAATGATTGAGTGTGCATGCATCAGGTTATAGTTTAATAACAACCATTTATAGACAGATAACGACTAGTGTTGCTCAGCATCGTCCCTTCTTTTTCACCACATTTTGTGTGGCAACAAGCCCCATAACCATTTCATCTTCAACACCTTTACTACATCTAGCTACTCAACATTAAAATGAAACATTGACCATCCCTTCACTTGAGTGTGGAAATGTAGTGTATATCCTAGCAATGGATTCTAGTGTTGTTCTATCCAACTCACTAAGTTGGAATTTTTACTAACGTTTATTAGAATTGTTGAATGTTTTACATCATTGGAATGACATCTTAGTTGTAACTTATTTGAAATTTTATTATCGTATGTGCACTTTGATATGATGTAATATGATTATCGTTTCATTTCATATGTTGTAATATTAGATATATAATAGAGAAATTAATTATTGCATGAAATAAATAATAACTTTTCATTCTAAATGTTTTTTTTTGCAAAACAAATATCTTCCAGAAGATTCGAATGATCCCTATCACGTAGATCCAGATTATGTTGGGTATGATGATGAGATGGTAGATCATGCTCATGATGACACAGATACAGATGACAATGAGGTCGATCCCAATATAAATGACGATGATGATGAGGCAGTTGTTGGTAGCAGCCAGTGACATTCATGATCATATACACTTCATCATGGATCATTTTTTATATATTGTTATAATGTCGATTTTCATGGTTATTATCATCATAGAAAATTTTAGGGGCGAATTTTAGCACATGGGGAAAATTTAAGGGGTTTTATATTTTGGAGGAGTGAATTTTTTATAATACACCCATTTTCTATAGTTACCCAAAAATTATTTAAAAATAAATCCATAAAAAATATAAGCCTCATAAACATTCCAAGGTCCCATTGGCCTGGTTCGCATGTCATATTAGCTTCAAATCACCCTCGATTTCTAGGAATGGCACTGGTTAGGGGCTCTTTGGCCCTCTACAATTCCTGGAAATCAAGGCTAGGGTTGAATTCGCTCTAGATTTTAGAGGTTTGCGGTTTGATTTGGTTGTATAAATTTGTATACATTCTTCCTCATTATTGAGCTGCCAATAAATAGGGGTCTTGACAATCAATGAAAAACTGTGCTCGAAGAGGGTTTTAGAAGGACGAGATGATCCATCTATTACAGTTACAGTTTTTTCAGCCTCGTTGTTTTTCTCCCTATGTCGAGTGCTAGTTTTGGAAGTTGTCCTCGTATTGCTTCGAAGACTATGGTTTATGCATTGATTTTGTTTCGAGATTGGTCCTCTTGTGACTTGTTCTCTAGTTGTGGTGCTCTGCAGAATCTGTGTGAAATACCCACATGGTTTTAATGGGCAATGAAGAGGGCCTTAGCTGCAAGAATTGATTTTAATTCAGAGAAGCACAATACCCTATTTAGGACACCCTAGGATTTTGAGTATCAAAGATAATTGAATTCAATATATCATTTTGGGGATCTGTTAAGGGTAAGTATTGATTCAGATGCTTCCTAGAGTTATTTCATTGGTTTTTATTTTATTCATATAATTGGTTTAGACAAAGGACTTTGTTCATCAAGGTCTGTGGAATGGATCAACTCAGAATACCTGGATAGAGAAGTTTACCCATATGAAGATTTTTTCTGAGTCAAAAGAGACTATGAATTTTCACTTTTCAAATGAATGGTAGCCATATTCAATTTTTGAAGGGAGATTGCTTTTTTTATGAGTTGTGTTAAGGTTTCCTTATTAGCTATTATTACAGATATATTTTTGGTATGAAGATAATATCGAAGCTCTTATGAATAACCATTATTTGTGGGAATAATTATAGATAATAATACATAACAGTAAGGTGTTGAGATATAGTTTGCTTGGGCGGAGATGGGAGGATGCATTGAATCGAGTTGGGAATTTATAGAAGAGGTTGTCTCAACTTTTTGGAGTTTTTCTTTTTTGGAATCTACTTTAAGAAGGTGGAGAGTTGCACTGTACAATACAAAGTTCCTTTGGCTTAGGAGCCAGGTGTGAGGGGAAACTGTCCTTTGTCTTAGGAGCTAGGTGTGAGGGGAAATTATCGTTTGTCTTAGGAATCAGGTGTGAGGGGTAAATTTTCTGTCAAAATTGTTGGAGTTGGACCTGACCTCATCTCTTTATCGGGACATGTCATTTGGTGGGGTATAGCACACCAAGAATAGAACCTCGGTGGATGGCTTAACACTCCAAGGCTACACCAGTGCACTGAGGCCCCATTTTCCTTTTGTAATATTTTAGGTTGCCATCTTTTTGGTTTTTCCTTGCAATAGTATGTCCATCAGATTCAATTGTTGCTTCTTAGGACTATCAAAGACTATGGAGTTAAAAATAGTGATTTCTTGTTTGGAAAATGATTTCTTTGTGGAAAAGATAGAATTATGTTTGGGGAGTTTCTTATCTATTTTAACATTTTAGGAAGGAATGTGGGTAGAATCTGACAGGCATCGCCATTCTTTTGGGTGAAGGGCTACTTGCACTGCAACTCATCATTTTGCAAAATAGAATTCAAATGTCATCTCGAGTTCCTAGTGGTTTAGTGGTCACTCGGTTGTTTTGCTTGTCATAGGTCACATATTTTTCAATTTATCTATCAATTTAAATCCTCGAGGGCCATAAATTCTTGCCCATCATTTCACTATAGGACAACTTCTTGACCACAATATCATTGGCCACAGAAATTAGTGCTTGGATCTTCTTTAAAATGTTGGTATAACTAGCTTTTCCCTAGGATTGCATTGAACAATATTTTGATCAAAATGATTTATAATATGTTGTGAAGACCACAAAATATTCATTGATGTGAAAAAGAACTAATTGATCTCGTTGTATGGCCTTGCATTGTGCTTGGGATTCCATGTTAGCATCCTTTAGCACACAACTTCAACCTGAAACAGATACACTTAGAAATGATGTAGATGATATAAGGAATAATATGCACTCTTAACATAGCAACAATATTGCAGTTATCATGTATGCATGCATGCATGCATGCATGCAACCACTTTTCTAGATAATGTTTATGGAATGGGATGATTTTATTTTTTTGTTATAATAGTTGGAGTTTTTAATAGAAATGGGTCTATGTGTTAGCATGAAACATAGAAGTGCTTTGTAGAGATTTGGATGGTAGAATTTGCTTGATTCATGATAATATATGTGCATATTGACAACTGAAGTTGGTATTTTTCATTGTTCTAGTGTTGCATGGCTTTAAAAGTTTTTTATAGTTAGATGAGAGTTGGAGTATGTCGGATGTTGTGTTGAATGATAATGGTGTTGGTTGTCTTGGTTTTATAATCTCACAAAATTTATAGCCATGAAATGTGGAATAATTATAAAAATTCTCAACCTAAGTGACCAAAATGCAACGTGGCTAACCATTTTCTTGTATTGAGCGGACAAGAAATAAATCACACTTCAAATCATGTTGTTGGTGCATGCCAGGTACACTCCATAATCATGTATTTTCAGCGTATGTTTGAGGCCCTATAATAGGTTGGTTGTTTAGACAAAATGTTTGTTATTCTCCAACATATCTCAATATTTCAGGAAATAGCCTTGGAAACTACTACCATGGTATCTCATAAATGTTCCAAGAGAGAATACCGCTACCCCTCTTAGTAGAGTTGTTTCCTTTACTTCCTATTTTTTTTCCACAAAATTCATTTTGTTTTGAGGTAGTTACTGTCATTTTTCTTCTTTTTGTAGGACTTCTAGTGTCAATATATCTATTTTTGGTGTGGAAAGTTCTTGGAGATGAAGGTATAAAGCAACACTGTCAGGGTCGATGGCAAGTCATAACATGCTTTAATGAAATTGGAAGAGAATGCAGGTGATTTCCTAAAGGGAAGTTGTATTGATGTACTTTTAATGAAATGTATGGTATGGAAAAACATTATTTGCCAGATAGATTATGAGTGACGGCAAAATGCCTCTAAATTTGTTAACAATAGCTATGAATGAGCTGATATTTTTTACATTCTTTTTTCTCAATAAAGGATGCACAATATGCATTTCTCAGTTTGATTTAAGTTAATTGATTTGCATTTATTTTTCCCTATGGAAACTTAGTTTAATGTGGTTTGTCTTTAAGTGCTAAGATGATTTTTTGATTCAGAATCTTATATTCTTTCCCTCACTTTTGGCTTACCACCCGAGGAAAACCAATGAAATCATATTTTGATTCTAATAGTGAGCCAACTTTGAAACTGTATGTAAACTTGATTTATAGTGTTACTATTATACTGGAAGTTATCAACCTTAAATCATGTAGGAAGTAGTGTGATCCATGAAATATTGTTAATAAAGTGCATTATAATGAGTTATCATAGAACTGAGAGTCAAGGAGAATCAATTCAAACATTATAGACAACATGTTCAACACTTGATTAAAGAGATGTTACCAATCTGATAGTATGAATATTGCTCTCCTTTGTAATATCAAGTTTGTTATCCAAATTTTTACTGGCCATCTTGCTTTCATTCACCACCATAACAAAATATTTCTTAACCTTACTAGTGTTTCAAGTGAAAACATGTCGAAGAAGTTGCCATGCTAAGGGATGAATACGACCATAGAGTGGCTGAAATTTTTGCTATGTAATAACTCAATTTACTATGATAATTGAACAAGATGATATCTCCTGCTGATGGACTCACTTGGTAGTCCAAAACGTTGGGTTCATAAAACTCTATAACAGGTCATTCCTCCATTATCAAGGTAAATCTAGTTGCATTGTACCTTTGATATATGTTCCTTTTGAAAGCTTTTCCTATACTTTTTTTTACCCAAGCCCTCTTGAAAACAATTCAATGTTGATGGAGGGTCCTTCCAAAGTTTCCTTGACGAGTCGATATTAAAGTCACTTTTGAAGGTATAAATCACCTCACTAATTCAGATATTGTCTTTAAATTACTAAAGGTCATTTAACGTCGAATTAAATCAAAGTTGTTGATGTTTTAAAAATGGACCATTACAGTAGAGAGAAAAACAAATTGAGTTGAATACGATGTTTTGAAAATAAGGGCACTTTACCATAAAGCATGAAGATAAATCCTTTCCAATAATATTGATACAGAATGTTGGTGACAACTTGTATCACGAGGCTTACATGAAATTCGTTTGGAAGTACACAGTAAATGTAAAAAATAAAATTAAAAATTAAAAAATCAGAAAGCATTTTCATAAAGATCTTGAGATGCTTTATGGATTATTATCTATAATTCCACTTCTAAGTGGATTTAGCTCTACAAAGCAAAAGAAAATTAATTTTGAATTCTAAAGGCTGCAATAAGTGCATAAATGTGAGAAGACTTGTGAGGACTAGAGTTGGTTTATGTGGCATTTAGTCCCCATCACTGGTTAAAATTTTATAGGAAGGGGTTGAGGGTGAAATCCCCCTAAGGAATAAAAAAGTTTCAAGAAGTGTATAGGCTTGATTAAGCTTTGCACAATCTTGGTGATAGTATCCTGCAAGTTAGCATACCTTTATTCCAGGCAACAACCATGTATCAAAAATTCAAGATTAGAGGCCATTGACAAAAAGTGACAAAGCATGTGCTTGAAATCTATAATTGAGAATTTTAGCCTCTGAAAAAATCCCTTGTGAAGCAATAACAAAATGACTTTTATCATATCCAGATGAGAATGATCATATAGTGCATTTAACAATCAATCGAAAATCAAGAAGAGTTTCACCATTAAGTAGGAAGAAAACAATATTGTCACTTTACATTGCAATCACTCGCAAAGCACTCCTAGAGGGAAATATTCACAATTACATAGGGAGGAAAACAATATTTTAATTTTCCTAGAGGTAAAATTCACAATTACATGGGAAGGAAAACACCATTTTAATTTTTGTTGTGTTACATAACAATCAATTCTAAAAGTGGGGAAGCTATAGCCTTGCCCATATATTAAAATTGCAAGCAAACTGAAATTGAGAGGTTTGAATTACGGGTTCAAAACCCTCATGCAAATTAGCCATGTGCAAGTCTTTGATTGTAGATAAACACCTTTCATGCTGCAACAATTTAACCAACATATTAGCATACGTTAATATAAACAATGTTTTAAAAAAAAACATAAAAGTTAAGTTAATATAAATAATGTTTTTCCTTAAAAAACAAAGTAGAATCAGATAGTTTTCAAGAATGCTTATGTTTTCAATCTACTAATGAATATCTAATGAATATCAATTTATATTTATAATGGATAATTCATCAAACCAAGTTAATTTGAATTGATGTTTATACTCTAAAAAATGACATAAATGATAAATGTGATCTTCCTCTTGCAAAATCCGTGCCAAATATAAATATGTAATGGACTAATTGGACCAAACTTGTTGCGTTGTAGCAGTTCATGTCTTTAAAAAATTCGCAGGATGAGAGATATGAGAAAAGGAAGTTCAACCATCTTGTTACCTCAGGTCTTCAGCCAGTGGCAACTATAGATACTTTCAAATCAAATCATAGAAGTACATTTGTGTCTCAGGTAATTTTTTTGACTCAAGTTAACTACAGCTATGTTGATCCTTACTGTTCACTATTAATAATAGTACCATGTCATATGGAACATGTTTGCTTGGAATTAACCTATGCATATACTCTGAATTTGCATTTCAAGCTTTAAAAGATATGTACAATAATACCATGGCATATGGAACATGTTTGCTTGGAACTAACCTATACATTTACTCTGAATTTGCATTTCCATCTTTAGATCTGTCATTTCCATGTCATCATGGTGCTCCTTCTAGCATTGTGTTTAAGTGTTTCCTACATGATTTTCAATCCAAGGTTAACCTTATGACAAGTAAAGATGGGTAGGGTCCCTCCATTTTGGGAATTTAATGCCATGCTTGTCTCCAAAGAGAAAATGTGGGGGATCAACCTGTTTTCAGTAGGTTTCTTTACTTCAAGATATCTAGATCATGAGAAGTTTGACTTATACTTTGTTAGTCTATTTAATGTTGGCAATTTACAATTTTTCCAGAACGAAATTTCCACCATTCGATTTATTGTCTTTAGAAAATTCTTTCCCAATTCTATTGTTACTAAGAAGTTACTCCAACATCTTTAATATTATTGTTAGAAGGACACAAAGATTTTACACTGTAATTTTCAGAAGATGTGGATCACTATAGTTTTCTATTGGAATTGGATGTCAGAGTCAATGCATGTTGAGATTTATAGTTGTATTCCCCTGAAATCATTATCATTTTGTGAATTAGTTCTTTTAACTAAAACTCAAGTTGGTCGGTATGCATTTCAAATTTACATGCAAATCCATAGCAAAATAAAATTCAATATTCAAGGACAATTAGCTTTTGATTTCCCCCTGTGAGAATTGGCATCTTGATTGTTTTTCATTTATTATGACAGAAATCCTACAATTTCAGTCACATATCGAAGGATAATACAGAGTTCAAAAACAGTTATTCTAGAGAAAATTGTGTTCCAAATCAACATTTTGAAGTGCCTCCTTCATCCTTTTCAGTAAAATTCTTTAATGATCAAAGATTTTCTAATCCTTCTATTGAACAAGCTGGTGCTTTTCCTAGAGAAAAGGCCTCCCTCTCTCCAACTAATTTTAGGGAGCATTTCAGCTCTCCTGCTTCTTTTAAGGGACAAGATCCAACAATTGCTTTGGGTGGAAAACTTATTTCAAGCATTCCCTTTACGAGACAACCTTTTGTCTTGTGTGGTGTTGTTTCCTCTTCAGTTGGTACCACACCGATGAGGTAATACAACTTATCCATGCAAAGGCAGGTTCAATGTAATGTTATGCTTGAGTGGGTTTGCAAAATCATTATCATAAATAAACAGACTTCAGGCTGGTTTGGCTTTGTTTCTTATTTCTCTTTTCTAGGTTTTCCTTTATTCTAAAATATGAGACATTCTTCTTAACTTGTACTTGCAGGGTCGATTCTAATTTACCTAGAAAATTGGCTAATGCTCAACTAACTATATTCTATGTTGGCACAGTAAATGTGTATGATAACATTCCTCCAGACAAGGTATGCATTCTTTGGGGCCTAGAAGCTATAACAAGATTAGGAAAGTTAATCAAATTAAACTCGTTCAAATTTGATTATTAAAGTAGATTTGGTCTAGTGCTTTGTGTGGGGTGATTGGCAATTAGTGATAACATTCTCAAGTCCCTAATATTCATTTACTCATAATCTCTTACACAAAATATAGGTTTTTTAATTAAGATGGATATAACATTTGAATCAAAAAATAAACAAGGAAAATATCAAGTTTGTTCAGTGATATATTTCATGGAATCTGATAAAAAGGTGGTGATTGTTGGAGCTTACTATGAATATAAAGATAAGTGAATCATTTTCAGCAAGTTTCGTTTCCATTGTTCGTTGTAGTGTACCATTTGGGAGAACGATGGAAAAGCATAACATTCTATAAAAGTCCTATAAAATATTTGATCTTGGAGGAGGTGCAGAGGCCTTTGTTGAATTCCCACTGGTTGATCCTGCAATGAACAAGGGGTATCCATCACAGTATGGCCTAAGTGCACTAAAATACAGTTAGCATGAATTAAAACACTTGGTGTTTTAAAACATTTCTATTGCCAGAAATCACATCCTGTTGGCATACCCAACTCTTTGGCTTTGTTATATGCTAATAATAAAGTAGGGACCTGGAACTCTATCTATGTGTCTTTGAGATGTTTGTTCATCTTTATGAGTATTTTCTATTTAGATAGTTTCTTCCTTCTAGTCACTTGGACTTTCTACTCTTTGGTTGTATTATATGCTAATAATAAAGAGTAGGGACCTAGAACTCTATTTGTGGATATTTGAGATGTTTGTTCATCTTTCTGGCTATTTACTATTTAGGTAGTTTCTGCCATCTGGTCACTTGGACTCTCTATAAAAGCCTCTACTGAATTTAATATAAAATTCTTGGTTTTCATTGCAGGCACATGCAATCATGCTAGCGACTAAAAATGGAAGTTCAATGTCTACAAAATTTTGTAATGTCAACACCAGTGCCAACAAATAGTCACAGTAGACCAACCACACCTAATATTTGCTCTAGCCGGAAAAATGCACTGACTTCAATGACTCCACATGGTCCACCTCAGAAGCCCCTTATGCCTATTCCACAAGTTCATCCCCAAAAGACCCAATTATGTTCCAAGCCCGACCAGTCTATTGGAGTATCCTCAAGTAATGGGGAATTAGAATCAAATCAAAACAATGGGGCTGGTAGCAACCAACAAGAATGTGCAAAATAAATTGTCCTGACATCAACACCCAATGTTGTCGTACCAAGAGGTAACAATGATACAGAAGGCTAATTACTTAGCTCTATATTCCTAGGATATCAGACTTAGCTCAAGGTATCAGAATTTGTTATAACCCTGATGGGGGGTTATAGTATATGTGGACTAATGTAGATATAAGAATGTGAGGGCCTGCCTCTTGGCATTGGGCATTAAGTGGGAAATGAATGATAATATGTATGAATAGAGGTTAATAGAATTGCATTCATTTATTGCTATCTTATTTGATATTTTTTTTATGTCAGCGATACCACTAGCACATAAAGAATCCTTGGAAATATTTATGGAAAAGCGCAATTGAAGGTATTAATAAGCTCTATAATATTAATATCGAGTTTTATTAGTCTATTTTACATGTCTTATTGATACACCCCTTAAGAGAATTCATTCATTTCTATGTCATCTTTTGATTCTTCTCTCCAACAAGAGAAATCATTCAGCTCTATGTCATCTTTTGATGGATGCTCATCACCACAACATGACCTGACTAGTGATGCACTCCATATGAAAAAAATGAGCAGGTCGGATAGCATGGCACATTCCAACTACTTGTCATTGTGTCAGGATCATGCTTGAAGAAGGAAAAATTGCTTTTGGAACAAGGAACTATTGGTCAAACTGTTTCTCATCGCAATTGTTTTTTTCACTATTTCTAACCTTGCAGGTTCTTTCAGAGTGCCCCCTGCAACATGAGTTCAGAAGTAACTCAATTAGCGAGTATCTTATATTGAGACACAATTTTGTTCCTCTGAAATTTCAATATTGATGTTAAATAAAACAATTATTTCTATGTACATTAACTTTTCTTTTACTATGTATGAATTTAACTCGGAAATAACTCATTCTTTAGCTGCATTTAATTGAAGCATCTGGAAATAAATATCAAAGTTATATTAGATTTAGGTATATTCCATTTATTTTGCTAAAATTATGACTGTTTTCTATTATTGTGGATGGGATTCTATAAAAAAAAATCATCCCGGAACTAGTTGGGGAAAAATAAGGGCATTGCAAAGCTCACAAGCTTCTTCTTGTGAAAATATGTGTGCCTAATAAGCACAGAATTACACATGACCACTGAGCTTTTCCATGCTAAAAAGATGTTATATCCAACTTATTTGTTGAGAAAAAACTATCAATTCACATATTTTTAATTTTCTTAGAGTATTTGGATTGCTCCACTGATGTTATTTTTCATGAACCCATCAAAACAAAACAATATCATGCAATTGTCGACTCTTTTTCAGTTTGTTGTTTGAGGCCAAAGGTGACAGGGAGGGAAATATTGTGAATTCTTGGTTAGAAACCCTTGCTTGTATTGTTAGTCATATCAGATGGGAATACTAATTCAGTTTATTAATGAGAGCATTTCAAATGATGGCTTCCCTGAGGAAGATAATAGCAATATACTTATACGGTTGATTTGTTCTATACTAGATAAGTTTCATTTTATTGATGGAATGTCCTCAACTGTAGAACCAGAAAAACATGATCATCAAATTGAGATTGGTGAAATAACATTTGATACAACCAATATGGAATTAAGGAGGAATATTGGTAACAAAAATATCATCTCTCCTAAAATAGAAGAACGTCTGCAAAAGCATGTTCTAACTAAGATAAATAAGTTGATGATATCTCACTCAAATTTGGTTAATATTTTAGTTAGTCATTCTGCACTGAAGTTATTGAAACTTATGCCTTTGGAAACAATGGAATTAGAGCTTCCTCATATTATACAACATATTTCAAATATGTTGAAGAGTCCCCCTCATTTTGTAATGGATGAGGCTAGGGCTCTCTTAGTTGCATGTGCAAAGGAATTAGGAGCGCATTATTTGCAGTTCATTGTAAAAACGTTATATACAATATTAACAAGGGGTTATGAATTGCATACTTTAGGCTATACTATTAATTTCATCCTATCGAAAGTTTCATCTGCCCTGGACATTGGAGATATTGATTATTGTGTGCAACAACTTCTAGAATTTGCATAAAATGATATCATGAGAGAAGTTACTAAAGAAAAAAAAGTCGAAAAAATTGCCTTCAAAACAAAGGAGACAAGGAGTACCAAATCTTTTGAATTTTTGCAATTAATTGCTCAGAGTATTACTTTATCTATGCATGCTAGTACATTGTTGATACCTAGTAGATGCAATCTTCATAGAACACTTACACTAAAATAGAAATTTTAATATCGAATTCATGCTACGATATTTAGCAACCAGTCTTCGGGCTAATGCATCATTAATTCAAACAAATTTGTTTGTTTTTGTATATGGATTGATTGAGGATAGTAGGGAGGAGGAAAAGATGGGTAGGAAGACTACTTTGTTTATTAAACATGTCCTAGCATCTTCAAGATCATTGGACTCATAAAAATTCAATGGAGGGACCTACAGATGATAAGGTAGATACACCCAATAGGAATCTAATTTCAGTGTTTTCACTGAGACTTCTTGAGAACCATATGAAAAAACTCAAAGTAGATAAGAGTGATTAATATTTAATAACAATGTTAGACCCTTTTATAGAACTACTAGGGAATTGTCTGAAATCTAAGTATGAAGGAGTTATATCACATTCTGTGAAATGTCTAGCTTGTCTATTGAGACTTCCCCTTCCATCTATTGATATTCACAATAGCAATATTACCTTCTTAGTTTTTAATATGGTCCTAACATCGGGAAAGAGTGATAGTTCCTTAATGCAGTCTTCTGTTAATTTATTTGTTACGCTTTTGAGACATGCAAATACAACCATCTCAAATGATCCACTAAAGATGCTTTGCCAATGTCCACTCTTTATCAATTTAGAGAGTATCTCAACTATCATTACACCATCAATTTTGAAAGCAATTGTTAGGCAGCAGCCGCTGGTTCCAAATTTGTATGATTTAGTCACTAGAGTGGTGCGCTTTATGGTAACTAGTCAAGCTCTTCTGATTTGGCAGTAATGTAGTCAAGTTCTTTTACAGTTTCTTCTTGAATACCCTCTTGGTTCCAAGCAACTACAACAACCCTTGGATTTCTTAATGATTTACCATTTTGTAATAGTGATTTGCCATGGTTTTACAAGATAAAATAATTTTGTATTAGATTCGCCAAAACAATTATATACATATTATATTATTAATAAAATCGCCTTCCATTTTTACTATGTATCATGGGGATTCGCCCATTTATTATACATATAAATTTAGGGAGGTTCTTAAAATTTTCCATGACTATCATATGTATCATTTTCACTACTTCCAGTATCATATTATTGAGTTGTATCTTTTTTACATGTATCATTTTGACTTATATCATTTATACATGATGTATCATATTGACTTGTATCATTTTGTCATACATAATTTATCATTTGCACATGATGTATCATTTTGACTTATGTTGACTGTTGGAAATGTATCATTTTCACATGTTATTGATCTACTAGTATATGTGAATTTCACTTGTTTTAGTTATATATGATGCTGACCTTATCAGTGTTGACTCGTCAATTTTTATATAGTGGAAGTGGTTGATGATTTGGATGCATATGTATTACATATGAAGGTTTTGAATTACTGCTCATGATAGATGTTTTCAAATTCACTTAAACTGTAGATATTTGACTCACTTTTTTTTAATTATAAATGATGATCATATTACAATAATTATATTGTTATTTTATATATACTCGATGTTGTAGATTCTATTTTGATGGAGATTTAATAAGTATAATGATGTTGTTAATTTGTATGGATGTTTGTTTCCCTAAAATTCTTTATAAATGTTATCCTATAAAATATTTCAAATGCATTCATATGACTTATTGTATAATCATATAACTTATTTAAGAGACATGATATATTTAACTAATTAAATTAGAACAAAAATATATTAATTTAACTATATGCAAAACAATAATAACTTTTGGAAGCAAAAAATAAGCAACAACGGAAGCTAAATTAGAAGCAAAATTGGAAGCCACACTAGAAGCAAAATGGGAAGAAAAATTATAAGCAAAATGGAAAGCAAAACTAGAAGCCAAATCAGAAGCCAAACTGGAAACAAATCCTGGCACTAAACCTAGTGTTATTCCTGGCACTATTCCCGACACTTGGAAGCAAAAAAAGAAGCAACAATGGAAGCAAAATTAGAAGAAAAATTGGAAGCCACACTAGAAGCAAAATGAGAAGCAAAACTGGATAGAAAAATGGAAGCCAAACTAGAAGCCAAATTGGAAGCAAATACTGGCGCTAATTCTGGTGATAAACTGGCGCTATTCCCGGTGTTATGCCTGGAGATATTTCTGACACAATTTCTGGCACCATTCCCAGTGCTATTTCTGGCACTATTTCCGGCATAGAATCTGGTGCTATGATAAACATCCTTGTTTGCGTCGAAAAAGGTGTCCAATTCATGAACTGAAATACACTAAATTTCGACATTTTTTTGGCACTATTTTCCTATTATGTTGTAGTGTTGTAATCAGTAATTAATTAACAAAAGACCATTACCTCACTGTCCAAATCTCTGTTGAACATGCATCATTGTTGTTGTAGTCTTCTCTGCTGGCTCTACCTTTAATGTTATAGTCTTCTAATGTCCTTCACTCAGAAATTTTTGTTTTCAAATCTATCTTCAAAACAAATATGATCTACTTCCTCCCAAAGTATATTTTCTTCCACACACTGTCTTCTTCATTAAACCATCATGCAATCATCAATATTCAAATTCAATAAGAATTAAAAAAAAATAAGTTACCTCAATCAAATTTTCAAATATGATTTTGCTCCATGCTTCTGCTGCGAACTCTGAACTTTATTGGCTTCCTTTCTTTCAAATTTTCATTTTGCAATCACTCAATTATATTTGATTATGCTCTATGTTCTGAATTTCATCTCCAAAACTTTGCTTTCTTGTTGAGTTACTCTAATCTCATAACCAAAGAGTGTTCAGGATTTGATACCACTTGATGACAGTCAAGCCACCCCGACACCAATATCCCCAATCTACTCCACACATAGCTTTGTATTTACATACAATTCAACAATATTTTAGGAAACATTTAACCTATGCATTCAATATAAGAATACAAATTTATTATGATAAATTCCGTGAGATATTTTTTCTCTCACCCTCCATCACGAATCTCACCTCATTTCAGAAATCCAATTACATACGCTTCAACTTAACAAATAATGGATGCAATATAATAATTCTTTAACGCACTCATTTAACAGCTTGTCCCTATGTTTTAATCCTTCATGTTTAAGCCCATGTAACAATGGGCTCGACCCTTTGTCACATTCAATTCCCAACAATAAAAATACCCTCGCAACTGGGCAATACAAAAACAGGCCAAAAGGGGACTCCTACTGGAACACAATCTTTCAAATTTATTTTTTTTAACCATTCGCTAGGAAATTATTTCGTAGCACATGTTTTCCAATTTATTGTTCTGTCACTACGAAATTTCGTTAAAATTTTTTGTTGTTGTTTCGAGGAAGATGAAACGACCCGACTCCTTTCTCAGGTCAACTCCCAACGTCCTTAACTTGCTCCTTGTTATAGTGAATTATTTCACTCTCCTTTCTTCGTTAAGATTTACACGCTAGCTTGCATTGCATGGTCAGAAAATCAATATAAAGGATGTGACAACATTTCAAAATAGGGTACTCTGTTACAACTCCCAATTTATTGTAAATACCTCACATTCCTACTCCTGGACATCGTGGTACATTCCTCTGCGAGTTTTGAGACCATTTCAAAAAATAATACACAAGATACATGAACAAATCACACAAAGATTAAAGCTTCAATTCTCAGATTCTTAATGTAAATCAATTGAACAAGTACAAACTTTTAAACATAACCAAACACACTAAAATAAAACTGCAATTAGTAACAATTCATAAGTAGAAATCGATTTGCTTCAACACTGGGGTTTCGATTCAGTATAAAACCACACCAAATTGCAGTCCCATTTGCAATTCAATTACGCCATTCAGACATAAATACCTTCTTTTTCACACAAATTTGAAAGTACAGACAAGTTTGCAACTCAAGACTATAGTTGCACAAAGAAACAACGAGTTCCTCTCTTCTCTCCCTCACTTTTCTCCTCACTTGGGAGCGTCTCCTCTCACCTATTCTTCCCAAACACTCTTTTTTTATTATTTCCCAGAAGAAAACGACCATGACAACCAAGAGTCACAAAAATGTGAATTGTTTCCCCTTCTCCACAAAATAAGGGAAATTGAAAACTAAAATTTACATCAGAAAATACATTCTCCAACTTATTCTAGAAAGTAAAAACTCACTCCTAAGTGTAAATATTTACAATTTCATACAAAACATTTAAAATTTCCTCTCAGCATTACCATGTGGCCATCCCATCACATTGGTAAGCTCTTGTCTAGACTTCATCATATTGTGTGCTAGGCCTATGCAGCTACATCAAATTACTCAATGAATAAAATTTAAAAAGCATGTCTGTTGTAATGGTTAATAAGTGCCACATTTGGCATAGTGGTAAGTTGTTGGATTTGTAGCCAAGAGGTCGGGGATTCGATCCACCTGCCCAACCCTTTCGAAACTAATAAGGCCCTTTTGAGAAAATTTGGGATGCAATGTGGTAACATCTAATTGGTCCATGTGGAATCCATGTAACCTACTCGGTTATCAAGCCACATCTTCAACCATGTATGCAAACATGCTACATCAGCTATGCCATGTCAGTGTTATGTTGCATCAGCAGCATAACATGTCTTGTTTCAGTGCAACCACTTTTCAAGCATGTAAGAAAAACCCACCATGTGTCACACTATGATTCATCCACCTGTTAGCATCCATACTTCAACGTCAACATTTGCATTATCATACTACCACATGTTACAATATGTTTGGTCCACCCTTCAGTAATCGTCCTACCATATCTGCATTCATACTAACTGTACTAGTATGTGTCCTCTTGTGGTGTTGCCACATGGCACACCCTGCCAACTTTTTGCTTGTTGGAACTATTGCCTAAAAAGCTAACACGCCTTGTGAGGGGATCCCACAATGAAAAAGTGAGGCCAAGTGATAACAATATGAGGTGTGGACCACTATCACCACAACCACTACCTCCCACTCTTTAGTGGACTTTCACCACAAGGGAGGCTTCCCTATGTTAGGTCACTTAAAGGATATATCAAGTCCAGGGACTGGAGGTGACAAAGATAGGTCGAGGATGGATGCTCTAGTTAGTAACAGGGCTCATCTAGCTTAATAAGGAAATGCACATTCTCCAAGAGGCTTAATTAGGGAAAAAGTGACCTAGGATTTAAGAATAGGCAAGTTCAACAGACTTAACTAGGATCATGAGGCCAAGAAAAGGCTTGAAATATATAGGTATGATCAATTTATGATAGAACAAGCCTTCAACAAGCCCCAAGGTTAAGCGTATGGAAAGACTAGGGTTTCGCTAGGGAAAAAAGTACCTAAGGCAAAGGATGTGAGCCCTAAAATAGAGAAATTAGCCAAGGGAAAAGGTTGATTTTAACACAATGACCTCACAAACAAGTGTTGAATGCCTCCATCGAGTAACATAGTGAACCCTAGTTGAATTTAAACCCTAACCCTGGCCTAGCAGCTTTCCTTAAGAGGTCAAAAATAAGATTTTTGGAAGAAAAATGTGGTTTGAAGTTAAGTTTAGGTGTGATTAACAAAGTGAATAAGGCCAGTGATGGAGTCTAAGGGAGGTCTACTTACGAGAAAAGGCTAAACCCTGACAAGCAATAAGGGAATAAGAAACCCCATTTTCAAACCCCCAACTATCATTTTATGAGGGAGAAAAGTCAATGATGAGAGCTTATCATGAATATTCACTCATGGGATTGTCACATAAATTCTATAAGGGTAATGCATACAATACCATTGTTAAGATTCCATAGAAAAAAATTTCAATAATAATTAGCACATAGAAACCCTAGACAATAACCATTCCATGCAATATCCAATAAAATAAATTCCAATACAATTAAATTACAAGATATATGCATGAACCAATCCTTTATTGCTCCAGAATGACATCTCCAAAATAAGAGAATGGCTCCATAAACAAAAACTCCACAATAGATCACATCTACACAAGATACAAGACAAATTGCAGCTAGGACCAAAATCTCTATGAGGGCTGAATTGATACACAAGTGATGATCCAAATGAAGTGAATATAACCTCTACTTATATGAGGCTTACATCAACTATTTCAGCCTAATAAAGCCCATAATCACAAGTTTGACATGAAATGAACTTAGGTTACAAGCCAACCTATAATCTAATGACAAAATAGACCATAATTGCCCACACATGTGAGTCATAGCCTCTATAAATGTTGATATCATGCCCTTTTAGGGCTCATAACTCCATGCCAAGGTGTGGTGAGGTGTCCAAATTTGTTAAAGAGCCTAGATCATCCAAAATTTGAGGGAGAGTCCTCAAATCTTCCTATGGGGTGCCATCAAGTGGTCTCCACAGATCCCCAATTATCAAATAAGGCCTCCATCTCCAGAGAATTAGGGCTTCCTCTGGTGCAACTAGCCCTCCCTAGTCTCTCAATGGGAGACCATCCTCATCTAGGATCTAAATAAACTCTTTCCCATCAGGTTGTGTTAAGGCTAGCTTGGGGGAATGCTAGGTCCAATGGTGTCATCATGAAGAATCCTTAAATCTAGGTCAAATTTTACCAACGTCCAAGGTCCTGAAGCTACTTTGAGACATGAAACGTCTTCATATGTTGTTAGGAGGCTCAAGTCCCTTAATGTTGTATTTTCTAAGGCCATATACCTCTCCGAGAGGCCTGAGTACCTGTGGAATGGGTTCCCTCAAGGCCTGGGTTGTTATGAGCTACCTGAGACAAAACAATGTGTGCTCAAGTGAAAGAAACCATCCATAAAAGACTGAGATCAATAATGCATCTAAGTGGACCAAACTTGAATGTCAAGGGTTGGTAAATACTTAAAACAAAGATCACATTTAGATCTTTGGACCAAGTCCTTGCAAAGGTGTTTTCTCCCTTGGTATGGGTGGCTAATAGTCAACCTTATTAGGTGATTCTAGCCCTTAAGGGGAAGTGACAATTCCTAGGTCCATCCATCAATCAATAGGTGTTAGTGTATAATATGTGATAATGAAGGGGAAAAGGCTTCATGGCCAAGTTCCCTAGTCAAAGGGACTAACTGATTGGGTGTATCCACATCTAAAGTGTATGAATATAGAGGAGGGAGTGATTGTGGAGGCATGAAGTACCAACTTGGCTTGATTTTTCCACCACTCTTTTGTGTCTTTTACTTCTTCTTGAGTATTCCTTGTATTACTACATATAACTCAAGGGTTAGAGCTTGCTCTTTATGATGAAACAATTTTTCTACCCCTTAAAATGAGTCAAATTATCACTGATAAGGGTTGGGACATGTAAGTCTTCCTCTTTGATGTAATCGAGCATCATGTCCTCAAGAACCAGGTGATGGTTAATGAGGAGGGGAGATCTCATGCTAGGATTTTTCCCACATGCTAATCTTATGTCCTTGGCCATATTTTTCATTTTGATTTTCTACTTTTTATTTTATTGTGGTCATGATATTCTTTTCTTTTAGTTGCATCAACATCTAGGACAATAGTTTTTCGGCCGTACTCAAGGAATGTGAACATATTAGTGCCAAATCCCAAAGAACTAATGACAAGTTTGTTCCAAATAATGGAGGCAAGAAAAGGGGCTTGTAATGTGTAACAGAAAGTGTTAAGTATGTTATGTGTAATAATGAACACGCTATCTCAATCATCGTTTCCCAACAATGTCTTGCATGTAACCATAAGGCCTCACGAGAGGTCCCATTCGACTAGGGCTAAAGATTAACCCACTTGGTAAAATGAGAGAAAAAAAGTATTGTCAATAGACTAGGTCACCCCATTATCCATATTAAATGCCCAAAACAAACAATTATAAACACTCGATTACAAAATTATCAAAGTACCTTTTGAATAACAACCCACGTCCATCCAAGTGTAAATGTGGAATGGTGAGAGGCACGTGGTTGATGCAAATGGCAAAGGTACATGGCTGATGCAAATGGTGAAGGCACATGGCACATCATCATAAAATGATGGTTGGCAAGGGTTGTTCGCTAGCTAGTTGTGAAATGTAGGAGAAAATATTTCTCCTATGGGGCTACCATTTTAGTGGGTAAGGGGGCCAAAACTTGAGATGGCCATAAATTGTTATGCAACCAGCTCACAAAACACAAGAAAGAGATAGATCAATGACTTCAAAAGTAGCCTCTTCGAGGGGGAAACCTCCTTTGCATTACACAAATGAACAATTCTTGGATGATACAAATGACAATACCTCCTTTCTATATATAGGAGTCTAAGGGGTCACAACATAATTAAAGGTGACATAACAATAATAATGTAAGCGCACAAAAATAACAATAGTGGGCTTCTATGGGGCACAATAATAACAACATGGGGACAACATGGGCACAACAATAACAATAAAGGGATACAGTGACAATAATAATAAGGAAATACACTAGTATTATAGGGATCTAACATTCCCCTCTCCTTCAAAACAGTGTTGTCCTCAACACTTGAGTATTTATGGATGCTTCTGTATAAAATTCTCATCCTCCCATGTGGAATCTTCAGTGGGTAAGTTCTTCCACTTGATGAGATACGCTGAAATTAATCGATTTCGTACCTGTTGAGTTCTTGTTTATGTGACTGCTTCAGGTCCAAATATTATTTTTCCTTCATCATCAAGTTTTGGCAATATTGTTTGAACTAGGAGCTTGTCACCTATAACATTCTTTAAGCATGAAACATGGAAACTTGGGTGCACTTCAGAAGATGCAGGAAGCTCCAATTTGTATGCCATAGTACCAATATTTTGCAACACATTGTACAGGCCATAATACTTTGGTGATAATTTATTATCATTCTTAGCTTGCTTGAGGGAGATTTTTTGGTATGATTATAGTCGTAGAAATACCCAGTCACCTACAAAAAGACTTTTTTCGTTGTGATGTTGATATGCCTGTTGTTTCATTCTATTTTGTGCCAAAGTGAGGTTATCCTTTAATAGTTAGAGAACTTGTTGTTGATGCTCAATGTGATCTTCCATTGCTTGAACCTTAGAATTTTCTCTTAAATATGACATGATGGATGGTGGATGATATCCATAAAGTGCCATAAATGGGGTCATTTTTGTTGTAGTATGGAAGGAATTGTTATACCACCATTCAGCGAGAGGAAACCATTTGACCCATTGTATCTGTTTATCATATACAAATCAATGGAGATATTCTTCCAAACATTTGTTCACTATCTCAGTTTTCCCATAAATTTGAGGATGATAAGATGAGTTATGAGCTAACTGAGTACCCAGACATGAAACTAATTTTGTCCAAAAAAATTCCAGTGAAAATGGGATCTCAGCAACAATCTTTGGGTTTCCATGTAGCTTTTGAATTGTTTCCATAAATGCAGTAGCAATTGTATTGGCTTTAAATGGATGAGATAATGCACAAAAGTGTGCATACTTGGTAGGTCTAGCAACTACCACCATGATGACACTCTTTCCTTCAGACTTGGGTAAACCTATGATAAAATCCATTGAAACCTCCTCCCAACGTTGACTTGGAATGGATAGAGGTTGTAATAGACCTGGGGTCTTAATTGTCTCAACTTTATTTTGTTGGCAAACCAAAAATTCTGCCACAAACTTTTGAATATTAGATTTAAGGCCATCCCAAAAAAAATCCTTTTTAACCCTATGGTAAGTTTTAAAAATCCTGAGTTCCCTCCTAAGGGAGAGGTGTGAAATTCCAGAAGAATATTTTGTTTGAGTTGGGAATTCTTACAAAGGTATAAGGGATACTTTGTACCATAACAAATAATTATTCCAGCTAAATGTATCAGATGTACTGGGATCTTGCTGCAACTCTTGAATGAGTGCCCACACTTCTTCATCATTCTTCCACTCATCCCTTGCTTCGTTTATCTGATCTAGTTGGATAATAGAAATGGCACAAACCAATACTTCCACATCCTCATCCTTTCTTGAGAGTGCATCTGCAACAACATTTTGCTTCCCTTTTTTGTAGATGATTTCAAATTCATAACCCAACATCTTTTCTGGCCCATTTTGCTGCTCTATTGAAGATAATCTTTGTTCTAAAAAGTATCTAAGACTATCATGATCTGTTTTTACCTTGAAGTGTCTTCCCATTAGGTAAGGTCGTCATTTCTTAAGTGCATGTAATATTTCCAACATTTCCTTTTCATAAATAGCTTTGTGTAAACACTTTCCTTTAATTGGATGACTTTCGAAAGCAATGGGTCTTGCTTCTTGCATTAAAACAACACCAACTCCATTTCTTGAGGGATCCCATTCTACAATAAAGGTTTTTGTGAAGTCTGGCATAGATAAGGCCAGTCCTTGTCACATTGCCTCTTCAAGATGTTCAAAGGTCTTCATTGCTTCTGGAGTCCAAGAAAATGCATCTTTCTTCAATAATGTCGTTAGAGGTGTTGCTATTCTCCCATAATTCTTAAAAAACCTGCGATAATACCCTGTCAACCTGAGAAATCCTCATAGATGCTTTATGGATATGGGGATTTTCCATTCCTTAATGGCTTTAATTTTGCTAGGGTCTACCTTAACACCTTCATGAGATACAATACGACCTGGATATTCCACCTCTTATACTCCAAAGAAACATTTGGAGTTTTTTGCATATAATTGTTTCTCCTCCTATAGTTTGAGCACCCTGTCAACATGTTGAACATGATCCTTCCAAGACTTGTTGTAGATTAGTAATAATCAAAAAATACTAACATATTTTTTCTAAGAAAGGGTTTGAAAATGGAACTCATCAAACCTTGAAATATAGAAGGTGCATTCGTAAGGCCAAAAGGCATGATCAAAAATTCATAATGGCCCTCATGAGTTCTAAATGTTGTTTTTGGAATGTCTTCAATCTTCATTCTGATTTGATGATATCCTAAACGAAGATCCAACTTGGTGAAATAAATTGCTCCATGCAATTCATCCAATAATTCATCAATGACAGGAATGGAAAATTTATCTTTAATAATGATCTTGTTGAGCTCCCTATAATCAGACACATGTGCCATGATCCATCCTTCTTGTGCACCAATACTACTGGAGTAGAGAAAGGACTTTGACTAGGTTGAATTATACCAGCCTTTAACATTTTTGAAACCATACGTTCAATTTCACTCTTTTGGGCATATGGATATCTATAAGGCCTGATGTTTGGAGGAACACATCTTGGAATCAAAAGAATAACATGATCATGATCACGAATAGGTGGGAGGCCTTTGGGAGTCTTAAATACCTTGGAATGATTGTCCAAGAATTTTGGAGATCTGAAGAAATAGATGATTTCGATGTGGGAACCTCTAGCGAACATAATTGTGCAATTACGTCTCGTTGTTCTTTCTTCAGAAGCTTTTTCATGTCGTTAGAGCTAATTATGTTTCTCGGTTTCCATATGATACCCCTTAATTCAACTTCCTTTCCTTCTGAAAAAAAAAATAAAATAAAATAAAATAAAATAAAAAATAAAAATAAAAATAAATAAAATAAAATAAAATATATATATATATATATACATATAAAATGAAATAAAATTATATATATATATATATATAATAATAAAAAATTTAAAAAAAATAAATAAAAAAATAAAAAAATTTATTGAAAATTAAAAGTTATCATACCCAAAGATTGTATCCATTGGACTCCTAGTACAACATCAACACCACCCATTGGAATGGAAAGCATTGGACTATTCAATACATATTCTCCCATGGATAGATTGATATTATGGCACTTTCCAAAGCAATTTATGGTTCCTCCATTTGCAACCATCACTTGACACTCTGGTGCTAAATATAGGAAGCAATTCAATTCTTTGGCTATCTTACAATGAATAAAATTATGTGTACTGTCTGAATCAATCAACACTATTACCCTTTTATTCTTGATATGCCCTTCTATCTTGAGAGTTTGAGAAGTGGTAATTTCGGCCAATGCATTACAAGATATGGTCGGATTCATTTCTTCTTTCTCTAGAGTTTGTTCCTGGTGTATATCCTCTTCTTTTGACGTTTCTTGTTCATTTTCTTCCTCCTCTTCACAATCTATGTAGAATAATTTCTTCTCAACACACTTATGACCTTTAGTGTATTTGCTATCACAACTATAACAAAGCCCTTTTTCTCTTTTTTCTTCCAATTGTTGTGGTGTAAACCTTGTAGGTTGTGGAAGGCTAGGAAAAACAACACTTCCATCTTTATAGTTATGAGTGGTAGGCTTCCTTGTTGCCATAATTTTGCTTTCAAATTTTCTTGCCAACCTGAATGCCTTCTCCAATGAATCAGGTTCCCAAAGGCGAACCTCATGTTGTATGTTATCCTTTAAAGTCCCTATGAACACATCAATCCTATGCTCCTCCGGAATATCTTTTACCCTTATATTCAATTTTCGGAAGTCCTCAATGTGCTCCACCATTGAACCCTTTTGTTTGAGATTTATCAATTAGCTAAAAAAAGATGTTTCTTTTTGTATCCTCATAATGTGTTATCATTTCTTCCGTAAAAATTGACCAAGTGACATTTTTTTTACGAGAGCAAAGCCATAGATACCATACAAACTGATTGGGTTCCAAATATGAAGTTGCAATGCATACCTTTTGTGTGTTTTGCACATTATGGAGATCGAAATATTGCTCCATCTCTAGTATCCATGTTACGGGATCCTTGCCATCAAACTTCCTCATATCGATATTTGGAACATGATGGGTCTTCAATCCAACGTTAGAGTCTATGAAATCATTATTAATATTTATTTTGTTCTCATCATGAGTTTCTTTTACTACCCTTTCACCATTACTAAGCATTTCTTGTAGCAACTTTGTCAAATCTATCTTTAAATCTTCCATGTTGCCTTTAAGTTTTGCTTCTATACCATCCATCTTAGCTTCCATGTCATCCATATTAGATTCCATTCAATTCTTTAAACCATCCATATTAGCTTCAGTTACCTTTTGAGAGAGCAAAATTTGTTGCACTTGGTCTCGTAATTTTGATATATCATGTTGCATTTCTTCCTCTTCTTCATGTGTCATAGTAGATATTTTGGATTGTTTACTAAGTGTTACCATTTTCTTTCTTTGGGTCATCAATGAATGATAATTATGGTTCACAATGCCTTTTTAATCACTTCAAACTACTATGTCAAACAAAACTTGGGCAAATTTTAAAAAAACTACACACCTTTTTTTTCCGCTTTGTATGAGCTCAATCTTGAAACGACTGTAACTCTATAATTTCATATCTCCAAGTTCTAATTTTTTTTCTTCTGATAGCCCTCTAAGTCCTCTTTCCAACCCCGTAGGCCTAATCACAATTATATTCTCCAAGAAAGAGTTATTCCCAATATCCCGCGATGACCTGATTATAGACTAATTCAATAGAGTGAACTTGTACAACGTGCTACGTGTCACTGTTTCAACCTTCGGCCCTAAAAGTGATACCCAACAAACTAAAATCCGTTATATTTCTGTTACTTTTTACGAAATTTGAATCTGATGCTCAGAGAGAAAGTTATGATGATTTTCCCAAGGTGACCTATTTGAGATTGAATTCGAGAGCCTACAAAAATCATAACTTCCTCAATTCATATCTCCGAAAATATAGTGATACAAGATCTAAAATTCGGTCACCTGGTTCATCACAATTTCGTCTCAAATGGGATTTAAGTTCAACGTCTGAAGCTTGGTAGAAAAAAAATTTATATCAAAAATGGCACGATGACCTGTTTGAAGTAGCAAAACCCTAGAATCCAAAGCTTTGATACCAATTGTTATGCAACTAGCTCACAGAATAAAAGAAAGAAATAGATCAACGACTTCAAAATTATCCTCTTCGAAGGGAAAAACTCCTTTACATTACACAAATGAACAATTATTAGATGATACAAATGACAAGACCTCCTTTCTATATATAGAAGTCTAAGGGGTCACAATATAATCAGAGCCGACATAACAATAATAATGTAGGGGCACAACAATAACAATAATGGTATTCTATGGGGCACAACAATAACAATAATGGGCTTCTATGGGGCACAATAATAGCAATATGGGGAAAACATGAGCACAAAAATAACGATAAGGGGCTACAATGACAATAGTAATGAAGGAATGCACTGGTATTATAGGGACCTAACACTTTCTCATACAGTGTCCATTTGACTTTGTCCAATTATCATTGGAAAGCTCTCGATGAGCACTTAGACATGGGTACAATTCCATCATAATTTGGGAATAGCAATTTTTCCTTTTTTTAGAGATCATCCAAAATCAATTCTCCCAACAAAAGGACTTTTGGTCCACTAAAAGTATACATACATGAATTGACTTGTCTCTATAACTTGCACACTCTCAAAAAGCATAAAAAAACTATGTTGCATATAAGTGATGTTATAACAAGTCCTCACTTCTACTATTTTCCCTTCTAGGGGTTCCATACACAACATGTGAGGTTTACAAAGTTTGAATAAATTGACTCTATAAGTAGGCTACCCATTTCTTACCCAACCAAGCTAGTGGATTCTCCTTTCTTAGTTGATCATCTTCATGAACTGCTTATTTGATTATTATTGTGTGCTCCACTTTTTATCTGCTACCTCCTTCTTTGTCGGTGCGCGCATAACTTCCTTACCCTGCTTTGGACGAAGTTGTGGATGGAGTTTCCAATATTTCTCAATCCAGTAACCACTCATATTGCAGTAAGTGTAATAATTATGTTACTGTGAGTCCTTCTTGCAATTCTTCGTATTTTGACTTGGAGAGTGGCCTTTATGTCTTGTCTCCTTCCTAGTTGACATGACCTTCCTATACAAGGACTTTTACTTCCAACACTTGGCTGCACAATGATTATGTAATCTGCAAAAAATGCATGGATATGCATATCATAATTTATGTATAACATCACCATTTTTCTTCTAATCAAAGAAAACATTGGAGTAATCATGCTTGTCATACTTTTAATGTGTGTGCTTTTTTCAAGTTTGACGAGGAGAAGTTGTGTTCACACATCCTTTGGAATGTTCATATCTCTTTGGAGACACCTTTAAATATTTATCACTATCATGAAGTGATGTTTCATTACTTTAGATGAGGGATTTCTGTATTGGCTTAGGTGCTTTTCTTGAAGCATCTCTTTTCTTCAACAACCTTGGATCATTCTTCAACTTCTCCTTTTCTATATCCCAAACCTCCATAGTGAAGTCTTTCAATAACCTCTATGGGATTCAATATTCCTTGGCCATTGATTCCAAGGCCCTTTCTTTCAAATCCCATATTGGTTAGCAATATAAAACCACCACCCCGAGTATGCTTCTCAAATGCATAGAAATAAGAATCTACATATTGATTGGAGGAGGGAGAACAACTAGAATCACTTACACTACATATCTCAATCATTGTTTATATATCTGGTGTAGAAGATGGCTTCTTTAGAAAGGTATACTCTCCTTTCCCATTCAATCGTTCAACACTCTGAAACATTTTCAAAGTTTCTTCTACAATTTAACACTAGAGTTGCATCTCTTTGATGATTCCTAGGAGAAATTCACCACAAAGCAACAATTTGTCTTGCAACTCTTACTTCTCATCTTATGAGTCTTGCAGAAACCTTCTAAAATTAGAATTCTCTTCCTGAATATTATGGTTAATCTCTTCAATCTCTTGAAATATTTCTCGCTTCAACACTTTTCCCATGGTTATCTTACACAATTGCAAATCCCATCAGGCCTATTCAAATACCAAAATTTATCACAATGATTGCAAAAACTTAATGTGTAAATTTACTTAATTTATGTTATTAAAATTAATGAGAAATTGTAAGAAATAATTGGATAAATGAGTGGTAACAAGAAAGCCAAAAAAGCAGAAATTGATAACAGAGTTCACACAATTTGGGCTATGTCTTTGAGCCTACTCAACTGAACAACGGTTCCATTATTATAATGTGAAGAATATCATATGCTTTGTTACAACATCACGAAACTAAAATCCACGACATAATGTTATCACCAACTCTAGGAAAATTGTGACACTAATCTTAGGCTCCACCTACTCTTGGTCTGCTTGAAAAATGTCTGCAACTACCTTAGTTTTTTGTCTTACAACTCCATTGTTTCAGAACAAAAACTACTTGGCTTACACACTTCATCCACAAACAACTCCCTGGCACATTGGTATCTTGCAAAAATTATAATGGACAGATCTAGGCTTTCTCCATCCTCAAGTTGCTTCGGAAATGGCTTTAAAAACCCTCTTCTCCAAAATTACACAGAGAACTAATGCCTCAAAAGGGCTTGTTGTTGATAATTTTATCGACAAAAAGCCCCTTGGTGCAGTTGTAACACTCTTGGTTGTCTAATAATAGGTTACAGGGTTGAGCCTCAACATTTCCATCCTGGGTTGTTCAATTACTTAATCTTCAACCTTTAGCTCTACAATAAAACAGGTCTCCACGTAATGTGTTTCAACATTGAGCCCTTTGGCGCATTGGTAAGGAACTCAATTGTGCAAAAGCAAGTCATGGGGTCAAACCTTGCACTTTCCACCCTTTGGCTTTGGCTTGTCCTCTTGTTTGGGCTACGCTCTGACAAAAGGAGTCTGCGCCACCATTTTTCCAAGCCAAAACTAGACAATGTACTGGTAAAAGCGCTTGGTGTTACATAGTAGAGTTTTCACGGTTGAATCTCTCAAATTGTTGGGATTTTTCAGCCACTCATTACAACAAACTTCAAATATAGGAGTTTTTAGTTGAATGCCAACGAACTTGTGGTGGCATGTTGGTGATGTGATTAGTTCCTTCGGTCAAGGTTTCCAAGTTGATCCCCCCCGTCAATTTCCAATTTTAAGTATTTCTCAATGTATAAATTTTAAATAGCACTTTAGTCGTGATGGTTAAGAAATGGAACCTTTGGCATAGCAGTAAGTTGTTGTATTTATAGGGAGGAGGTTGGGGGTTCAATCCACCCACTTGAGCCTTCCATAGTCAACAAGGCCCTTTTGAACAAATTTGGGTTGCCATGTAGCATCCTCTAATTGGTCCACGTGGCAGCCATGTAACTTGCTTTATCAACAAGCCACATCTTCAACCACATTTGTAAACTTACTATGTCAGCTCTACCACATCACTGCCATGTCAACATATTTACTATCATAATGGCATGTGTCACAATGTGTTTGTTCCACTTGTTAATAGTTGTACTTCCACTTCATCGTCTATAATATTTGTACTACCACGTGTCCGCATGTGGTGTTGCCATGTGGCACACCCTCCCAACTTTTTGCTCGTTGGACAAAAACTTCAAATGGCCATAATTTTCTCATACAACATCCATTAGACTTTTTTCAAGCATTGTTGGAAAGCTCTCAACGAGCTCTTCGATGTAGGTACAAATTTCATCAAAATTCGAGAACATCAATTTTTATTGATTTTAGAGATCCTCCCCACAAAAGGGCTCTTGGTCCACCGAAAGCCTACGTACATGGATTGACTCATATATTTAATTTGAACACTCTCAAAAAGCATAAAACACTATGTTTCATATAAGTAATGTTATAACATTTTGCATAATTTTCCCTTCTAGGGGTCCCATAAACAACATGTGAGGTTCACAAAGTTTGAAGCAACTAACCCTGCAAATAGGGTACCAGTTTCTTACCTGACCAGGCTAATGGATTCTCCTTTCTTAATTGAGCTTCTTCATTAACTTCTTCTTTGATTGTTATTTCATGCTCCACTTTTCATCTGCTAACTCCTTCTTTGTGGGCACTTGCACAACTTTCTTACATGCTTTGGACAAAGTTGTGGATGGAATTTCCAACATTTCTCAATCCAGTGACTACTCTATTGTAGTGATTGATATAGTTCTTTGACAGCAAGTGCTTCTTTCCAGTCTTTATATTCTGACTTGGAGGGTAGTCTTTATGTGTTGTCTCCTTCCCGATTGACATGACCTTCCTATACAAGGAATTTCGCTTCCAACACTTGGCTACACAATGGTTATGTAATCCAAAAAAAGTGCATGTATATGCATACCATAACTTATGTATCACAACACCATTTTTATTATAATGAAAGAAAACATTAGAGTAATCGTTCTTTCCATACCTTCATGGGTGTGTTTCGTGCGAGTTTTTCAAGGAGAAATTGTCTTCACTCCTACTTGGAATGTTCATCTCTCATTACAAATGCCTTGCATTCTTTATCATTACCATGAAGTGATGTGTCATCTATTTGGATCAGGGATTTCGGTAATGTCTTAGGCTCTCCTCTTGAAGTGTCTCTTGCTTCAGTGACCTTGGAGCATTCTTCAACTTCTCCTTTTCCATATTCCAAACCTCCATAGCGAGGTATTTCAATAACCTTTATGTGATTCATTATACATTTGCCATTGGTTCCAAGGCCCTTTAATTCAAATCCCATCTTGTTCAATAATTTATAACCAACAACTAAAGTATGCTTCTCAAATGCATCGAAAGAAGAATTTACATCTTGATGGGAGGAAAGAGAACAAGAACAATCACTAACATTACATACCTCACTCACTGTTATTATATCATGTGTAGATGATGGTTTCTTTAGAAAGGTAGACTTTCCTTTCCCCTTCAATCCTCCAACACTCTGAAATTTTTTCAAAGTTTATTATGAAACTTGAAACTAAAGTTGAATCTCTTGGATGATTCCCACGAGAAATTCGCCATGAAGTGACAATCTATTTTGCAGCTCTTGCTTCTCATCTTCGAAGACTTGCAATAATCTTCTTTATTTTGAATTCTCTTTCTGAATATGATGGTTAATCTCTTCAATTGTTGGAAACCTTTGAGCACTACTGGGAGGGGTGGGGGATGAATCGATAGTGTGATGTATTATCATTTTTTCCCTTTTATTACTTCTCAACTTAATCACACACTTGTTATTACAGCAACTCACAATGTGTTAGCAGCATATGAATGAACAATAAACATGTGACCAAATAAGCAGCTAAACCAAAACAACCATGAGAGAAACAAAACCATCAAAAACAACTACAAAAACCATCACACAAGAGACACAATATATTTGGTGGAAAACCCTTCACTGGGAAAAACACCACCCTCAGTACTGTTGTGTTTCCTTGAATCTTCTATTAATAAAAATGATGTCTTTTACATAGATGAATCACTCCCATCAGTCTGGAGACTCAACCTCACTACAATCAACTGACTCTGATCGGCCAAGAGAATCGATTCTATTGATCGAATTAGAAGACTATTTTCTCACATAGATCTGCAAACTACCATCCATTGAAGGCAAACATGATCAATGATCCTCACCCAACTTCAGTTGGACTATCCAACTCTGATTGGATGGAGAAATTGTTCCTTTCACTGAAGCTTCAAAATCCCTGCTCCACTCTCGTGAAGTCATTTCTCCTCTGCTCTATGTGGATCTCATTCCATCTATTTTCATATTGGATCCCAGATTTTCTACTCAACTCTGATTCAGCTTTTCATTCATACTCTCAACAACAAGATTATGTGCAAATCAACATCAAAAATACCACCATGAATATGCTCTATACTCTAGAAAAATGGTGGTTCAAAACCATACATCATTTCCGCAACAACTATAATATATAGAAGCATAAACTCTCCTCCGACAACTCTATTTTGCAAACTAATAATTTTGTTGCAACAATTCTCCAACAACTTCAGAATTGCTCACTTCTTTGTCATCTACAGCATCTCCACACACTAACTTTGATCACATGAAGGTCTAAAACATTGTGCAATATCTCCAATGCTCACTCTCACTGTTTGTATGCACATATGCAATAGAAGTTTGACCTCCTCTATCTACACTCACATCTACTCACCCTACACTCAACAATCTAACCTCAAAATGATGGATCTACTCCTCTACTTAAGCAAATTTCTCCACCATTTCCACTACTCAAATCATCAATGTATTCACACACTAAACACTTATTCCGGATGTAGATTAATTCAACCATAAGATTCCAACTCATACCATGGTAAATTACCATTGTATCATTCTCAAGAAAACATTTGATGCGTAAGGAATGCGGTAAAACTAAGTTTGGACAGGATAACACTCCTTCTGCCTTAGGGAAAAGTGTTCATATCGGGATTAACGCTTCCCTAATGAAGGAAACAAGGGCTATAATGCTTGCCATGCTCTGCTAGATAACATTACCCAAGTTTGACCTCCAAAACTAAGTCAACATTGCTCCAAAACTTCCAGAGTCATCCTCTCAGTGCCTACAATCACCTCCTAAGTCAGTATAATGAATACATCATTTTATCATGCTCATATGAAGGCTATAAGTCATCATGTCAATGCCTCCAACCCTATCTAACTGATCAACATGTTAGGGTCTCCAAACAAGTTGACATCGTGCAAACAACTCACCTCTAACAGTTGCACAAACTATAACATCTCTGCACAAACCTATAATACATCTCCATCATCATCATAAGGGAAAACCATCACTGCAATAAGTCATATCCATGAGCATAAGCATGAAGACCTGGATGAAGCACATACCAACACAAGGCAAGAATATATTTCCAACATGCTACATCATCAAGAGGTTGACATAACCATCTCAATTCTAGTCACAACTAGCTACAACCGATCAAACATATGCATGAATGAACACCTGGAGTACATGCTACAAGGCTAACACCAATGCCAACACATAGAAACTGCAACTACATCATCCATAATGCTAACAATCTCCCGCTTTGGTATTGATATCAGCCACACAACCTCCAAATCAAACTCCTCTTCTATCACTCCCCCTTTGACATCAACGGCAAAGGGTCAAATCTGATAAGGCAGCAAGAACACTAGCATAAACACTAGAGCAACTGATCTCTACATGGTTGAAAAAGAATTCATATTAACCAACATCCATGCTTGTCACATCAGTAGCAACAAGAAACATAATAAACCAATCAACATTCAGAGAAACATATCCAACCAACAACCCTAGCAGCAACAACAATATGCACAAGCAACTATAAGCAGCATCAATGAACAACATGACATAGTATGTGCATGTTGGTGGAATTATATGTACTCTATTTCCAAGATTTAGTTATTGAATTTGGGATCATAAGATTAAGAGATGCAAGCACAGGAAATGCAGGATTAAAGCCTATTCTAACCTATGCTAACAACTAACTATAGAAAGAACTAATCACTAAGGATTATAACTTGTCACTGGACTATGGGACTCTAATGCTTATCAAGTTCTAAACCGCAATCTTTCATTACCAACAAACAATGTTCATGTGGTTTTATATATGTAGGTTATTAGGTCTTGAGACTTCAAGGATTTTAGTCCTATAGTGCTACATACAAAAAATCATTAAACATGTTGCAGAAAAATAATTTACATAAAAGTAAATGCTGACAACTATAAGCAAAAGAATGCGAGGCAAATAAAGAAAACAAGGCAATAAACTACAAGAAATGCATTAACAAAATATAAAAAATAAATGCTAAGCAGGCTTAAAGATATATTGTAGGTTCTTATTCGTTGTAGGAATCTTTTACCAAGTAGTTGCAAAGCTTCAATCAATTAAAGAATCATAAACTACAAATTACATATTTTTAATACCCTGTTCTAGTACAGAAATTAGTACTGAATTAAGTACAGAAAGTCTAGCAATTGAAATTCTGAATAAGTACCGAATTAAGTACGGAAATTTTGTAGATTAAAATTCTGAATACCAAAATGTGTTAAGAAACCAATTTTAAATTTGTTTGACTCTTAAGCCTGAGAAAAATCAATTTGAATCTAATCATGTTGAAATTACTATACTAATAGATTTGAAATGTAAGTCTAATATAAATTGAGATTTATGAATCTAAATATCAAACAAAATGCATGGAAAGAAACTGAATATGACTAACATTCTACTCTACAAATAAAACTTTCGGTACTCTAGAAAAACAAATCTTGATCAAGCCCATATTTGCTCAGTGGATACAATCTCCTCATGGTAAGATGTTATATGGTATACTCCTATCTTCAACAAGTGGTCCAACATTCGATGCAGGTAAGAGCATATGGTTGCCCGGTTGGTTAAATGCTATTAATGATAATAATAATTCATTGTTCTCAACAATTGGTCCTGGAGACTTTTTGGTTCATCATTCTCTTGCTCTAGGTTTGCATACAACTACATTGATCCTAGTTAAAAGTGCTTTGGATGCACGTGGTACCAGGTTGATGCCAGATAAAAAAGATTTTGGTTATAGATTTCCTTGCGATGGTCCGGGATGGGATGGTACTTGCGATATCTCGACCTGGGATGCTTTTTATTTAGCAGTTTTCCCAGGACATTACGTAAGTCGAGGGGCCCTTCCTGCCCTGGAAACTAACTTAGATTAGAATAACACATAGAGCTTCAACAATTAAATCTTCATTACAAGAATATCAACTTCAGCTTACAAACAAAAGTCAAATCTATTACAAAAGATCAACTCAAAATGATGATAAAATTCCTCTTTGCACCCTCTCCCTATTACAATAATGAACAACCTCCTTCCTATACCGTTTGAGGCTTTATTTATACATAAACTCCATTGAGGAAAGATAAGATCCAATCCTCTAAACTCAGAAAACGAATTTACAACTTTATACAAAATCTGATTTTTTGTAATTTTATACAAATTGGTGTTAAAGAACCAACCATATCTTCTCGACCATGATGTATTTTGAGGAGATATTTTTATGGAGCCTAATTTGTCATATTATAAACAAAAAAAATCTCTTGTAATTTCCTTATTCACTTCCATGGCCTCAGAAATCGTGCCCAAAGATGATTGTTTAGATACTTTTTCCAATCTGGGTTTTGCAGAAATTTTGTACAAATTTTCTTCAGAGAACCTGTTGTAACTTTGCAACCGCATTGAATTTCTGGAAACAATTTGAGATCTAAGTAAACTGATATGTTTTGCAAATCCCATTTTCTAGATTCTTGAGATTCGCCATCATATGCATGGAAATCGAGGTAGAAAATGAGAGTTTCAAAATTGTTACATATTTTTGGCTCTAGCTTAAATCATGTGCTAGGATCCCAAATGTGTAAGCTGGGTATATTCCAAATCTTGTAACATCATATTAGGCCCATGTGGAACCTAATTTACCATGCTTTGAGAAAGAAAAACATATTTTATAATTTTGACTTGTTTTCCCTCCATTCGTGCAAGTGCAAAATTAAGTATCGAACTGTTGAACTAATACATAGATAGAAATTTTCGTAGTGGAACATGCTCCTTGGCCACATAAACACATTAGTAAACCATGTTAAAAACTCATTTAATCATTAAAAATACAAGAAATTGGTAATAATTAACCACAAGGTAACATGAATGCATTTAGTGAAAATTGGTAATATAATAGTTACAGAATATGTTATAAAGGTATGAATATGGCTTGTAAATGAAAGGTTTAGATAGCCAATACAATAACATATCTAGGGCCCAACATCCTCCCATGCCTAAGACTTTGCATGCCCTCATGCAAACAAAATATGGACTAGGAAGGAATGATGGATGATATAAGGTGACAATGAAGATAATGGCTAAATAAATATGGATTTGGAAACTAGAATATGCATTAATGGATTTGGAAATGGTGATTTAAGAAAGGTGAAGAAATAGGAAGTGGTTAATCATCAATTTTCCTTAAATTTTAATGATCTAAAGAGCCTTTAAACATGTTTTTCCTCAAGTATGCCTTTCGGACTTTGATTTGTACTGCAGGATGAAATGGAAGTTATATGGAGCTGAAGATGAGGCAAAGTAAGGTTCAGAGTCTTGAATGATCTAGAAGATATGGAGTTGATGAGTGCCAATTTTATTTGCTAAAGGAAGCTTAAGAGAATGAAATTAATATGTTGAAAATGTCCCAGCAACCACTCCCCCATGTCTGAGATTTTGCATGTCCTCATACAAGCAAGGTGAGGTATTGAAGAAGTGAGGAGGGATGCTAAGATGGCTCTAGTACAAAGGAACCTGAAAAAACAAAAAAAATGGAGCTAATGAGATGAATACTGAATAAAAATAAGTCATCTCATATTTATTAAAATGATGCTAAACTAACACCAAGCATAAAAGAAATTCCAAATCACTCATTACATATGATTTCATCAATCTTTAACAATTTTATGCTCAAGAAAAAGAAACCTTTTATAAATTTAAGGGGCTCTCCTTCTTTGTAAGTAGGAGGATTTTTTTAATGATCACAACAAATGATGAACCAATGAAAAATTAGTTATTACTAACCAAATCCCAAAGTCTTATAGTTATCCAAGTATTACAGATAAGCTTTGCAGTTGAGTTTTATTAATTCTCTGTGATCATAGGTCCCACTTCTAAGGTAATTAAATCTTAGATATAGTATGAAAAACCAATGATAGAGGACTCAAGGTTACCTTAAGGCCATTCTTTAGTAGCAAATTTATGGAGTTTTTTTTCCCTTGACTTCATCCACACATGCTTCCTTTTGATTGTAACACTATAGAGTAACCATCATACATGTAGACAAAAGCCCTGGTTTGGTTGACACTTCTTTAGGCAGAATGCCCCATTGCCTGTGAGTGTCCATAGCCCCGATGGGTTTTCCTAGTGGTATCACAGGTCAATACCTACTTCCAGTAAGCATCCATAGCCTCGATGAGTTAACCTCTTAAACCTATTTTACATTGAAGGCTCTAGTCCCATGTTTCCTACCATTTTAGGTTTAGATTATGGACATTGATTTTACAATTGGTAGATGGGGGAGCGGCTTCAGAAAGCCCCTTAAAGGCATAAGATGATACCTTTCAAAGTGACTTTGATTACCTGCATAATGTCTTGGATGCATAAGGTACTTATAGGTACTCAAAGGACATAGCATGAATGAGCCATTTTTAATGTGAGATGGATGAGGTTGCCAAAGAATAACCAAAAGACACCTAAAGTTCTACCAATCATAGTTTTCATGTATGTTTTTGCTTTTTAAAGTAGTGTTCCACTATGAGTAGAGACTTCAATAACTCTTCTGCAAGTCTTAATAAAGATGCTCGAATATCATGCTTTGGTGTTATGGTTATAGTATTCAAGTTTATTTTTTCATTGGTATCATTGTATGGACCTCTTAACTTTGTTATAATCCCCTTAGTATGTTTTGGTAACTATATTTTGAGCAACTATTTTGTATTGATAATCATAAATCTATATGAATAAGAGAAATGAAATTCGAGATTGTGTCATATGTTGTTTTTTGAAACCGTTACAAGCAAGCACGTGAATAAATAAAAAGAGAGGAATACTACGAAAGCAATAACAACCATGTGAAGTAAGACGGAGGATGTCGATTACTACAGGTTTCCATAAGGGTTTAGGGTAAAACCCTAAGGTTTTTTACTGCAGCCTTTTGCAGTCTATTGGAGCAGCGTACCCGTCGCTGACAGTATTGCCCGTCGTTTCCGTTGCTGCCTCGTCCGTCGCTTTCTGAATGTCGGTTTCTGCTTGCATTATGGGGGAATCGATGGATGTTGAGGAGATCGATTATTCCGAGGATCCACAGCCGGATCGTGTCATTTTCGGGCACCCAAGTTTCTCTTCGTCGGCAGCTGGCCCTAGTCTCCCGTCCGACCCTTTTCTACCTAACTCGTCGCCAGTGGTTACCTTGTCGGAGCACTGTTCTACACCTCCATTCATCGGGTCTCTCTCTATAGAATCCCCTGCTCTGGATGTTCCTCCATTATCCCCTGGAACTTTACACATTCTGACCGTGAATACGCCTCCATCGCCTTCATTCGACCCTCATCCGCCCTTATCAACTTTCTTCATTGCGCTGTCTGCTGGCTTCCATTCCTCGGTGGCCCCAAACCCTTCTTTACCCATCCACTCGCCGTCAGGCTATTTCGAGACACCAGCTGTCAAGGTTAAGTCTGCAAAATCCATCCCTCTGGAAGGCTCCCCTGACCCTTTGGCGGATCACCCATCTGCACCTCGCTCGGGGAAGAGAAAAACAAAGTGTGTGAAGACGACCTCCAAGGATATCACGATTCGGTTTGGCGAGACCTCTGCAATTGGGGAAGCGGCATATATGGCTAGCACAATACTTGTCGGACATGTTTGCGGTAGGGCATATTCGGCCACCAGACTCACTTCATGGGTCAAGGAAATCTGGGGTGGATTACTTAAAGAACTGCCTGAGGTGTAGGTTCTACCTAGGGGTTGGTTTGCCCTTCACTTTGCAAAGGAGAATTATACAGATTTGGTTCTTGCCAGGTACTGGCACATTGAGATGGCTCTGGTTCTCCTCAAGAGATGGAGCCCTCTTTTTGATCCTGAGCGAGAACAAATTGGGGCTAGACCCCTATGGGTGCGCTTGCCAGGACTCCCTCTACAGTATTGGTGCGAGGAGGTCTTCATCAGAATCGGGAATGCCCTTGGTACATATCTGGACCATGATCGTACCTTTGTGGAATCAAGAAATAGAACCCTCGCCCGCATCCTGGTCCATTTGGACACTCGCGAGGGTTTGGAGGAGAAGATTACGCTTCAATGGGGGAAATATACCAAGATCCAGATACTGGACTACGAAGGGGTTCCATTCCGCTGTCGACGGTGTCACAAGGTGGGACATATATTTAAAGATTGCCCCCTTAATAAGAAACCAGAGGATACCCCTAAAGCGTCATCTGCACCATCCAGGATCGACTCGCCGGCCATCCAGCGCTCACCTGCTCCGGGCCCTATTCCTCCGGTCAGCAATCCTCCTCCTAAGGTAGTGGACGAGGAACACAGACTGAACTCGCCGCCTCTCACCAGGTCTCGGGCAACTGCTGAAGCCGCAAAAGCTTCGGGTACTCCTCTAACCCCTCTTATCTCTTCTATTGCACATTGCTCCTCATTTGTTGCACCTTCCATTACTGTGGCACATTGCACTATGTCATCCTCCCCTGTTATTGCACCTACCGCTCCCTCTCTGCATTCATTATCCACATCCTCCTCCTCACCATCTTCGTCATGGGTTTCGAAATCTCATCATTACAATCTCTGACCCCGTTCACTATCTAGCGGCACTCCGGTACATCTTGTCGGATTGGGTCTCACTATTCCTGGTCCGGCCTCTCTATCATCTCGGGGGAGAAAATCTGATCTGTCCAAAGCCATCAGACGTGCTGGAGCTGAAGTCACCTCTGGCCGTCAATCTACTCTTGATGGGGTTCTTAGAGCACTGAATACCCTTGGTAGCGTTCCCCCATGAAATGTCTTTCTTTTAATTGTAGAGGCATGGCTAGTGCCTCCAAGAAACTAGCCCTGCACAGACTTTTTGAGATTGAACCTGTTGACATTATCTTGCTGCAAGAAACCCTAGGTTCGACTGATCACATTACCAGCTCCCTGAACTCTATTTCTCCAGGATGGATCTATATGGCAATGGATGTTGTGGGGAGATCTGGTGGTCTTGCCATTGGATATAATCCCAGAACCATCAGAGTCATTGCATCTTGGGGAGGCCATGGTTTCCTGGGGTTAGATCTCTTTTTGGCAGAGCTTGGCACCAACCTACGGGTTGTCAACATATATGGTCCTTGTCAACAGAGGGAGAATTTCTGGCAGCACCTGCTTGGCCTCTCCATTTTCTCATCTGATCACATCATTATTGGAGGCGATCTCAACTTCTCCCTAGGTTATAGTGAATCCTGGGGGTCAATGGCACAAGTGGATTCAATCTCGGGGTTTATGACAGATCTCCTGGAGCGGTTTAACTTGATGGATGTCCCTATGAACAAGCCTCTTCCCAAATGGAGGAATAAAAGGGTGGGTGAGGCTACCCTTGCTCGAAGATTAGACATATTCATAATGAAGGGGCCCCTATTTCAGCAGCTGCATCACTATAAACAATGGGTGGGAACAGGGGGTATCTCGGATCACTCCCCCATTTATCTAGAGATATTGGGGCCTCACCCTAAGCCAAAAGCCCCTTTCAAGTTTAACCATGTCTGGCTTCAGGATCCTACTTATGTTCGTATGGTTTCAGACTTCTGGGCTGCAAACCCGATCGATAGATCTGACTCCTTGGCAAAAGGTTTATGTTTAAACTTGTCCAAGCTCAAGCATCTTTCTATTAACTGGGCTAGAGAGAAGCACCAGAGGGAGATTTCGACTCTATTACACATAGAATCCGAGCTTAGCTCTCTGCTCGATGAGCGAAGCCTGGGGTTTATCACTATTGAAGACAAATCTCATCTGATTAAACTTGAGAATCAAAAGGCTCAAATACTGAAGGAAAGAGAGGAATCCATCCGGCTTCAGAGTAGGGCCATATGGCTGAAAGCAAGGGATGACAATACAAGGTTTTTTCAGAATTATGCAAAAGGTAGAAAGGTAACAAATACCATTTGGAATCTACCTCTACCTGAGGGAGGAGTGGCTGATTCTTTCAATAAACTCTCCCATCTTGGCTCTACTCATTTCAAGAATCTATACAAAAGCCCTCCTAGTTCGAATCTTGTTGATATCATTAATGTGGCTGGTCACTTCCCTAGATTTGTTAATGAGGATGAGGCAGAGGAACTTTTTGCTCCCGTGACATCTGGTGAGCTTGAAGGCACGCTAAAATGGTTCAAAAAGGACAAGAGCCCGGGACCAGATGGTTGGACCATAGAATTCTACCTCGCTTTCTATGACCTCCTGGGACAAGATCTGTTGAAAGTTGTGGAAGAGTGCAGATTGTCTGGATCTCTGTACAATGCCATCAACTCGACTTTCATTGCCCTCATTCCTAAGTCCGACACCCCATCCTCCTTTAATGACTACAGGCCCATCTCTTTGTGCAATTGTTTGTACAAAATTATCTCCAAGATCATTGCTAATCACCTCTGCCCTATTCTCTCTCAACATATTGCCCCCCAGCAATTCGCTTTTCTTGAACATCGACAGATTCATGAAGCAATTGGCTCGGCCCAAGAAGCCATTCATACTATCTGGACCAGACACCAAAAACCCATTATTCTTAAGATAGATCTGGCAAAAAAAATTTATCGTGTCAGCTGGCTTTATATTAAGACGCTCCTCATCCATTTGGGCTTCCCCCACAATTTCATCACCTGGATCATGGCTTGCATAACCTCTCCCACCTTCAGTGTTCTCATTAATGGGTCTGCATCTCATTTTTTTCACTCTGAGAGGGGGCTTAGACAAGGATGCCCCCTCTCACCTCTCCTTTTTTTGATTGTCATGGATGGTCTTAGTCGATTGATTGCATCGGCTAAGAGAGATGGTGATCTTTGTGGACTCAAGATATCTGATGATTGCTTTCTCACCCATCTACTTTTTGTGGATGATGTTCTTATTTTTCTTGATGGAAGTATTCAGGATTCCTGCTCCTTTTCCAAGATTCTCTCTCTCTTCTCATCAACTACTGGGATGTTAGCCAATCACTCAAAATCCACCATTACTTTTGCCCGAACCTCCATCCAAGAGTCACATCTTGCTCATCAGCTTTTCCCTTATTGCATCAATCCTCTAGACCAGGGTCTCAAATACCTGGGGTTCTGGATAAAGCCTATCAGCCAGAAAATTGTTGATTAGGTTTGGCTCGTCACAAAATTGGAGAAAAGGCTTACCATATGGAGCCACAAATATTTGTCCAGAGCTGGTAGACTTGTTCTTATAAAATCTGTTCTTGAGGCCACTCCTGTATTCTGGATGGCACTTGCTTGGATTCCTAGGAGCATCTTGGCTCGTTTGCAACAAATCTGCAATAGATATCTATGGAATGGAAACCAGGACAAACGGATTTTTGCATGGGTTGGCTGGAGTAAGATAGCGTTGCCCAAAAAATGGGGAGGCTGGGGCCTAAAAGATCTTCCTTTTTTCGCTCAAGCACTTGCTGCAAAAATGGGATGGACTCTGTTGACCAGACAGAATCTCTAGACTGCCATCACATATCACAAGTATATTTGGCCTCAGCAAATCATGGATTGGATTCATTTGCCAAGTTGGCCTAAATCTGGCATCTCATCTTTCTGGAAGGCACTCCTTCACTCTCTGCCGCTCATCAAGGATAATCTGGCCTGGAGAATCAACGATGGATCTATGGCTCGCATTGGTTTAGATCCATGGACTGGAGGTGGAGGAAGATATCAGCTGTCTAGAGGACTCATACAGCATCTTCATTCACACGAGCTCAAGGTACTTGCAAACATTGCGGATCCTCATAATTCCACCATTTTTGCTCAAGGATGGAAAACCGCCTTACAGCTCGATTTACCACAATGTTGGCACCAAGAATGGCATGATTATATTTCTGCACTATCTGAATCTCATATCAGGATAAAAGAGGGCCCAGATGAACTCATTTGGTGTCATGCGGACAATGGTATATACTCACCTAAGTCTGGTTATTTAGCCCTGATCTCCCACAAGATACCGGATTTGATTACCTTCTGGTGGAAGCCTATTTGGAAACTTACTGCGCCTCCTCGGACCAGACTATTTTTCTAGTGTATACTAAAAGACAAAGTTCCCACAGGTAAAAATCTCATGCATAGATCCTTCCATGGGCCAAATTGGTGTACATTATGCAAAAGCTCATCGGAATCGACTTTACATCTGTTTCTGAAATGCTCAGCCTTGATTGATCTTTGGCAAAATATATCTTCTACAATTCACTACACAGGGCACTGGGAAGGTGATGACATAAACAAAGCATGGGAAGGTTGGTACAATCGGCATAAAGGTTCAAAACTTCAAAGTCTCCCTTTGATTATCAGCTGGCATCTCTGGCTGGCTCGGAATCGTTCTATTTTTGACAACAAACCTGTGTGTTGGCCACACACTGCGGCATGTATAGTATCGGCATATAATGAGATGCCTGATCCTCCACAAACCCGAGCCCGTAGGCCTCATACTCCTCCACATATTGATAAAAATACCCCTTGGGCGTATTTCGATGGTGCAGCACAACAGCAGGGATGTGGTGGTGGATTCATCTTATACATTAGTGAACATCATTACTTCAAAGTTAAGATGGGATTAGGGGCTAGAACAAACAATTTTGCAGAACTCATCACCCTTCGTCATCTCTTGCATTTCTCTTTGGGGCATAATTGCATGGGCATAAATATTTTTGGAGACTCGAAGATCATTATAAATTGGTTCAATAATATTACTGCTTGTCACATACACACACTTAGTAATATTTTGGATGAAATAAACATTTTCAAGGCTCAATTTAATAATATCACATGCAATCATATTTACAGGGAACATAACAGTTGTGCTGACAGGCTATCCAAGGAGGCCACGGTACTTCCCAGAGGAGAGTGGATGATCCAGGAACAGCGAGGGACAAATGAATACCGCTACTATCATCGCCCATACATAGATCTGCATTATCACAGGGCAGAGAGCCCATGATCTGGTTTTTTTGGAAATTTTTTGAACAATGTTTCTTTGAAAATTTTGTATATATTATACAGGATATTTATGTATGGCCCTGCGTGGCACATGTACAGACTTAATACAAGGCTCCTATTTATGAACATCCTGCGTGGTGTTCTGGACAGTATACAGTTTTTTTTTTTGAAGAACCTTCAAAATTTTGACTGAGCCCTCTGGGGCTAGACAGATACAGCATATGCAAATCACATCTACAATATGTAATTTTTCAAAGTTAATGAAAGATTACGATTTTTCCAGTGAAAAAAATAATAATAATAAATAAATAAATAAAATAAAAAAATTATCGTTCAATTAAATGTTTTATGAAAATGATTGCTTATTCAATCATCTTTATGAAATAACGATCTTAAAACAGATAAGTAATGATAAAGCATGAACACATCATTTTTAACAACTTAAGGTAAAAAGAAAGATGTCATCAAATACTCCTCTAAGTGTTCCATTTCATTGATGAAGATGTCTTTTCCGCTTTTGAGAATATTCTTCTAGTATTTAAGCATCTCAAATGAACAATATCCTTGAATCATGCTTTGTCTTGCAAAATAGCAAATTGGTACTAGAATTATGGGTATTGATTAGCTGAAACAAGGTACCAAACAATTGGTATGCAATACCAGACGATGTTGCAATGCAATCATTTCCAACTTCACATAAGATTCCAAACATAATGGTCATAGCTTACTTTATTGAAAAGAAAAACTAGAAACAAATCTAACTATTAGAAAGAAATAATAAGTGGGAAAGCAAAGTAATAGTTGAACCATGTTGCAGTTGGAAATAAAACTGAGTGACAATCTTCATTAAAATAATATGCAGCTGAAAGAGACCCCAACATAAATATGCAATACGAACATAAATCTCCCATTTTCAACTAATTACTTTTTAGTTGTTAACATCCCCACTTATACAAAACAAATGAGAAAGATGTTGCACTATATTTTAGAACTAAACTAACTATTATATGCAACATTTATTTATTATCCTACTCTACTTGAGAAAAATAAATTCCTCTCCTCAAGTATATGAGTATTTCCAATGTAACCATGTGTGTAACAAGTATAAAAATGCATTCATACTCAAGTTTAGAATATAATCTTCAATTCATACCTAAGTATGAAGAACCAGTTGTTTTAATGATGATGTTAAGGAGTAAAGAAGAATGAGAGAGTGGTATGTCCTTATAGTTGCTTGAAACCAATTTTCAATCAAATCAAAATGCTCTTGGTTTACCTCGTTATTTGGATCATTTAGGATATCATCCTTTACCATGCAATGTCGATCTTCCATTATGAGATGAATATCCTCTTGTGTGCTTAGAGGATCCACAGATAAGCATGTCGAAAATTCTTCAATCTCAGGTTCTAATGGTTTCTCTCCATTGGATGTGGTCCATGATTCTTTAGTTTCCTCGACAAGATTGCAAGGGTGAAATTCTTCTTGTGGATGTGGTTCATGGAGTTGTTGTTTTTCTATCACTTCTGGGGAGGCAGATAAGTTCTTGATTGTTGTCAAGATTTGTTCTTCCTGAGAAGTGAAATCCCAACTGTTGCTAGGATTTGAGAAAGTTCTTTCAAACTCTTGATCATCCTTGAACATTGTTTTGCTGGTTGCTAATCCTTGTCCTGCACATGGATTAGTGTATGGAGTTCTTAAAGTACCAAAAACTTTAAAAATCCTAAAGAAATAAAAATGAAACACACTTAAAATAGATACAAGCAAACCAATCATGTACTCGAAGCGCCACCATGCTACTAAGACCCTGTTGTCACCAAGTTATTTGTTCACACAAGTTAGGCTTCTCTTCTTTTCATGAATCAATCTAAAGGAAAACACACTTGAAAAGAAAAATGAGGCTTTGGATCCTACCTTTAATTCTATGCATATGAAAAAGAAACTAGAAAATCAATTAGAGACAACCAGACTTTGGAGCGACCCCAAACCAAAGCGGATGTGTGGCTCTTCACTCATGTCTTACCATCTTTCTCCACCCTCTAGTTGCCCTGCAACTAAGATCACGCAGAAAACTTGTGAAAGAAACTATGCTCTAATCCCTTTAGCACCTCCCCAGCAACGATGCCAAAAATGTTGGTGGAATTATATGTACTCTAATTCCAACATTTAATTATTGAATCCAAGATCATAAGACTTAGAGATGCAAGCACAAGAAATGCAAGATTAGAGCCTATTCTAACCTATGCTAACAACTAACTCTAGAAATAAATAATCACTAAGGATTATAACTTGTCATTAAACTGTGGGACTCTAATGCTTATCAGGTTCTAAACCACAATCTTTCATTACCAACATACAGTGTTCATGTGGCTGTATATATGTAGCTTATTAGATATTGAGACTTCAATGGTTTTAATCCTATAGTGCTGCATACAAAAAATCATTAAACATGTTGTAGAAAAATAAATTGCATAAAAGTAAATGCCGACAACTATAAGCAAAATCATGCGATGCAAATAAAGAAAACAAGGCAATAAACTACAAGAAATGCATTAACAAAATATCAAAAATAAATTCTAAGTAGGCTTAAATATATATTGTAGGTTCTTATTCACTATAGGAATCTTTTACCAAGTAGCTGCAAATCTTCAATCAATTAAAGAATCATAAAGTGCAAATTATATATTTTTTAATACCCTGTTCTAGTACAAAACTTAGTACCAAATTAAGTACAGAAAGTCTGGCAATTGAAATTCTGAATAAGTATCTAATTAAGTACGAAAATTTATGTAGATTAAAATTATGAATACCAAAATGTGTTAAGAAACCAATTTTAAATTTTTTTACTCTTAAGCTTGAGAAAAATCAATTTGAATCTAATCGTGTTGAAATTACTATACTAACATATCTAAAATGTAAGTCGAATATAAATTGAGATTTATGAATCTAAATATCAAACAAAATGCATGGAAAGAAACTGAATCTGACTAACATTCTACTCTACGAATAAAATCCAAGACATTACCTGAGTCGAGGGGCCCTCCCCACCTGGAAACGTGCCTGGAAACTAACTTAGATCAGAATAACACATAGAGCTTCAACAATTAAATCTTCATTACAAGAATATCAACTTCAGCTTACAAACAAAAGTTCAAATCTATTACAAAAGATCAACTCAAAATGATGATAAAATTCCTCTTTGCATCCTCTCCACCTCCTTCCTATACCCTTTGAGGCTTTATTTATACATAAAATCCATTGAGGAAGGATAAGATCCAATCCCCTAAACTTAGAAAACAAATTTACAACTTTATACAAAATCTGATTTTTTTGTAATTTTATACAAATTGGTGTTAAAGAACTAGCCATATCTTCTCTACCGTTATGTATTTTAAGGAGTTGTTTTTATGGAGCCTAATTTGTCATATTATAAATAAAAACCTCCTTTTTAATTTCCTTATTCACTTCCATGGCCTTGGAAATCACGCCCAAAGATGATTTTTAGATACTTTTTCCAATCTGGGTTTTGCAGAAATTTTGTACAAAACTACTTCGAAGAACCTGTTGTAACTTTGCAACTGTATTGAATTTTTGGAAACAGTTTGAGATATAAGTAAACTGATATGTTTTTACAAAACCCCATATTCTTGAGATTCACCATCATATGCATGAAAATCAAGGTAGAGCATGGCAGTTTCAAAACTTTTACATATTTTTTGCTCTAGCTTAAATCATGTGTTAGGATCCCACACGTGTGAGCTGGGTATATTCCAAGGCTTGTACCAGAATATTAATCCCATGTGGAACCTAATTTACCATGCTTTGAGAAAGAAAAACATATTTTATAATTTTGACTCTTTTTTTCCCTCCATTCGTGCAAGTGTAGAATTAAGTACCGAACTGTTGAACTGATACAGAAACGAAAAAAAAAATGGTAGTGGAACATGCTCCTTGGCCACATAACCACATTAGTTAACCTGTCATTGGAAAACCATATTAAAAACTCATTTAATCATTAAAAATACAAGAAATCATTAATAATTAACCACAAGGTAAAATGAATGCATTTAGTGAAAATTGGTAATATAATAGTTATGAAATATGTTATAAAGGTATGAATATGGCTTGTAAATGAAAGGTTCAGATAGCCAATACGATAACATATATAGGGCCCAATAGTGCATATACATAATGCAACCACCAACATCCACATGAGGCACCACACACAATATTCACCAAAACTACATAACAACAACACATGTATATCTCCAATTAGCAACATCAAAGCCAATAAAAACCTCTCTACTCATATCATGATATAAATATCCCCAGCGGACATAGCATGGCATGATGTACACCATGAACACCTCAAGAAAACCATAATGCCAACAATATATGGTTGAAGCAATAGGAACATAAAATGCTCCCCCCTGAACATGTGTCATCTTCTTAATCAACTCCATCCTGCAATGAACCACTTTCGTTATAAACAATGCTTCATTTCTACAAATAGAAGCATCCTATGGACCTAAACTCCACATGACCATGACTGAATGACATATAACATTGTACATACATGGTTGTAGCAGCTACATAAGGCCTCATACATGACCTCATGACCTCATGACTCATGACTAGATGACCAATGACAAATAAAATAGAAGTACATAGTGTCATGAGCATTTTACATGGATTTTACAGTAAAGAACATTGTTTCTATGTTCATCTCCTATGGACCAATGACTGAAATACATGACATATCATGATTGTTACATCATTATTAGCCCATACATGTGGCTGCAAAGATAACTCCATGAAACTCCTCTAAGGCATGCCTAACACCATGAAGACTCAACATACTATTGACTTGGACTCTCGACCAATACATAATGATGAAACAATAAAAGGTACATGGTTGTAACAACCTACATATGGTGGCCCCAACTCTCAAGTCACATATGCATGTCATTGTCATGTCTCCTCATGTTAGGGTAGCTGAACATGATCAACAAAAGCTGCAACAAGGTTGAGATAACATGCTTTTCCACTCATAAACAATAAGTATACCTGTTGTAAAGAAAATATGAGTGAAAATGACTAACACTGTGAAGAACAAGCCTTGAAACCCTAGAAATAACACTTGAAATTCATGTAGAATTTGGAGAAAATCATCAAAAACAGAGGAACGCTCCCTCTGGTCTTTTGTCCTATGTTAGAACACTCTGTGTCAAGCCATGGGCAATGTTAGTAACACTATGTGTCTCAAAGCTATTTTGTGTTAGTCCCTCTTAGGCCTATTTTGTGATGGATTTTGCCAACTTTACTTCAGGTACTTATCCAGCTGCTAATACTCCCCTTGAGATCATACCTCATGAGTATGTTGACCATGTTGATCTGAAAATGCATGTGTGAACTAGATCAAAAACTCATTGTTGTTGATGCTCTTCAAGTTGCTAGTGCTCCCCCTAAGACCATGTTGGTCTCATATATGTCTTTACAGTCAAAGATATACCATGCAAGAATGGACTATAGTAGGGGTTGATCTCTCCTACTCTGAATCCGACGTGGAAGAATACTCTCTTGGTCTCTTCTTACTCTTCACTATTCCCTTCAACATATACACATTATCCAATGTTTTGAATCCCTTAATAATGACTCTCTTAGATCCTTCTTTTCAGATGATGCAACCTTTGGAGTTAAAAAACACTTCCTTACCTTCATCAACCATTTGGCTCACACTCAAGATATCAGGCTTTAGAACTTCAACAAGCCATACATCATCTGCATTGGTCCTCTTCTCACCAAGATTAGCTTTACCGCTTCCCAACACTCTTGTGGTTTCATTTCCTTCAAAAGCAACCCATCAAGTCTTGGTTTTCCTTATGAAGTGAAATTTCCTCTTATCTCCTGATATATGGTGTGAACATCTGCTATCAATATACCACATGTCATCCTCATCATGAGAACAAAGTGCAATTCCACACCTTCCTAGTTGTTGTTGCTTCTTCTTCCACAAGTTCCTTTATTAGTTCCTTGGTTGTGTTTGCTTCTATGATTGTTGCTTTTAACCTGAAAGCATCATGGATATAGGCATATTGCAATCCTTGGCCATGTGTCCAAAGTTGTGACACACATAACACTTTATATGGCCAAGATAAGAAGCCAAAGGATCTGATCTTTTACTACCCATATCGGACCTCCATCTCCTCATGCTAGATCTGCAATCAATGACTTCGCGCCCAAATAGGTTACAAGCAAAACAAAAACCATTAAAAGAACTCATATACTTGAATGTACGTCCTCTCCTTGGTTGATCATACTGCTGCAAGAACGTGTGCATTCTCTTCCTACAGTCAGTTGCCATATGTCCAAAATTGTGGCAGTTGAAGCACTCAATATCATCCATCAAGGGGGAAAAGGAGTTTTTATTTCTCCTCTAAAATTTGCCACCATTAATCCTAGGAGTGGATGGTGTCCTTGGTTCTCTTCTTTGTTGTTGGTGGTGGATTTGTTTTGTCTCTCCTTTCTTACTGCTATTGTTGGTCACATTATTTGTTGCGAGCTTCTTTGGTTCTTCTTTGTTATTTTTCCTTGCATGTAAACTTGTCTCACCTTTTTTAAGATTGCTGGTAGATTTTCTTACTGCTATGGTCCTCTTCACTTGCTCCAGCTGCTGGTATTTTTCTTCAAGTCACTTCCTTAATTTGTCAATCACAACTTCAAGCACTTCAACATAGTCTTTCCTATACTTTGCTTGCTGCAATTGACTTCTTTAATACTTTTTATTCTGCCAACTGTGTCCTCAAGGTAGTGATCTCTTCCCTGAGATTTTTCTCATTTTCCTCATAAATCTGCAATTTCTTCTCATGCTCCTTGCATGCATCAGTTAGTCTACCAACTTCACCAGAAAGCTCTTCAACAATAACTAATGTAGATTCATATTCAACCTTAAGGAGCATATAACTACGATCACAATTTTCTTCACTAACCAAATCTGAATTATCATCACCACTACTATAAAAAATATAACTCATAAGTAAATCATTGTGTTTTATACCTTCAGATTTGTTGTCCTCTTGCACAATTGGTTTAACTGGAGCTCCCTTTTTCATGGATCCCTTCTTCTTCTTATTTTTGCCACTCTTCTCAACCTATTCTTTACTGTTGCTGCAACTTACTCCATATTACATATGAAATATGTCTAAAATCTCCTTGGCATATTTTAAATTTCCAACTTTCTCTAAATCTGCATTATGGAGACTTTCAAAATTAATTCGCCTTGCTTGAGCATTCAACTTATTTTCTTCGGATTAAGGAAAATCATCATCATATCCTTCACAAACCAAACTCCATAAGTTAGATCCACAAGAAAATAACTTATACTTCACACTTTTTTGCCATACCTTGAAATTTGCAGTAATAAGCATAGGTATTCCTTGAGAAGGCATTATGAAAATTTGCAAATTTTTGCCAACAAATCTCAGATCTGCTCTCCAACGATCAAGCTGCAACTAAGAGCCTCGCTCTGATACCAATTGTTGTAAACCTTTGAGCAATACTGAGAGGGGGGGGTGAATTAGTAGTGTGACTTATTATCAATTTTTGCCTTTTATTACTTCTCAACTGAATCACACACTTGTTATTGCAACAACTCACAATGTGTTACCAACATATCAATGGACAATAAATATGTGACCACATAAACAGCTAAACCAAAACAGCCATGACAGCAACAAAACCATCAAACATAACCACAAAAACCATCACACAAGAGACACAAGATATCTGGTGGAAAACCTTCACCGGGAAAAAAACCACCCTCACTATTGTTGCATTTCTTTGAATCTTTTATTACGCAAAATGATGTCTTTTACATAGATGACTGACTCCCATCAGTCTGTAGACTCGACCTCACTAGAATCAACTGACTTCGATCATCTAGGAGACTCGATTCTACTGATTAGCTCGGAAGACTATGTCCTCACACAGATCCACAGACTACCATCCGTTGAAGGCCACCACAATCAATGACCCCTGCCCAACTCTAATTGGACTATCCAACTCTGGTTGGATGGAGAAATTATTCCTTTCACTGAAGCTTCGAAATCTCTACTCCACTCTCATGAAGTCACTACTCCTCTACTATATGCATATCTTGTTTCATCTATTTTCATATTGGATCCCAGACTCTCTGCTCAACTCTGATTCAACTTTACCATCATACTCTTAGTAGCTAGACTCTCTACAAATCAACATCGAAAATACCACTATGAACAAGCTCTATACTCTAGCAAAATAGTGGCTCAAAACCATACATCATTTCTGCCGCAACTATAACATCCAACAACATAAACTCTCCTCCAACAACTCTATTCTGCAAACTCATAATTCCGCTATAGTAATTCTGCAACAGCGTCATATTTGCTCACTTCTATGCCATCTGCAACATTTCCACACACTAACTCTCCTCACATGAAGGTCTAAAACATTATGCAGCTTCTCTAATGCTCACTCTCGCTGTCTGTATGCACATATGAAATATAAGCTCAAACCCCTTTGTCTGCACTCACATCTGCCCACCCTACACTTAACAATCTAACCTCAGAATGATGGATCTGCTCCTCTACTTAAGCAAATTTCTCCACCATCTCCACTACTCAGATCATCAATGTATTCACACACTAAACACTTATCTAAGTTGTAGATTAAGTCAATAGAAGATTCCAACTCATACCATGGGCAATTACCATTGTATAATTCTTAGGAATGCGAGAAAACTGAGTTTGGACACGGTAATGCTCCTTCTACCTTTGGGAAAAGTTTTCATATCATGACAAACACTTTCCTAATGAAGGCAATAAGAGTTATAACACTTTCCATGCTATGCTAGACATCCTTACCCAAGTTTGACACCCAAAACTAAGTCAACACTGCACCAAAACTTCCAGAATCATCCTCTCAGTGCCTGCAATCACCTCCTAAGCCAGTAGAATGAATACACCATTTGATCATGCTCATATGAAGGCTCTAAGTCATCATGTCAATGCCTCCAACCCCGTTTAACTTATAAACATTTTAGGGTCTCCAAACAAGTTGACATGATGCCAACGAATCACCTCTAAGAAATGCACAAGCTGCAAGATCTCTGCACAAACCTATAAGACATCTCCATCATCAAGAGGTTGACATAACCAACTCAATGACAATCACAACTAGTTGCAACCGATCAAACATATGCATGACTAAACACCGACAGTACATGCTACAAGGTTGACATCAATGCCAACACACACCAGCTTCAACTACAACAACCATAATGCCAACATCAATCTCTTGAAAACTTTCTCGCTTCAACACTTTTCCCATGTTTGTCTTACACACTTGCAAATCTTGTCAAACCTTCTTTGATACTAAACTTGATATGAAAATATACTAACTGATTGCAAAAACTTCATGTAAATTGATTTAGCTTAAGTTATGAAACGTAATGAGCAATTGTAAGAAAAAATTGTAGGAATGAGCGATAAGAAGAAAGAAAAAATAACACAAATTGATAATAGAGTTCACTTGATTTGGGTTACCTCTCCAGGCCCACTCAACTATGCAACCATTCCATTATTATAATGTGAAGCATCTCATATGCTTTGTTACATCATCATGGAACTCAAATTTGCAACACAATGTTATCACCGACTCTATGAAGATTGTGGCATTGATGTCGGGCTCCTAGTACTCTCGATCTGCTTGAAAAATGTTCACAATTGCCTCATTTTTTAGTTTTACACCTCCTGTGTCTTGGAACAAAAACTACATAGCTTGCACACTTTATCCACAAATAAATCCCTCACACATTAATATCTTGTAGAAATTACAATGAACCGTTCTAGTCTTTCTCCGTCCTTGGGCTACTTCAGAAATGACATTAAAACCCTCTTCTCCAAAATTACACAAAGAACTAATTCCTCAAAAGGGCTTTTTGTTGATCATTATGTCAACAAAAAGTCCCTTTCTGCAGGGGTAGACTCCTATTCTTTTAATAATAGGTTATGAGGTTGAGTCCCAATATCTCCATCCTCAACAATTCAACTGATTTGGCTTCAACCTTTGACTCTGCAATAAAACGAGTCTCCGCACAATGTGTTTCAACACTGACCCCTTTAACCTACTGGTAAGGCACTTCGTTGTGCAACAATAGGTCGTGGGGTTGAGCTCTATCCTTTCCACCCTTTGGATTTGGCTTCTCCCCTCATTCGGGCTACACTTTTCAACAAAAGGAGTCTGTGCCACCACTTTTCCATGCTGCAAATACATGATGTACTGGTAAAAGTTCTTGGTGTTACATAGGAAAGGTATCATGGTCGAATCCTGCAAATTGTTGGGATTTTTGGGCCACTCGTTACAGCAAACTTCAAATATAGGAACTATTGGTTGAATACCAACGAACTCATGGTGGCATGTTGGTAATGTGATTGGCTCATTCCAACGAGGTTGTCAGGTCATTCCCCTCGTTTACTGCCAATTTTAAACATTGCTCAATGAAAAAACTTTAAATATCATTTTCGTTGTAAATGGTTGATAAGTACCACCTTTTCTATGACGATGAGTTGTTGGATTTGCAATGAGGAGATCTAGGGTTTGATTCACCAACTTTACCCTTCCGCCACTGATAAGGCCCTCTTGAACAAATTTAGGTTACCATGTGGCAACCTCTAATTGGTCCATGTGGGTGCCATGTAACTTGCTATGTTAGCAAGCGACGTATTTAACTACATCTGTGAACTTGTTACATCAGCTCTACTACGTCAAACTTATGCCACGTCAACAATGCCACACACCGTGTTCTGGTGCACCCACTTTTCAACCACATCAGCAGACCCTGTCGCATGTCACACTGTGATTGGTCCACTTGTCAGCAACCGTAATGCCACATCAACATCCATATTATCATATTGCCATGTGTCACAATGGGTTTGGTCCACCTGCCAGTAGTCGTATTGCCACATCAACATATTTACTATCTATACTTCCATGTGTCGTCCCGTGGTGCTACCACATACCACACCCCACCAACTTTTTGCTTTTTGAATCAAAACTTCAGATGGCTATAACTTTCTCATATGACGTCCATTTCATTTCGTTCAAACGTCATTGGAAACCTCTCAACAAGCTCTTCAATATGGGCACAATTTTCATCAGAATTTGAAAACATCAAATTTTCTTGGTTTTGGAGATATTCCTGGATCACCAACGGTCCAGATTCATGTAAAGTCAATTGTTTTTTCCTTAAAACTAATGATCTTTTGTGTATGTATGTTTACATAGCCTGTAATCATGTTGAATGTTTTTTGGATCTTGTGAAGACTTTTTGACAATATTATATACATCAATGTGTGTGTGTGTGTGTGTATTACTTCTTTGTCATTACACAATATTAATAGTTAATATATATGAGATGGCATGAATAGATCCAATTATTACAATGGTGTTACTATCTAATTTACAATTGGAAAAAGGTTTTTCAATTGTTTTTTTCCTTAAAACTAAGGTGAAGATTTCTTGACGACATTATATATACTAATATGTGTGTGTATATATAACTTATTTGTGTGTGTGTGTTTGTCTATATATATATATATATATATTACTTCTTTGTAATTGCTCAATATTAATAACTAATATATATGGAATAGCATGAATGGATCCAATTATTACAATGGTGTTAATGCCTAATTTATAATTGATATTTATGTACATATGCATACTTTTTGTGAAATTTAAATGTTATTATTATTTTTGTTTGTTATGTAATGTGAGTCATGAGATGATTGGCATGCCTACCTTGTGCTTTGAATAACCACGATCTAGGGTATCTAAGCTATCAAAATCACCCGAGGATAGCACCTGATCTGGGCCACACCAAACCTTAGCATGGTTGGATTTTTCCCCATGAAGTTTTGAACCAATGACCTTTTCACCATAGAGTGTCTTAAAAGAACACCTTGTCACCGTCTACTCTATGCCCGTTATATTCTTTTAATTTAATTATGAATAAATAATTATTTTCTGACCAAATGTATTTAGTAATATTAATTTTTTACACCGAAGGTGTCCCTTTCGAATTAGTTGGCTGCCTATAATCGTCTACCCTTTTGTTTTCCACGGTACAGTTGTCGTTGCTGCTTTGGTTTTCCACCGTTAACTTGTCAATCAACGTTCGAAAAAAAACTTACATATCCTGACACAGCTCTACCAGAATTGTCGACACCCTCTCTCCATCATCGAGGCAGAGTCCTACGCAGAAAAGTTTGGAGCAAAGCCCTCAAGATCAGGTTAGGGTTTTAATATTAATTAATCTTTTGATAATTTGTCTCTCTTCGATCTTCCGAAATCCACCGATTGGGCAAAACTTTGTGCGATCATGGCATATAACGCTTGTTTTGCTCGGCCAAATTTCAATAAACGCGTATAATTCAGTTACACCCAGGCCCGGTAAAATTCATACCTACAATTTTTTGTGTTTGTTCTAAATTTATTGTGAGGATTCTTTTATGACAAAAGAGAAGTTGAATGATGTAGTTAATATCTGTATTTATCCTTAATTATTCAAGATTTTACAGTATACATCGGTTTTGGCTAATTTGGCAAGCCACTAATGATTAGTCAGTTGCATAAGCTTCTGGATGACTTTTAATGATCTATGAAATTTTATTGTGATTGAATTATTTATGATTTTGTTCGATGCAACTTGTAGAAATCGATAAAAAGCAGCCCAGACTACCCACCTACCCTCCGATTTGATGAAAATCGACATCCAAAATTGACATTGACTATGGAATTTGTTGTGAAAATTTGGGAGAATGTGGGTACCGTAGATTAGCACAATACAAGGGTTTGTGGCCATCAACTAAAAAGGCTATAGATATGAAGCAGTTGAGCCAATATGTTTGTAATAGAGTGGTTTGGGTTCCAAAATAACCTTAATGTTCTTTAATTGAAACCCAAGCTTGGGGATGATTTTTTAGAATGCTCTTCTTTAATTTTGTGTAAGGAAAATGGTTTTGGAATTGGTTCTGAAATACTACATTGGAAATATGAGTTGTAGATTGAAACCTCACCTCAGAGATGATTTTTTGAATGTTCTTTTTTTATTTTTGTGTAAGGATCATGGTTTTGAATTTTTTTTCTAAAATGCTATGTTGGAAATATGAGCTGCAGGGGTGCAGGCTTTGTCGATGCATGGGGCTGGGAGTGTATTGGGAGCCAGTCGAATGGACCATTCCTTTGTTGTTTTTCCCAAGCAGAGGAATCAGGTCACTCACTATATATCGACCACACCCCCCATCCCCCCCCCCACCCCCTTGAAGATTAGTCCCAAATCTTCTCACAACATTACGGTGAGACGCAGGAACAACTGAGACAACAAACACTTCTGGGGCGGTCCAAGAAGTTACCTTTATCATCTGTTGACTCCCCCTCTCTTATCAACATTCCAATTTGCTCCACATCTGACCCTTGGGCTCTTAGAGATTCTCAGCTCGATCACCGAGAGTCATGACCCTATGCCTATCTCTCAATATGTGGAGTCTGGGGGACTCACACAAATTCTTAATCCTTAGAGAACTCATTACTTCTGCTAATACTTATATAATCCTTCTACAAGAATCTATGACTAAAGCCCAGAAGGTGATAGACTATTTCATAAAAATGCTTCCGGAATGGCATATGGCGACGATTGACTCAAATGGCCTCTCTAGGGGACTGGCTACCCTATGGAACCTGAGATGGGTTAGATTTAAAGCTTATAAATGTTTTGTTGGTATTTTGCTATCAAGTGGAATTAGGGGCCTACCAGGGCAACTGCATATACTCAATATATATGCCCCATATCGAGATAGGACTTATTTCTGGAACAAATTAGAGGAGGTTGATATTCTCAATATTGGTTCTCTCATTGTTGCGGGAGATCTAAATACCACCACTAGCCTGGATGAGTGTTGGGGTATGACGTGTAAGTTGGACCCTTTGACTCACAGATTAAAAGAAATTATCTATGATCATAACCTTGTGGACATCAGGCCACAGAAACTGGTTCCCACCTGGCATAATGGAAGGGATGGATCTCAACACATTTCTAAGAGACTTGACAGATACCTAATACATGAAGATCTGGTGGATAGGATGGGCATCCTACAATCAAAGGTTATTAACTCGTTTATCTCTAATCATCATCCCATCACCTTAATTTGGCGTAGGGAGTAGACAAGGATGGGTATGTCCTTCAAATTCAACAATATATGGCTAGAAGATCCAGACTTTAACACTTTTATCAGAGATTATTGGACACAATTAAAGAATCAGAGGATTCCCCTATGTTGGTGATCTTGGGAAGCTCCAAGTATTGAAATTTGTTGTGAAGGAATGGGAACCAAAAAAAAAACTCATGGACATCAAAGAAGAAATGGATAGATTGGGATTGGCTTTGAACTTAGGATGCCCATCTGCGGACCTCTTACACAACATCAAGGAACTTAAGGGAAAAAAGGAAAAAGATATTACATATACAAGGAGTCACTTTGAGACTGAATATCAGGGCACTGTGAATCTAGGAGGGTGACAAAAACACCAAGTTCTTCCATAGATATGTCAACCATATAAGAAAAATTAATACTATATGGGACATCAATGATTCAAATGGAGTTATGGTACATGCCCTTCCAGAGATACAACAGGCGAAAATCTCTTTCTTTGAAGATGCATACAAAAAGAGAGAAGTTGGTTGCATCGAAGATCAGATATGGGGAACTGACTCATACCCTACCATCTTCGATGAGGACAAAAATGAAGAGTTATACAGGGTTGTCAATTTGGATGAGATTCATGATGTCCTTAAATCTTTCACTAAGGACAAATTCCCTGGCCCAGATGGCTGGACTGTTGAGCTATTTATGCATTTCTTTGATTTAATGGGAACGAACTTGCTGAGGATGGTTGAGGAATCCAGGCTGGGAGGTCGTATCATACTTGAAATTAACTCAACATTCATTTATCTTATACCAAAGAAGAGTGATACGGGGACCTTCCACGACTACAGGCCCATCTCATTATGTAATCTGATATACAAACTGATCTCTAAGATCATTTCTCTTAGAATCAAGAACACTATGCCCTCATACATCACACCAGAGCAATATGGTTTCCTTCGGGACTGACTGATTCATGATGTAGCTGCTACCACACAGGAGGGTTTACATACCATTCACACCAAGAAATTGAATGCGACTATTATGAAGGTGGATCTACATAGGGTATGTGACTGTCTCGATTGGGTATACATGTGTATTGTACTACACAAATTGGTCTCCATGCACGCAACACTGAATGGATAATGGATTGTGTTACTAATGTTAGATATGCAGTCATTATAAATGGTTTTCCCACAAAATATTTTAGGGTTGGCTGAGGGTTGCAGTAGGGTTGTTCGCTATCCCCACTTCTATTCATTTTGGCCATGGATGGCCTCCGTCATAAAATAAAAAAATGCATGTATGAGGGGATAATTCGTTACTCTCGAGGTGGGCAGTGGCATCAAGATCTCGCATAGTTTCTTTGTTGATGACATTCTAATCTTTGGTATGTTATAAAATATGGCTTGGGCAACATTACATAATTTATTCTACACGTTTGGTAGGGCATCAAGTCTCCTCATGAATAAACATAAATCTATGATTCTATTCGGAGAGGGGCAAATAGAGGATATAAAGCACATTAAAAATATTTTTTGGGTGGAGGCTAAATCGATTGGCATTGGTTTGAAATATATGGGCTTTAATATTAAGCCTAACAAATACAGAGTTAAGGACTGGTATTGGATGGTTGACAAATTTCATAACACGATTTCATGATGGGAACACAAATGTTTAAGACTTGGAGGCAGGGTTTGTTGAAAATAGCAACAAGAAATGATAAAAATAGAATCTAGAATATTCCAATTTTAATTTTTCCTTGAATTAAAATCGAATTTAGTCTCATCAGCTGCTTGGAAATAATTAATTAATTCATTATGGATTAATTAGTTGGAGAAATTCAAGTTAGAAGTCTTTCTGAATTCATGCAAGAGTTATCCCTTAAATTAAGGAGATAAGATTGAGTTATATTTGAGTTGTAATTAGTTAACTTATTTTACTGAGTTAAGTCCAGCTAAATTAGTTCCAAACTGTTTGAGGAACTAATTGTGAGTTATCAGCCAATTGATGCATGCATGCACTCAACCAGTGTACTCCAGATAACTTAAGATTCCCTCATCAGTAACTCATGCATGTCTATTTTGAGAAAGACCCAGTTGAACTAAATGTCAAGGACAATGTACTATCAGTTGCATGTGTTTTCCACTAAAGAAAACTCATGCATGCAGAAGGAAAAATTCCTTGAGGATTGTGCAGTTCTGATAGGGTGTGAGAACAATGTTGAGATGAGTTTTCCACTTGGTTGGAGAAGATCATCCCAGAGGAACAACACAAGGAAATATGAGCTTGGAGAGGAGAGAGGAAGGCTTGTGAGAAGCCAGGATAGCTTGTGATCATCTGTGAGGATTGTACTGAGAGCTGGATAACTGTGAGAGCTAAGGCTTTGTATAATTCCAATGTATTTCCACCCTGTATGATAATACAGATAGTGGGGTTTTTAGCTGAGGCTTTCCCCAAAGTATTTTCATGTGTATTGTGCATTGATTCTTCTCCTTCTCGTTATATGTGTTCAACTTGATCTTGCTCAATATTTAAGCTTCCACAAATTGCTTGACAATAGAAGTAGGTTATAGTATTTTGCTTTAGTTATATTGCATTATCAAGTTAATCTACAGTCAACTTTTCTCTATGGTCTTAGAGGAGCGAGATTTGTAGAGAGAATTTGCAGAATTTCTACATGGTATCGGAGCCTATTTTATCGGAGTTGTGAACAGTATACAGAGAAGAGAATTCGAAGTTTGAAGTTCAGGGTTGCAGGTGCAAATCAAATTCTTATCATACTTCAGGGTTGGCCAATGGCATTCTATGGCTTGAGACTCGAGTATGCCTTGGAAGGCAGCTTGAATTACATAGCATGGAAAGATCGCATGGAGGCTGTATTAGAAGAAAACGGCTTGAAGGATTTCATTGATCAAGAAATCCAAAAGCCAACTTCAACTAATGCACAAGAGTTGGTTAAGTGGAAGAAGTGTGTGGCGAGGGAGAGACAGATCATCCTTAAGGGAGTTCGAGACCATATTGTCTGGAGTATCCATGGGAAAGATACTCCATATTCAATGTGGAAGACATTGAAGGACCTCTACCAGAACAATAGCGACCAGAGGAAATTGCGCTTAAGGATAAGCTTCGAAGAATCAAGATGGAGAACGGCAATACTATTTCCACATATCTGAACAAGCTCACCACCTACAAAGATGAGCTTAGCAGTGTGGGAATAACTACTGCCGATGATGATATGGTGAGCCTCACTCTTCTTGGCCTTCCAAAGAGTTGGAATAACTACCAGGCCTCTGTGAATGGAAGGGAGAAATTTCTGGATTGGGAATGATTGTGGTCGGATCTCATGCAAGAGGAGATCAGGAGGAGCACATGAGATGGTTCTTCATCCAAGAATGATGATGAAGAAAATCTGGCCTTAGCAAGTAAGGCAAGGAGAGTGAAGGGGAAGGATTCCCATTCTAAATCAAATTATTCTCATGAAGGGAAGAAGGGTGACAAGTGTAAAGTGAGATGCTTTAATTGTCACGAGATGGGACATTATGTGACTAATTGCCCATCGAAGAAGTCCAAGAAGGGATCCTCAAAAGGATCGGAAGATGAGGCATTAGCCTTTCAGTTTGAAATGGACTTTACCCTCATCGCATGCATGGTGTCATCGATGATGGGTTGTGTTTGGTATCTTGACAATGGAGCCTTATTCCACATGATCGACAATAAAAGTTTATTCAGTACCTTGGAGGAAAAATAACTCAAGATGCGCATAGAGATGGGCGACGACGAAAGGTATAGTGTTTCACGAGTGGGCACGGCTGCTTTTTAGAGGGAGCATGGAGCTCCTATTACCTTGACATATGTGAAGTACGTGCCTGGATTGAAGAAGAACTTGGTATCGGTCATGATGTTGGAGGACAAAGGCTATGATGTGTTTTTTAGTAAGGGAAAGGTTTTCCTTAGACACATCACCACGAGACAGGTGAAACAAATCAGTTCATGAGTCAATAACCTATATGCTCTTGAGGTTAAAGATGCATGCAAAGCCTTGAAGAACAAGGCAAATGTTAGAGACTTGGTGGTTGAGAAAGAGAGTAAATTACCTCTCAACATGCAACCCTAGAAGAAGTCTCAGACAATTGTGGAGGAGCCACAATTGGAGAAGTGGGCAGAGGGATCACATGCAGCCATACCTCCAGGTGTGAGGTGGGGCGATGCGAAGTGATAGTCCCAACAAGGTTGAAATTGGGGAGGGTCCATTGAGAGGTTTATCTCATGGATCGTACCTTGCTATGGGAGCCCAAAGTATATAGTAGCGGGAGGAATCAGTGGGATTGATGCAGTCAGAGATCAAAGTGACAGAGGCTAGAGTAGTTAGATACTGAAGAGTGCAGAGAAGGACTGACAACAGTGCAGAAAGGCAGAGTCAGCAGAAGCGCAAAGTTTTCAGTTGATAGAGGCAATAGCAGTCAGAGACTTTGATGACAGATGCATCATATTGAATCAGGTTAGATGTTGTTGTTATTGTTGTTGTTTTTTTTTTTTTTTGGAGTTGTTGGAGCAACAACACTAGAGAGAGGTGTTGCATGCATAACATTCCAAAGGTTCACGATCGAGATCGAGTTGAATTCCTTTCTTATTGAGAGGGAGTGTTGAAAATAGCAACAAGAAATGATAAAAATAGAATCCATAATATTCCAATTTTAATTTGTCCTTGAATTAAATTTATGAATTAAATTCGAATTTGGTCTCACCAGCTGCTTGCAAATAATTAATTAATTCATTATGGATTAATTAGTTGGAGAAATTCAAGTTAGAAGTCTTTCTGAAGTCATGCAAGAGTTATCCCTTAAATTAAGGAGATAAGATTGAGTTATATTTGAGTTGTAATTAGTTAACTCAATTTACTGGGTTAAGTCCAGTTAAATTAGTTCCAAACTGTTTGAGGAACTAATTGTGAGTTATCAGTCAGTTGATGCATGCATGCACTCAACCAGTGTACTCCAGATAACTGAAGATTCCCTCATCAGTAACTCATGCATGTCTATTCTGAGAAAGACCAAGTTGAACTAAATGTCAAGGACAGTGTTCTATCAGTTGCATTTGTTTTCCTATAAAGAAAACTCATGCATGCAAAAGGAAAAATTCCTTGAGGATTGTGCAGTTCTGACAGGGTGTGAGATCAATTTTCCACTTGGTTGGAGAAGATCATCCTAGAGGAACAACGCAAGGAATAGGAGCTTGGAGGGCAGATAGGAAGGCTTGTGAGGAGCCAGTATAGCTTGTGAGCATCTGTGAGGATTGTACTGAGAGCTGGCTAGCTGTGATAGCTAAGGCTTTGTATAATTCCTATGTATTTCCACCTTGTATGATAATACAGATAGTCGTGTTTTTAGCTGAGGCTTTCCCCAAAGTATTTTCATGTGTTTTGTGCATTGATTCTTCTTCTTCTAGTTATATGTGTTCAGCTCGATCTTGCTCAATCTTTAAGCTTCTGCAAATTGCTTGATAGTAGAAGTAGGTTATAGTATTTTACTTTAGTTATATTGCATTATTAGGTTAATCTACAGGCATATTTTCTCTATGGTCTCAGAGGAGTGGAGATTTGTAGAGAGAATTTGCAGAATTTCTACAGGGTTACCCTCACTCAGTCGGTCCTGCAACAACTTGCACTATATTGGGCGCACTTATACTGCCTCCCTACCTCTATTATTATGAAAATTAATATGATCATGGCTAAATTTATTTGGGTCAGCTCCAGAAATGCACATAAATTCCATCTTACCAAACTAGATAAGATCACCAAACCTAAGTGCCATGGGGGATGGGATATGTTGAACATCAAATAGTTTGGTTGGGTCTTGCTAATAAAAAGGCTATGGCGAGGATTGTTTGGCAATTGTTTATCGGGAGATATTATCCGATCCAAATACATCCAGGTTATTAAGGCCACTCATTGGATGCAAGAGGGACTAGTTGGGAAACCAACCGACTCCACTATTTGGATCAGCTTAAACAAGGTCAAACACTAGCTGCTACAAAGGTTATGCTAGATATTTGGCTTGGGGAGGGAGATTATCATCGGCAGGGATTGCATCTTGGGAACGACCATTGAAAAATTATTCTAAGATGAGCTCACTCGTAGCTTAAACAACAAAGGATACTTCTTCTTAGATCAAGCTATCAGTACTTGGTTTGGCTCCATTCCGATTTGGAAGGAGGTAGGGGAATTCAGACTATTGGGGATGTGGCCGAAATGTGGGAACAAATTCGGATTGAACTATGCCAGTCTCACATCTGCAGGGCAGAGCAAGGAGATCAGATGGGATGGGATGGGATTATGAAGTGAGGAGAAATATCAGTCTCAGACTCCTACCAATATATGTGTAGCTGCATTCAGAACTCCCATGAGGTATTTATGTTCACCATATTTTGGAAGATTAAGATTTCTATCAAGATAATTTTATTTGTTTGGTTGGCATGGAAGAACAAAAATCTCACCTGGGACAACCTGAGGAAGAGGAATATGCAAGGCCCAAGCATATGTGCTTTCTGCAGGCAGGAGGAAGAAAGAAATTTACATATTATATTAGTGTTCCTGGTGGTTGTCCAGATCTGGCATGAGATCTCCGGTAAACTCTCTTTCCCCTATATTAATCATGTCACGATAGAATCTTGCTTGTTATGGTGGAGCAGGAAAACAAATCCATGGAGGGCTATCCCACTTGTGACTTTCTGGGAAATCTGGCGATCTAGGAACCTTATTATATTTGAAGGGTTTTCTCTTAACATTGACCATATTGTGAGCAACATTATAACTTGGGTGAGACCCCTACTGTCTTACCATTATGGGCCTAATCGGGACCATTGCTGCCCTAATGGACCACTTATATCCTACCCAGGTGACTTTTTTGATGGCGCAGAACAAAGAGGTAATTGTGGATGTGGCTTTTGGATCCGTGTTGAACATGACCAGCAGTATAAGATTCATTGCAGAGGGGGCAAAGGAACTAACATGAAAGCAAAGGCGATGGCTCTTTAGGGATTGCTTTGGTTTGCAGACTTCTTGAACATTCCAACACTTCACATATATGGGGATTCACAATCCATTATAAATCATGTGTTGGGCAAATCCTACATTCAACAACCACACCTACAAGGCTGGCTTAAGAACATCGGTAATCTCATGGGCACTTTTCAAGAGATCTCCATTCAGCACATTCGCAGGGTTCACAATACCACTGTTGATGCCATGTCCAAGCTTGGAATCATTGCTCCTCAAGATAGTCTACATATCGCGCTGGAGATGGAGGGTTGTTCTCATGATGTTATTTTCCTTCCTTTCCCCTGATGGGGACAACTTTTTTATTTTCATAGTTGCACTTACTATGCCTGCACTATGTTGTTCTCTATGTTTTTGGTTTCACTTTACATATGTTTGACACTTTCATAATATGTTGATTTAGATAAGAAGGTGGACAATTATTACTACTATTTATGTTTCTCTTTTACTTTTCCAAATATGATGACCATCTTACTGCTATTTATGTTTCTTTTTTATAGGCTTAATTACATACCAGGATGATGACCATCTTATGATAGAGCTCCCATAATGACAAATGTACTGGTTTTTTAGTATATAATGCCAACATTTTTTCACACCGGGGAAAAAAAAACAAAAACAACAACAACAACAACAACAACAACAACAAAAACAAAAACAAAACAAAACAAACAAACAAACAAAAAACAAAACCAAAACCAAAAACAAAAACAAAAACAAAACAAAACAAAAATCCCTATGTTGTTGAAGTCTATAGAGGACCTACATGTATTTTGTATGTCTTGAAAAGTGAAACGTTGTTAATTTAAAGTCAAGTTGGTGAGTTCTGAATTAGTTTCATTATAAGATGGTTGATTGGTTTTCAAAATGATAGGGTGTGTGAAAATAGAAACTATTCAATATGTTTTTCTAAATGTTTCGACCATTAAAACCATGAAGCAAATCAATTTGAATTTAATATTATATTAAATTTATTACAAGTCATTATATGATTATTAAAGGTTATATTTAAATTTGTTATTGTGAAGTGGGGAAGCTACAACTTTTTAAATCAACAAAATATTTTGCTCATTATATATATATATATATATATTTGCTCATTATATACATACATATATATATATATATATATATATATATATATATATATATGTATATATCTGTTTTTTCTCTTATTAAATAATTTTTTTTAAGTGCTAAAAAAGTTTTTAATTTATTGTTTTGTTAATTTAAATTAAACGTATATTAATTATTAAATTAAATTAATATATTTTTGAAAAATAGACAAAAAAAAAAATTAAATAAGATAGTATATTACTTGGTAAATTGACAGATTACAAAAAGGGTTTTGTGGGAAAGAACCCGACACAAGACCCAGCTGAAAAGTTAGTGTTGGTCATAGCATAGGTTGTATTTACAGTACAACCCAGACAAAAGATGGAACATAGTACAAAAGAGGAGCTGAGAGATGCTCTCATTACAATATTTTCAAAATTGAGAAATTAGAAGCCGAGAAAGGAAAAGAACGCCTTATGGCAACCGACCATGCAGAAATTGTTAACCTCTGCGACAAATAGACTTTCGCGGAGGCAGAAGAACATACACTTGGGAATAAAAACAGAGAAGGAAACCAACTGCATCACTCATGGTTGGTGGTGACCCGATCCTCACTAGATGAATGGGAGTTTCCTGAGAGCTTCCCTCCTACTGCGCGGTGATGACCTAACGACTCGTGGAGGCCCAAGGGTCCTCTTTATTGATGCTCGAGGATCCTTTAGTGGTTGAATGGACCTTCATTGTTGACTTCTTCTTGATGCTAGTATAATTCGGAGTGTTCTAAGTGAGCCGGTCAATCTTAGTTTCCAGAGCCTTGGAGCGCTCATCTTGTTCCTGCATAGCAAGCCCCATGATGGTCTTCATTTTCCACCATGTTTCAATTGTACGTTTGTAGAGGTTTTCGTGCGCTCGGGTAAGAGCAGGGTCTAGAATCCATGCAAATTCTGCGTTGACCTCCTCCATGGTGACCTCTCTACAGAGAATATTGGCATGAGCCTCTAAGTCTGAAATTCGTTGTTGAGTTTCCGGTTTAACCACCACCGTGAAGCACAATCTCAAGCGCCTAGCAATAGTCTCCAGGCGAGTGGTAGGGGTCAGGCCCAAGGAGTGCCAACAGGAGGTTGCGTGACTGCGCGCACCTCCCCTACTTGGACCAGGGGTGGAGCTATTCCTCAGAGCCATGAGAGAAACTAAGGGACTGGAATGCAGGGGGAACCAGAGAGTGAGGGGCAAACAGAGGAGGGAAAAGGCAGTGAGAAGAATGAGGGGAAGAAGGGGGAGGGGTGAATTTATAGATGCCAGGAGGAGGAGGGAGACCAGAATGAGGGAGAGGGGGCGGGAAGGGGAAGCATGCAGAGATCTGAGGAGGGGCGGAGGAGTAATGGCAGAGCAGAGAGGAAGAGACTGAGAGATGGCGGTCACACAAGGGATACGGGAGGTGCCATCACAGACTCTGGAGACAGACGAGCCTAGGATGAATCTGTACTCAGGTGCCCTCCACCTGTCCTTCTCATTGAGTAGAGAATCCATCTTGTAATGATGAAAAGTACGCGAACAATTATTGTTCGGTAGAGTAGTTATCTTCTTCATTGATTGATGTGCATTGTTGACGGAGTTCCCCTTCCTCCAATTCCTACCACGCTCGGGACTTCGTGCAAAAGGTACCAGCCATACCCTCATTTGCCAGCTATCCACAAACTTGTTTCCTTTCCTTCTGATTACTTGAAAGTGGAGACCTACCATGTTGTCAATTCCTTGCTTGATCCGTTGTATTATTTTGTTTAGGTGCCAATTTTTCGAGATCTTGTCCACCTCAAAACCCTGCTGAAGTTTTTTGCTAATTTGGGTAGCCAGCGCAGAATCTCCTTCAACTACCAGAGGACTGAGGTTTAGGTTGTGCACTATGGCAATGTCATGTTCCAGGGAAAGAAGTTCAACAGCATTGTTGGTGGCTGAACCTATATTGCCCTCATAAATCCAGATTTTCTCACCTTTACAGTTTCTGAAGACCCCTTCAAAACCTGTTGGGCCCAGATTCCCTTTATCTGCGCCATCGTAGTTGAGCATGAAAGTCCCCTGCTCCGGCGGCTGCCATGTGTTATTTTAATTATCATTCTTGGGGAGGGGAGTGACTTCACAGACCTTAATATGAAGGAGATATAGCATTGAGAGAATTCTCACTTAGCGGAGGGTGGGAGGGGCTTTGACATTCTGAGTGGGTAGAGAGGTAATTGTTTCGCGGAGCGCACTTTTGATCTTCACAATAATGAATTCCTTCTGGATGGAGAGGCCGCGAAAGATTCTCGTGTTTCATTCCATCCATAGAGCCCAGCGGATCAAACCAAGAATTAAATTCCATGCACGGTTAACCAAAGGATGGGGGGGAAGGTTGTTCTCCAGTTCACGATGGTACTTTGAATGGAAGAGGGGTCCCAGTCCGAGCTTTTAAAGACAAAAGAAATCCAATTCCAAACATTGGATGCGAAAGGGCAGACATTTAACAGATGATTTTGGGTTTCTTCTTCTTGCTGGTAGAGGGGGCATCTCGAGGGGCCAATAAAGCCTTTTCTTCTTAGATTATCCCACGTTAAAACTTTTCTGTGCATGATTAACCAAAGGAAGATAGAAATTTTCTGTCAATGCTTCCTATCCCAGATTGCATTCCATTTCAGATCTTGTTGGAGTTGGTCATGCTTTGCAATGTATTTGTAGGCTTCGCTTAAGATGAAGTGTCCTACTGAGTTTTTCCCCCATCTAAGTTTATCCTCAACAAAGTCAAGGAGGATTTGTATTTTTTTAACTCTGAGGAGAGGTCTGACCAGGTTTGGGGGTTCATATGGGGAGTCCATTCCTCATGATTGTTCCAATTTCTCCATCTATCATTTTCTTCACTTTTTCCCCAGTACTGGTTGACTTTGATCTTCCCTCTATTTTTCATTTCAACCTTGATATGTTGATAGTGATCTTGATCAAGTTTCGACCTTTGTTGCCAGGCATCCTCCCAGAAAAGAGCCTTGTTTCCGCTGCCTATTTCCCAGAAACTATGTCTTTGAATGATATCCTTGTTCTCCCAAGCTTCATTCCAAATGATAGAACCTTTGGTGTTTCCATTGAGCCTGATGATTTGCTCATGTGTTAAGGAGGGAGTTTAATTTGCTTTCCAGAGGGTGCCCCAAGGGGAGTTGGAGTTAGCAATCCCTCTCCATTGGTTTTTGGCTCCCAGGGCCTTTCCTAGGAGGTCTATATCTCTAAGACCAAGGCCACCATCTTTTTTAGGCTTGCATATTTTTTCCCATGCTACAGGAGCCCATTTCTGTTTGACCTCTGTATCTCTCCATAAGAAGTTCTTATGAAGGTTTCTGATTTTTTTTGAAATCAATTTTGGGGCTGCTAGAGTTGAGTACATGTAAAGTGGGATGGCCTAAAGGAAAAATTTAACCAGGATAAGATGACCAACCAAATTTAGAGATCTGAAGGTCCAATTAGCCAATCTTTTCTCCAATTTGTTTAGCAGGTTCTCCCAAGTGGCCCGGGAGAGTGGCCTATCTGTAAGGAGAACACCAAGGTAAGTGGAGAGGAGAGAGCTAATAGGAATGGTTGGGAGTCTAGCGACGTTCCTGCAAATGGATGGAGTGTTAAAGAAAAACAACTTGGATTTAAGGGGATTGATGGAACTGCCAGAAGCAGCAGAGAAGTCCGTCGGGATGGACATGAAAGAGGCAGCCTCTTTGATGGATGGGAGGCCCATGAGAAGAGTATCATCCACAAATTGTTGGTGAGTTGTAGGGGGGGCAGAGGCATGGGGTTGGAGACCAGAGAGCTTATTTTCATGCAGGGCAGCAGTGATAGAGCGACTTAGCCCTTTCGCCATTATAACAAAGAGGAAGGGAGAGATTGGATCCCCTTGCCTGATACCCCTTGTAGGATTGAAGGGTTGCAAAGGTGATCCATTCACGAGGATGGAGAAGAAAGCTCCTGACACCATAGCCATGATCCACTTGATGCTTTCTTTGTGGAAATCGAATGCATCCAAGATCTGTCTCATATAGTTCCAGCTAATTTTCTCAATGGCTTTCGACATATCTAGTTGAATCATCATACCATGTATTTTTTGGGATTTGAGAGAATGAATAAGCTCATGAGAGAAGATGATGCTATCCATGATTTGTCTTCCTTCCACATAGTCAATTGTTAGTGGGAGATGAGGAGAGGGAGGATGAATTTAATTTGATTAGCAAGAACTTTGGAGATTATTTTGTATATGACATTGCAGAGGGCCATGGGCCTGAATTTGTCCAGAGAATCTACAGAGATTCCCTTAGGTATCAGTGTTAAAAAGGTGGAGTTAAGGGCTTTAAGGACAAACTTCTGAATTTGAGATTCCTCCACCAGGATATGAACATCTAGTTGTATGATAGGCCACCAAGCTTTGTAGAAATCAATGGTGAACCCATCGGGCCCTGGAGCTTTTCCATTAGGCATTCCCATGACCACATCTTCCACTTCATGGAGGGAGACTTTCCTTAGGATTTTTTGATGGTGTTGGACCCGCCAAAATGTCAAGGGGATCTCCCCAGTAAGAAGTCCCAATTAGACCTCAGACCGTTTGGTGTAGGAGTCCCAACAATGGGTTGTAATATAATTCCTTGACCACGATGTCGCATAGAGACAAGTAAGATAACTCTGTCAGTAGCAAAGGTGTGACCACTACAGTGAGTCGAGGAAGGTGAATGAGAGGTTCTAGCACATGGGGGGTGAGATGAGTGCACCCCTTAGCAACCTGTAGTAGTACTCAGCTGAGAAGGGAACACACGAACGAAGATGCATCACAAGCTGGAAAGAAGATCAATCAACAATCCAAAGTGATGGTTAAACCAATAGCACATTTGCAACAAGATTCATATAATCGCATACAAAGTAGTTCATACACAAATATGTAAGTTAAACAACATATATTGCTAAGCAACCAGAGCAGTCCAACTACAATAACAACATATCCATGAAAATGTGCTAGCTCTTATTATATAAAGAAGTGTAAGTCCCAATCATACAATACATCCATGTAAACCTACTAGCCCCAATAGGAAGCATTACAACCACATCTGCCTGCTCCTCCAAAGAGATGAACTAGCTCCGTACAGTAGAGAAGCCAAGGCGCATTACAATACAGTCCAAGCTTTCTCCAAGATAGTCTTATCAGAAACTTGGCTAACCAAAAGCCCTTACAATGAGTTATGAGGGACTATTTATAGCAAAGGGTGGGTGACCCTTGACATTCCCCTTTGTGACAGTTCAACTACCCTCATGACTATTCACCTACTCTATGACTGTTACATCCAACTATTGACACTTGACATGACTCAACATTACAATGCACATCTACTCATGTGAGACAACATGGCTTGAGTAAGCCATGCAAGACATCACTGACACTCAGTACACTGTGATGAGACCAACTCTTTGACATGCTTGTGATGGTGAAGGTGGTGAGCTGATGCCAAGCTTGGTCATCCGTGATGGTGTGCATGCACCTCATGGTGACATCTTGCTGAAGCGAACTCTTGCCTCCGTTGCAACGGTGCATTAGTTCGGCTCCTTCATCCAACTCATCTGTTAACATGCACATGGTCTTCTTGGGTGCGGATGAACCAGAAACACATGGATGCATAGTGTTCATGCTGATCTTCAAGTATGTGTTGGTGGTCATGTGCATCAACTTGCCGAAGTACATGTTCAACTCCAGTTGGACTTGCTTCTTGTCTTCGCCTTGGTGAGTGTGTTGAATGGGTTGGATTGCATCTGTGTGCACAAAGACATGCATGTCGTTCAATCCCTTGCATGCGAACAACACTACTCACCATGTCTGCTCCGTGTCAGCTACTGGGACGGATCTTTAACTTGTATGAGTGCAGTTTCATTCGTGAGTTCATGTTGCGCTCATTGTTCTTCCTATTCCTTCTGCAACTCATTCGTTTGTCTGTGCAGCTTCATGTTCTTCCTAAGTTGCTGCTTCAACACATGCAACTCCTTCTTTGTTCCATTCTCTGTCTTTGTGCGATCTTCATGTCACGCTGCCACCTCATTGCCCGAGTCTCCAAAGTTGCTTTCATTATCAGTGGATCTGCTTGACCTTGCAACTTTTTTCCGCCTTTGCGTTGTCAAAAACCTTCCTCTTGCATTCATTATGTTCACTACATTCATTGTATTCGCTATTTTCGGTATGTTGCCTTCAACTTTTGTTCATGAAGTTGCTTGTTGTGATATCTTGATGTTCTTTTCTATGAACAACTTGATATCTTCGTGAGTAGGGGAGCTCATAGACATTTGATCGATTGCATCTCCAAGCGTGCTCTGAACGGTGTCTTCGACTCTGCCCTATTATTATCCAAGTGGATTTTGGTGGCCACCCACCAAGTCCACTTGGACCCCCACCATTATTTCTTTTAGCTTTTCAGTTTCCTTAATTGTAGCACAATTCACTATTTTTAGCAGTTTTTTCGGGTCCTGAAATTCCGAAGCTATTTTGAGGCCCTAAACGACATTTTTTTGGAAAAATGGGAGCAACATGCGTCCATGGACCGATGTTTCACTTTCCATATTGGTAGTTCTCAGATAGATCTTTCTAACGAGATATTGTGCGTGTCAAATAGAGATTGTATGCCAAAGTTACGACCCCGGGAAGTTGATGTACCAATTTACCCAAACGGAGCCCACTGTTTGGCGTTTCATCTTCTAGGGTTAGGTTTTTGGATGTTTAGGGTTTTCCATTATTTCTCAATAATAAATAAGCCTTTGAGCCTCATTGTAACACAGTTCAAAGTCATGTAGCGGCCACATCTCTTCTTAGAGATAAGCTACCATCGCCCTAGCTAATTTATTTCCATCTATGTTTGTAAGCATATTTCAGTATTTTATAGTAATGAAATGAAGTATTATTTCTACTGCATCTCTATATGTATTTCTATATCTGTAATTTGTTTTGTTCCTATTTAAATCTGGATTAGTGGTATCAGAGCGGTCTGCTCTTTCTCTGTCTTTCTTTGCATGTCCCTAATGAGGTCGGGATATAAGGAGTTAGGGCTTGAACTCATCGAACCTTTGCAAGACCAGGCTCGCAAATCCCAATGGCCTCCCATGGCGGATGAAAAGAAAGATGAGGGGACAGGAGATCCTATCAAAATCTTGCTTGAAGAGGCCCTCGAGCGACAAAGGAACGCGATGATGGACAACTTTGCCGAGATCCTTCAACGGCTACCCAGGGGCGACACATCTACTTCCAACAGCTACTCTGGAAGCACCACACCCTTTAAGGTACAAGTTAACTTTGACATTCCCATATTTGAGGGTCAGATAGATGCAGATGTCATAGATAAATGGTTAAATCTGCTAGAAGGGTATTTTTTTGTTCATGATTTTTCCAGTCAGGAAAAGATTACTTTCACTCTTCTCAAAGTTGCCCCCCACGTCAAGGACTGGTGGGAAACCTACTGCGAGCAAAAGTATGAAAGTATAGCCTCACTGTTTTTAGCTACACCCACTTGGAATTCATTCGGGACTGCCATCAAGGAGTAGTACTACCCTGTTGGAAGCTATGAGGATCAATACATAAAGTGGACCACGCTGCAGTAGGGAAGGGACCAAGACATGCCAGAGTTTACCAATATTTTCCATACCCTTCACACGAAGTTGGGTATCAAGGATTCGGAGTAGCATTTGGTACTCAAATACTATGGCTATCTGCACAAGTACATCCAGGAAGAAATAGAATTCTTGAACATCTCCTCGCTTGGCATGGCATACTGATATGCCGTCAAGATCGAGAAAAAGTTTAAACAGAAGAAGCGAGAATTTGGATCTGTGAATCCGAAGCAAGGGAAAGGTTCCCCCAAACTGCAGAACAAAGGACAAAGCCAAGGCAGGGCGGCCCAAGACAACCCACCAAAGATGCAAGCAAAGAATAGCGTCGTGAAGCCGAAAAAAGACACAGGAAGGTGGTGTAAGTTCCATAAGAGCTCCACTCACAACACAAGTGAGTGTCGGGCCAAGCAGTCACTGGTGGCCAAGCTAAAGGTTTCAGAGTCAGATGCATGTTTAGACTCTGAGTTAGAACCCAACAAGGGGAATGACAAAGGGAGTCAGATTATCGATGCGGGGCCCAATGCCACCATTTCCACCACAAAGATCCAGAAGGAGGAACCCGAAGATCCAGAGGAGGAGGAGCGTCTCTTCCATTCCCAGATGTGGGTAAAGGGCTCCCCGCTACAATTCATTATCGATAACGGAAGCCAAAAGAACTTCATTTTGGTAGAGGTCGTGAAGCGGCTGGGCTTATTGACCACAGCACATCCACAGTCGTACACCATCGGGTGGCTTCACCAAGGACAAGATCTTCACGTGAGCCAGCAGTGTCGCCTTCCATACAACATCAAGCCCTTCACGGATGAGGTATTGTGCGACGTTGCTCCCCTGATGTTTGTGATGTATTATTATGACAACCATACTTGTGGAAGTGACATGCTATGTATGAATCAAGGCCCCATGTTGTTATTGTTACTTTGGGAAATAAGTTGTACAAGATACCAGAGGTAGCACCACCTACCGCCATCTCTTTGGTTACTGCAAAACAATGCAGTAAGCTCATTTCCAAAACCGAGAAATTTGTTTTCCTGATGATACGGCCTCAAGGAAAGAAGAAGATGGTGGCCACGACCTCCAGGCAAGGTGTTGGCATTATGATACAAGTGTTGTCCTTGATGGCAACTCACTCAGAGGTTTGATACAGGTGATGGCAACTTAATCAGAGGACAGATCTTAGTACAGCAGGTCAAGAGAGAGATATATGCAGGTTCATTGTGACAAAGCCGCGTATACACGCGGGTTAGATGTTTCGAAGACGCGTATGCGTATACACGCACTTTCACGCAAGGAAAAGCGCGTACATGTGGGAGAACTTATGTTTTGGTCCGTGGTATTTAGTCCTTGGTATTTGAACCTATGGTTGTGGACCATGGTATCTCGTCAGAAGTGTTGATCCCAAGTATTGGGTCCATGGTATTGTTTCTACATGGTTTTGGACCATGGTATTGAGAGAAGCCTAACCTATATAAGGAGAAGATCATTAGGCAAAGGGGATGCAAGGAATGGATGTCTGATGAAGTGTGAAGATCTAGTATGCTAGTTACGGGTTTGTGATGCTTGGCTCAAGTGGAAATGACAGCGAAGGTATAAGTATTAGGTAGAGGAGGAATGACTTGTTGTAGAGTTTTATGAACCCAACGTTTCGGACTACCAAGTGAGTCCATCATCAGGGGAGAATGCGTCAATAGATATTCTTAAAATCATAATGATGTATCCAAGAGCTAAAATTAGGGTATATATATAAGTTATTAAACAAAAGAAATAAGAAAATAGGTCGGCTCTTATCTTTTTATTTAGTTAATTAATTAAATTATTATTTATTATTATTATTATATAATTATTATTATTTTTAATTAATTAATTTATTTATTCAAGGGGATAACTTAATCGAATAATTTTATTATCTATAGAATTAATTATTATGTTTATTAATTCTATTTTAAATAATTGGTTCAATTGATTCATTAATTTGTTTAAATAATAAATTAATTTGTTTGATTAATCAAATTAATTAATTTAATTATGTATTCATTATTAATATGTTTATTCATTTATTTACATTATTAATTTATTAATTTGATTGATTAATTCATTAATTAATAAGTTTACACGGATAGATTAATTACTTATTTTTCTATTTCTTGAATTAATTATTAGGTTTAATAAATTTATGAAAAATTAATTTTTATTTTTTGTTTTATTTTATTTTTTTATTGATTAATTACTATGTTTTACTAATTAATTAATTTTTGATAGTTAATTAAACGAATAGATTAGTTAACAAATTTATTATATATATATATATATATATATATATATATATATTAATAAGTTTATTAATTTAATTTAATGTACTTATTTCTTTGTTTAATTATTTATTTATTTGATTAATTTGTTTTAATTGCTTAATTAATTAATTAATTTTTATTTATTTATTTATTTTTTATTTTTTTGGTTTTAGTGAGTTGTTTATCTATAATTTCTAGAGTTTATTTATTTATTATTATTATTATTATTATTATTATTATTATTATTATATATATAATGAAGAATTGAGTAATTACACCTATATGCATTCTATTAGTTATTTTATTTTTTTTATTATTTTTTTTTATTTTTTATGATATCAAATGATTATGTGTGAAGAAATCTATTACTAAATTATGTTTATGATTGTTAATTAAATGTATTGTTTAAGGAGGATATTACATAATTGATGATTTTATTATTTGTTTATTTTTACCTTTTTAAAGTTTTTTAAGGGAATATAGTTAGTTATTGGCTTTTAAGGTTTCAATTAATGGTTTCCAGGTGTTGCTTAGTTTTAATCCATCATCCCGGTTTACGTTATTCTTCCTTTTTTCTATTTCAATGGCTCCCTTGATTTTCCTTTTGAGATAGTGGTCTTCTTTTCTAACCAGTTTGACGTCTTCTATGTAGATGTAATGAGAGGAAGAGTGAACGTGTTCAACTAAGGCTGATTTAGAGGTCCTTTCTCTTCTTAGGTCAGCAGTGTGTTCTTTAATTCTATTATTAAGAGACCTACCCGTTTCGCCTATGTATTCTTTACCGCATGAGCAAGGAATCACATAAACACCTTTTTGATGTTTAGGGTTTATGGGATCCTTGACAGAGTTGAATAATTGTGTGATAGTATTAGCAGGGGTGAATGCTACATTAATGTTATGTTTATTAAGAATTTTAGAGATTTTATCAGTGGTGCCTTTTATGTATGGAAGGGAGACTTGAGGAGTGGATAAACTTTGATTTTTAATATCTTTGTTAATCTTGTTTAGGGATAGGTGCATAGCTTTCTTGATGGTATTTCTATTGTAGCCATTTAGTTCAAACACCTTGTGAAGATGGTTAAGCTCATCATTTAGATGGTCTGCATCAGATATTCTGGCCGTCCTAGTAGTTAAGGTCCTAATGATGCCAATCTTCTGTTTAGGGTGGTGATGGGAATTTGCATGAAGATATCTTTCTGTATGGGTTTTCTTTTTGTAGACTTGGAAACCAAGAGACCCATCTCTTTTAGTTAGAAGGATATCGAGAAAGGGAAGTTGGTTGTTGTTTTCAATTTCAATAGTGAATTTTACATGGTCAGAGAGGCTATTTAAGTGATTGAGGAATAGGTCAAGTTTTTCTTTAGGTCTGTACGCAAGTTGTCTCTAGTGAAAGCGCGTATACACACAGTTTTGATATAGTCAAGTAGCGTATGCATTATGAGATTTTGAGTTTCAGGTTGTTGTTGGTTCTAGTGGTTGTTGTAGAGTTCTGGGCTCTGGACTGTGTTCTAGTAACTGTGTTTTGATGACAGGGTTTCAGTGATTCAGTATTGGGTGATTTATGATATAGGTATAAGTTGATGATTGTATTGCAGCAGTGATTGTTTTGTACTTATGGATCCAGTTTGAAAATGTATGAAACGTGGTCCCTGGAAGAAAAGAAGTTTGCAGCCTTCTGTAGGTCAGCACCTACGTACTAGTATATCAGCTAGTACAAGAGCTAAGGGGGTTGTAGGTCCCTTCCAGGATTAAGCTGGAAAACGAGAGAGAGTTGTAGCTCTCTGTAGGTTGCAGCCTGCGTGCTGGTAAAGGACTGCACCAATACATTGTAAAAGAAGTTTCTTATTAAGGGAAGATAGAAACAAATTGCAGTAGGTGGTTTTCACCCTCATTGGGTTTCCACCTTAAATCATGGTGTTCATGTGTCCTCTTTATGTGTGATGATCTGTTCTGTTTACTGTTCATATGGTTAATAATGTTCTGATGCATTCATTGAAGATGAACTAACTAAATCATAAAGTTTACTGGATGTACGCTGGTTGCTTTTAACACAGTCGCGTATATACGCGGATATCTTTAACTGAAGTAGCGTATATGAATCAGAATATGAAAATTGAAAAGTGGTTGATTTGCTAATACTGATTCACCCTGCCCCCCTCTCAATATTATTTCCAACACAAGGACCCTCCGCACGACAACTATAGATGGATAAGGTCATCAGGAGTATGAGGACATCTTCACCTCCCCCGCAAGGGTTCCTCTGCACTGTCAGGTCAAGCACTCCATCGATCTGACCCCAGCTGCGCCACTGCCTATTGGACCAATCTCTCAGCGCCCTGTTCTGGAGAACGAGGAAATCAAGAGGCAAATTCAGGAGCTGCTGTAGAAAGGTCACATCCATATGAGTTCATAACCCTGTGGGAGCCTGATCGTGTTGGTACAGAAGAAGGATGGTATATGGAGACTCTGTATTGACTATCGGGCGCTAAACAAGATCACTGTCAGTAATAGGTACCCGATCCCATGGATTGATGACCTCTTGGACCAATTGAAGGGGGGGAATATTTCAACAAGATCGATTTGAAGTCACGATATCACCAGGTACCAATCGAACCCTCCGATGTGTGGAAGACTTCCTTCAAAGCCAAGGAGGGCCTTTTCGAATGGTTGGTTATGCCTTTCGGATTGACGAATGCTCTTGCAACCTTCATGAGGCTAATGGATGACATCTTATAGCCATTCACCAACTCATTTGTAGTGGTATACTTGCATGAAATCCTGATCTTCAGCCATAGTTGGGAAGAGCACCTCCACCACATCCGACAAGTTCTCCAAACACTACGGCAACACAAGTTATGTGCCAATTTGGAGAAATGCACTTTTGGCATGACCTAGGTTCAGTATCTGGGATACATTATTGATGAACGGGCGGTGCATGTGGATCCAACCAAGATCCAAGTCATTCGGGATTGGCCATCTCCAACCACTATGACAGAGCTCCGCAACTTTCTAGGTCTTTCCAACTTCTACCGCAAGTTCGTGTTGGGATTTTCTCATATCACTTGGACCTTAAGTCAAGTCACCAAGGGAGGAGTGAAAGAAAAATTCTTTTGGTCTGAATCTCAACAGAAGGCATTCACAGAGTTGAAAGATCGCCTCTGCTCGGTACCAGTCCTCGCATTATCAGACTTGCAACAACCATTTGAGGTCAAGACAAATGCCCCTGACTATGCAATTGGGGAAGTCCTTACTCAACACGAGCATCCAGTGGCTTATCACAGTGAGACACTTTCAGACACAGTCCGGAAGTATCCCACTTACGACAAAGAGATGTATTCCATTGTGCAGGCCTGCCGACAATGGAAGCATTACATTTTGGGGAAGGAAACGGTCATCCACACAGACCACCGACCCCTATAGTTCATACAGACCCAACGGAAATTGTAGAATGATCGCCATCAGAAGTGGTCCACATACCTGCAACAGTCCCATTTGAATATCAAGTATAAGAAAGCCAGCACCAATAATGTTGCAAATTGCCTAAGTCGACCACCAATCATGGCGTTAACCACCGTGCTCAAATCTTGTGGGCACGAGACTTTTGATTGGCCACTTCTCTACAAAAGCCACCTAGAATTTGGCCGCACATACCAGACACTCTTGGAGGGTCAGCATGTTCCATATTTTCACCTCTAGGATGCCTTGTTATGCCACCTGGGTCACCTTTGTGTTCCTTCAAGCGAGCGTGCAAGATGGTTTGGGAAACACACTACAGTCGAGTTGTTGGGCATTTCAGGGTCGAGAAAATAGTGGTAGTACTGCAGAAGTATTTCTATTGGCTGAATCTTTGACAGGATGTCGGGAAGTACATCAGATCATGCACTGCCTGCGCCATTGCCAAACCGACCATCAAGAAGCAAGGCCTCTATACCCCGCTGTCTACCCCTAGTCGACCTTGGGAATCCATCTCCATGGATTACATGTCGGGCCTTCCTTCTACTAAGCATGGAAATGACTGTGTTTTTGTTCCCGAAGATGGCCATTATGGCGACCTGCAAGAAGGATATCACAGCAAAAGCCACTGCTAAACTCTTCTTTTAATGAGTGTGGGTACACTTTGGGATCCCATAATCTCTCATCTAAGATTGGGACAGCAGGTTCCTCAGTAAATTTTGGTCCAGTCTCTAGTCGATGCTGGACACCAAACTCACTAAGTCCACAACCTTCCATCCTCAAACTGATGGCTAGATAGAGGTTGTCAATAGGATGATTGTACACATTTTGCACATGTACAACTCAAAGCATCCACGCACATGGGATGAGAGCCTCCCCTACGTTCAACGTAGCTACAACCGGGCTCTCCACATCTCGACTGGCCACAACCCCTTTCAGGTGGGCTTAGGATTCTAGCCACTATGTCCCATTGATGTGGCCATGCCATTTGTAGCTACTCACGCAGATTCAACTCATGTCCAGTCCGAAACAGATAAAGCAAACAACTTCGTTGAGCACATCCAACATATTCACCAGCAGATCCACGACATTCTAGAGAAATCAAATGCCAAGTGCAAGCAACAACATGATCGACATCGGGTACCACACAAGTTTCAGGTGGGCGACAAAGTCTAGTTTCATTTGCAAAAGGAACGCCTTACCGGAGCCTATCGGAAACTCAGACCACTCCGATATGGTCCTTACACCATTACCAAGGTTGTGGGAGACAATGCATTTGAGCTCCGCATTACCCTATTCCTTGGCTTGCACCCAGTGTTCAATGTGGACTGCCTTTGGCCATACTTTCCACCATTACTAGACACATCCAACATTACATAACAACTCACACCCACAGAGTTAAATCCGGATTGCATGAAACAAGCTAAACTGATTGGATGATGGACACAAAGATCAAGCACATTCGCCAGTAGAATATCCAACTGTATCGAGTTGTCAAAGTAGGCCAACTCCTTCACCAGGGCAAGTGGCTCACCAGGGACCAAGTTTAGTAGAAGTTTCCTCATCTCATTGAGGAACTCAACGCAATGGGGACCATTGCTTCCTAAGGAGGGCGGAATGATCCGGGTGTATTTTGGTGGCCACCCGCCAAGTCCACTTGGACCCCCACCATCGTTTCTTTCTGTTTTTCAGTATTTTTAATTGTATCACAGTTTACTATTTTTAGCAGTTTTCCGGGTCCTGAACTTCCGAACCTGTTTTTGAGGCCCTAAACGACGTTTTTTGGAAAAACTAGGAGCAACATGGGTCCATGGACGAAAGTTGATCTTCCCAAAGTGGTAGTTCTTGGATAGATCTTTCTAACAAGATATTGTGCGCGTCAAATGAAGATTGTATGCCAAAGTTATGACCCCGGGAAGTTGATGTACCAATTTACCCAAACAGGGCCCACAGTTTGGCGTTTCATCTTCTAGGGTTAGGTTTTCGGATGTTTAGGGTTTTCCATTGTTTCTCAACAATAAATAGGCCTTCGAGCATCATTGTAACACGGTTCAGAGGCATGTAGCAGCCACATCTCTTCTCAGAGATAAGCTACCATCGCCCTAGCTAGTTTATTTCCATTTCTGTTTGTAAGCATATCTCAGTATTTTACAATAATGAAATGAAGTATTATTTTTGTTGCATCTCTATATGTATGGTTATATCTGTAATTTGTTGTGTTCCTGTTTAAATCCGGATCATCTTGGAAACCATTGTACCTGCACTGCTGAGAGGCAGATGAACACCTACAATACCTGAAGACTTGGAAACACTCATGACAAGAAATCTGTAAGTCAAAAACCAAACTGAACTTGAGAATTGACTTGCAACATACCTATGTGACTGATCATGAAGGTTGCGCAATTTCGGTTGGGCAGTCGGGAGACTGACTTCCAAGACTGCATGAGGCACAGTCTGGGTTGCTGGGAGACTAACTGACTATTGGAACTGCACGAGGCACAGTCTGAGCTGCTGGGAGACTGACTGACTGTTGGAACTACGCAATGCACAATCTAGTTTGGCTACTGACTGTTGGAATTGTACAATGCGCAATCTCAGCTGGAAATGGTTGTAGGCTTAGTGACTGCATTGCGCAATTTTCTAGGTTAGCAGTCACTGTCCCTCATAAATGTGAAAAATAGTCCTGGAGGACAGTGCCTGGGCAGAAATGCGCATTTCCTGAGAGGAAAACAGAGCCTTCCCTCTCAGGATTGCGCAATGTTGTCTTGGTGAGGCAGAGTCCAGGCCAAGGCTGCCCAAACTCGTCGACGGGCAACTGAAAGTGAATTTGAGTGTGAATGTATGGTGATATTGAGTGAAAGCGTAAGTGAATTCTCATGCATGCAAATGGTGAATGACAGATTCAGAAAACAAAACAACATGCATGTGGGTGAGGCGAGTCACTGGATCGGCAACTGTTCGTGAAAAACAATTTCATGCATGTGACAACAGTGAGATAGCAACGAAAACTGAAACAATACTAGGACAAGCTAGTATACATATAAATGATAGCAAGTAAACAATACTCACACAAGCGAAAACACAAAAAGCAATGGAAATGCAACACAAGGCAAGGAAAGCGGGTTTACCCCAAAACAACTGAGTTAAATGTGCCGACTGCTCCTAGATGTGACGTGGGATGTCAGAGCCGCAAGGTTGATGTGAGGAAATGAGCTCTGCAGCGTTGGGTTGATGAGTTTTGATAACATCGAGGTTGTAATGCACATGCCACAAATCTAGGGGAAGCGACACTTGGTGCAAGGTTTCTGAAATGATCCTCGCATGTAACCTCCAACTGCCCAAAAATAGATCCCTGAAACAAGGGATGCCCTTGCATGCTACCTTGGGAGAAGTAACCCATGCATGCAAGTCTGTTTTGCTCGGTCTTGGAGGGAACCGATCAACTCAACTGCACATGCAAGAGGTTGTTCAACTACTTGAAGGAAATGCGCATTTTTGGTTGGGATTTGGGCTGACTGCCCAGGAGATTTGTGCAATTTCTGGGCAGAGTAGCTGACTGTTGCCTAGATTTGCGCAAATTTTGGGTTGAGCAGCCCTGCTAGGGAAAATTGCACAATTCCTACTGGGAGTGTTGACTGACAGGATTGCGCAATCTTAGAGCCCAACAGGCTACCAGATAGGATTGCGCAATTTCTAGAGGGAAGGCTAGTTTCCCTCGAGAAATGCACAATTTTCTTGGGGAAGCTGCTCAGCCTGCAACTAGGACCAAGTTTAGGTGAATAGCCTGTGTCCTACTCCTACACTAACATGCATCGGCCTGATCACGTTAAGTGATATTTCCAATGCAGCCACCAACGCATTGGTTGACCCATGTTAGTGAAGGTTTGGTCCACGAGCAACCTAGTTGTGCAAACCAGCAAGCAAGAAATATACAACAATGAAGACAACCACACTTCGTGTTCCAAAGTGCCCAACGGACATAAGTGAGTACCAGTGCATGATGAGCAGTCTGTGGACTTATCATAGTGTTGTGGGTCACTACATGCAAATTTGAAGCATAAGCACACTCTCGACTATGACATGCAAGCAAACGAAAGAAACAAAGATAACTTGTGTTGCGAACGAGTGCTTGCAATGTAAGATTCCTCCAATGAATGAGTGATGGGATTGTGCAGTTCAAGTGGAGGAAGTGTGATCTGTGTGTGAGATGGATCTTCAATGCATACATATGAGTGATGTGGAGCCTTGGGTGATTGAATAGTTTCATGATCAGAAGTGAGATTAACCCCAAGAGAGCGAGGAACTAACATAACCATCAGCTTGGGCTGAAGTGCCTCGACAATCTTGGGTGTTTCAACTTCATCATCAGGTAGATCATCATAAACCAGTGGCTTCGAAAGATCAACTGTGATAGAGTCATGATCATGATCAAATATGGAAACAAATGGATCACCACTACCACGATAGAAAAATTAATGATTTCGTCTGCATCCTCATGATCAGATGAGTCAAACAGAGGTGTTGACGGTGTTGGACCCACCAACATGTCAAGGGGATCTCCCTGGTAAGAAGTCCTAATTATACCTCAGACCGTTTGGTGTAGGAGTCCCAGTAGTGGGTCGTAAGGTAATGCCTTGACCGTGATGTCGCACAGAGGTAAGTAACATAACTCTGTCAGTAGCAAGGGTGTGACTGATGCAAAGAGTTAAGGAATGTGTACGAGACTTTCCAACACTTCGAAGGGAGAGGAAGGTGAAGGTGAGTTCCAAGTTGAAAGGGATCAGTCCTAACTCGGCTAGGAACACACCACACAAAGGACATGCACAGCTTTCGGCGAAGCAGTCCATTCGGATGCGGCAATCATAACATACAAGGTAAGATAACACGAACAACACTCACGGATCAGTCTGAGACGAGTGTGACGGATGATATAGAAAGGTTCATGAGAAAAGTATGTCTGATGTCTGGTAGAGTAGTCGACACAGATGGTGACAACATTAATTACAGATGCAACACATTAACAACGAGATTCATATAATTGCATACAAATCAGTTCATACACAAGTACGTAAGTTAAACAACATATATCATTAAAGCAACCGGAACAATGTAACTACAATAACAACATATGCATGAAAATGTGTTGGCTCTTATTATATAAAGAAGTGCAAGTCACAATCATATAATACACCATGTAAACCTGCTAGCCCCAATAGTGGAACATTACAGCCACATCCGCCTACTCCTCCAAAAAGATGTACTAGCTCCGTGCAATGGAGAAGCCAAGGCGCATTACAATATTGTCCAAGCCTTCTTCAAAATAGTCTTAGTAGAAGCTTGGCTGACCAAAAGCCTATACAATGAGTTATGAAGGACTATTTATAACAAAGGGTGGGGTGACCCTTGACATTCCCCTTTGTGATAGTTCAACTACCCTCATGACTCTTCACCTACTATGTGACTGTTACATCCAACTATTGACACTTGACTTACACTTCACATGACTCAACATTACAATTCACATGTACTCATGTGAGACAACATGGCTTGAGCAAGCTTTGCAAGACATCACTGACACTCGGTCCGCTGTGGTGAGACCAACTCTTTGACATTCTTGTGATGGTGAAGCTGGTGAGCTAATGCCAAGCTTGGTCGTCTGTGATGGTGTGCATGCAACACATGGTGACATCTTGCTGAAGCGAACTCTTGCTTTCGTTGCAACCGGTGCATTGGTTCAGCCCCTTCATCCATCGTCAGCGAACATGCGCATGGTATTTCTGGGTGCAGCTGAACCAATAGCACACTCATGCATAGTGTCTGTGCTGATCTTCAATTGTGTGCTGGTGGTCATGCGCATCAACTTGCGGAAGTACCCATTCGGCTCCAGTCGGACTTGCTTCTTGTCTTCGCCTTGGTGAGTGTGTTGAATGGGTTGGATTACATGTGTGCGCACAATGACATGCATGCTACTGAATCACTGCTCCGTGTTAGTTGTTGGGATGGATCTTTAACTTTTCCGAGCACAATTTCATCTGTGAGAGAACGTTGTGCCCACTGTTGTTCCTGATCCTGCTACAACTCATTCGTATGTCTGTGCAACTTCATGTTCTTCTAGAGTTGCTGCTTCAACACATGCAACTCCTTTGTTACATCTTCTGCCTTCGTGTGATCTTCATGTCGCGTCGTCACTCCATAGCTGGAGTCTCCAAAGTTGCTTTCATCATCAATGGACCTGCTTGAGCTTGCAACCTTGTTCCGCCTCCGTGTTGTCAACAATCCTCCTCTTGCATTCATTGCATTTGGTACATTGTCTTCAGTTGTTGTTCATGATGTTGCTCGTTGTGATGTCCTTGTCTATGAACAACTTGATGTCTTTGTGAGTAGGCAAGCTCATAGACACTTAATCCACTACATCCCCAAGCGTGCTCTAAACGGTTTCCTTGCCTCTGCTCTCCTGGAAACCATGTACCTATGCTATTCAGAGGCAGATTAACACTTGCAATACCTCGAGACATGGAAACACTCATAGCAAGCAATCTATCAGTCGAAAACCAAAATGAACATGAGAACTGACTTGCAACATACCTAGGTGAATGATCATGAAGGTTGCGCAATTTCAGCGGGGAGGTTAGGAGACCGACTGCCAAGACTGCTCAAGGCACAGTCTAGGCTGCTGGGAGACCGGTTGACTGTTGGAACTGCACAATGGACAATCCAGTCTAGTTGTTGACTGTTGGGATTGCGCACTGCGCAATTCCAGCTGCGAAGCACTGTTGGCCTAGGGACATATATGCATAATTTCTTGGGCCAAGTAGCCACTGTCCTCCAGAAATGTGCAAAATAGTCTTGGAGGCCAGTGTTGGGCAGGAATGCGCAAATCTGGAGAGGAAGGTGAGCCTTCCTTTCCTAGATTGTGCAATGCAACCTTAGTGAAGGCAGAGCCCGGGCCAAGGTTGGCCCAACTCGCCGACAGGCGACTGAAAGCAAGTAAGTCAGTGAATGCATGGTGACACTAAGTGATAACATAAGTTATTGATAGTACATGCAAAACATGAATGAAATATTCAACAAACAAATCAACATGCATGTGGGTGAGGCAGTTCGCTGGTTTGGCTAACGTCTGTGCAAAATAGTTTCTTGCATGCAACAACAGTGAGATAGCAACTAAAACTGAAACAAAGCTAGGACAAGCTAGTATATATGTAAACAGCAGCAAGTGTTCAAAGAATTCAAGCAAACAATACTCCTACAAGCGAAAACACCAACAACGACAAAAATGTAGCACAAGGCACGGGAAGCGGGCTTACCCCAAAATAGTTGAGCTGAATGTGCCGACTGCTCCTAGATGTGATGTGGGATGTTAGAGCTACAAGGTTGATGTGAGGAATGAGCTCTGCAACATCTGGTTGATGAGTTTTTGATAACATCGAGGTTGTGATGCGCATGCCACAAATCTAGGGGAAGCAACACTTGGTGGGAGGTTTCAGAATTGCTCCTTGCATGTAACCTCCAACTGCTAAACATAGATCCCTGAAACAAGGGATGCCTTTGCATGTTGCCTTGGGAGAAGTAGCCCATGCATGCAATTTTGTTTTGCTCAGTCCTGGAGGGAACTAGTCAACTCAGCTGCACATGCAAGAGACTGCTCGACAGCTAGAGAAAAATGCGCATTTCTAGCTGGGACCTGAGCTGGCTTCCCAGGAGATTTGCACAATTTCTAGGCAGAATAGCTGACTGCTACCCAGATTTGTGTAAATCCTAGGCTAAATAGCCTACTGTTGGGAAAAATTGTGAAATCCTGCTGGGAGGGTTGGCTGGCAGGATTGCGCAATCCTGCTGGGAGGGTTGGCTGGAAGGATTGCGCAATCCTGGAGCTCAATACATTGTTAGAGAGGATTTCATAATTCCTATAGGGAAGGCTGGTTGCCCTCCAGAAATGCGCAATTTTCAACGGGAAGCTGCTCAGCCTACGGCTGGACCAAGTCCGGGTGAGCAGCCTGTGAGGGGAATGGATCAACTGTGATCGACAGGTTGCCTTTATGCGAGGAAAACACTTGAAGCTTGAGTAATTGACAAATAAGAACAAAGTGTTGTGTAAGGTTGGTAGGGAGGCTCCAAAACAGGCTAAGGTAGCATTTTGGAGGGTGGTTGTAGCCGCTACAACACTTGGCAACACACTGGTAGAACTCCAGCTCTCTGAATGGACCTTGTTCGTGAAAAGCAAGTCTAACACCTCTGAAAGTATTGTTAAGCTCTCAGCTCATCTTGGCTCACACTAGTTTGATTGTAATATGTAGCATCTTCCAAACTCTTGGTTAATTGACACACATTCCAAGCCAAGGCAACACAATTGTTTCTATTAGGGTTGAGGGGTATATAGGTGCACAAGTAATATAGTCGTCAGAGTCTTAGTTTCATCTCTGTTGTTGCTCCACTGCCAGCAGCCCTGGACAGTACCCCGATGGAGTCACATAGGAACACAAGCATGGCTCTGCTGCCAGCGAGCCTGGTCAGTACCCCGACGGAGTTACTTGCATCACCTCCCTATGCAAGAAGCCTTTCTCTTCTTTCGCCTTATTCATTTTTCATTATGACTTTTTGTTTTTTTACTTTCCATTTTTTTCATTTTCACTGTGCATAACACTTATTCATTTCAGAGGCAGAAGAGGGATCCCGACTTATTGAGAGCAGAAGGCGTTGTTCCAACAGAGAAGTAGTTTATTGTATCTCTGACGTTCCTATTAAGGTTTTCTCGCTCACCTTACTCTACTTAACTAGGCTGACAAGGGTTAACCCAAAAACAATCGACTAGAGAAGGTGACACTAGTTAGCACGCAAGTGGTGTGTTTTCACCAAGGTTCACTTTGAACAGTACGTATTTTCCTTCGACGTATCATGGACTAAGAGTAACAAGCTCATTATATATAGGAAAGATGACAGATAACCAAGTAGTCATAGCTGTACAAGCTCTCTTGTACTTTACCCAGCTCGTTTCATGAGTCGAACATGGTTTCATGCAAACTAACCTACGAAGGAAACGAGCAAACGGACTAATCAATCAACAAATAAAAGCAAGAGCAGAAACAAAAATGAAAGCGAAGCAAACAAACAAAGAATGTAAGCAAACAAGCATGTAAGCAAACAACTGAAAGTAAACACTACTCCTACTCCTACACTAACGGTGCATGGGCCTCATCACATGAAGTGATATTTCCAATGCAGCCACCAGCACATTGGTAGACCCATGTTGGTGAAGGCTTGGTCTGCGAGTAATCCAGTTGTGCAGACCAGCAAACAAGAAAGATATAACAATGAAGACAACCACACTTCGTGTCTCAAAGTGCCCACGGGACATAAGTGAGTGCATGTGCATGACGGGTAGTCCGTCGACTTATCGTTGTGTTGTGTGACACTACGTGCAACTTTGAAGCAAAAGCACACTCTTGAATGTGACATGCAAGCAAACGAAAGAAACAAAGATAACTTGCGTCGCACACAAGTGCTTGCAATGTAAGAGTCCTCCAATGCATAAACAATGGGATCGTGCAGTTTGAGTGGAGGGAGTGTGATCTGTGTGTGAGATGGATATTAAATGCATACAGATGAGTGATGAGGAGCCTTGGGTGATTGAACAATTTCCTGATCGGGAGTGAAACCAACCTCAGGACAGCAAGGGCCTAACATAACCATCAGCTCGGGCTAAAGTGCCTCGACGATCTGTGGGGTTTCAACTTTGTTGACATATGGATCTTCGTAGACCAGTGGCTTAGACAGATTAACAACGAGTGAATCAACATCGTGATCAGATGATGAGATGAAGAGATCAAGACAACCAAGATCAGAAAATTCAGGATGTTGGTTGACATCCTCGTGATTTGATGAATCACATAGAGGGGTAGATGATAAGGAAGGACATTCACCCTCTCCGTTTCCAGAAAGATCAGATGAAGGATCAAGTGGATTTCCCATGAATGATTGGTCCTCTCCGTTTTTGGATGATGGGCTAACATACAGTGTGTCCTGCGAAAGATCAACAATGGGTGCATCTGTGGATGAAGACACACATGCAAAATCATGGATGACAGGTTCACCAATGATGTTAGGAAAGAACGGAGGGGACTTGGATGAAAGGGAGTCATCCTTCACCAAGTGTTGATGTTCAAGCTCCCACTCATACTCTTCATGAATGACAGCGCATGTTGGTTTTGAAACACGATCTCCATCAGTGGGTTGTTATTCGTTCACAACAAGTGAAGAGTCTAGAATGGACGAACACAAGACAACATCATCCAGAGGAACACCTGAGTGCGAAGACGAAGGTCGAAAAAAAGAATTCATATGAGAACTCGAAGGACTCAAAACCAAATATGCGCAAAAACTGAGTGGAGTGATGTTGGGAGTGTAAAGGTTGAATAGGTGCGGGAACATGATCCTCAGCATCACTAGGCCATGGTGGAACTGTTGAATAAGAAGAAGGCGAATAATCTGTTGAGACAGTGCCTGCTCCCACATGGGATTGCGCAGTTCCATCAACGAAGAAGGTTGAGCGAGGCTTGACATCAAGCTTTCTCTTGGGACGGGAAGATTTCTTAAGACAATACTCGAACCGGTCCCAAAGATAAGCGAACTTCATCTGGCTCCTCGGAGCTTGAAATTGTAAGTCACGGAAGTGCTGCCAAAAATCAATAACGGATTCATGTGGAGCTCTCCGTTGTTGTAACAGTTTCCGGTCAAGATGGTCTGGATCAAAATGATAGAACGTGTCTTCAATAATATCACAAAAGTGCTCACATGAGTGCACAGTGTCAGCTAGTAGGCTGAGCACCCAACAAAATGGAGATTCGTGAAGTGTGTATGCAAGCAGCAAACTGACCTATTCGTCAATAAACTCATCTTCCTCATAAATCATGGAAAGAAAGTTATGTAAGTGCTCAGCCTAGGCCACTTCGCCTTCACCATCATATGTGTGAGTGGACAAGAGATTGAAAATATTCCCTGAGATGGAGACATCTTCACGATTCGAAAAACACCTCGGCGGAAGAAGAATGAAAGACTCCATGAAATATATGTAAAGGTTCAAAACTGGATGAGAGGACACTACTTGTCATCAAGCCCTCCTTCTAACGCCAGAAATGTTAACGGTGCTGGGCCTGCCAACATGTCAAGGGGATCTCCCCAGTAAGAAGCCCAATTAGACCTCAGACCGTTTGGTGTAGGAGTCCTAGCAGTGGGTTGTAAGGTAATGCCTTGACCACGATGTCGCACAGAGGCAAGTAAGATAACTCTGTCAATAGCAAGGGTGTAATTGATGTAGAGAGTCAAGGAATGTGTATGAGAGGTTCCAACACTTCGAAGGGAGAGGAAGGTGAAGGTGAGTTCTAGGTTGAAAGGGATCAGTCCAAACTTGGCTAGGAACACACCACAAAAAGGACATGCACAGCTTCCGGCAGAGCAGTCCACTCGGATGCAGCAGTCACAACATACAAGGTAAGATAACACAAACAACACTCACAGATCAATCCAAGACGAGTGTGACGATTGATATATCAAGGTTCATGAGAAATGACTGTCTGATGTCCAACAGAGCAATCGACACGGACGGTGACAACATTAATAACATATGCAACACATTAACAACGAGATTCATATAATTGCATACAAATCAGTTCATACACAAGTATGTAAGTTAAACAACATATATCATTAAGGCAACCGAAACAGTCCAACTACAATAACAACATATGCATGAAAATGTGCTGGCTCTTATTATATAAAGAAGTGTAAGTCACAATCATACAATACACCATGTAAACCTGCTAGCCCCAACAACGGAACATTACAACCACATCCACTTTCTCCTCCAAAGAGATGTACTAGCTCCGTGCAGTGGAGAAGCCAAGGCGCGTTACAATACTGTCCAAGCCTTCTTCAAAATAGTCTTAGTAGAAGCTTGGCTGACCAAAAGCCTATACAATGAATTATGAGGGACTATTTATAGCAAAGGGTGGGGTTACCCTTGACATTCCCCTTTGTGACAATTCAAATACCCTCGTGACTCTTCACCTACTCTATCACTGTTACATCCAACTATTGACACTTGACTTACACTTGACATGAATCAACATTAAAATGCACGTGTACTCATGCGAGACAACATGGCTTGAGCAAGCCTTGCAAGACATCACTGACACTCAGTCCACTGTGTTGAGACCAACTCTTTGACATGCTTGTGATGGTGAAGCCGGTGAGCTGATGCCAATCTTGGTCATCCGTGATGGTGTGCACGCACCTCATGGTGACATCTTGTTGAAGCAAACTCTTGCTTTCGTTACAACCGATACATTGGTTCGACCCCTTCATCCAACTCGTTTGCTAACATGCGCATGGTCTTCTTGGGTGTAGCTGAACTGGCAGCACACTGAAGAATAGTGTCCGTTCATATCTTCAAGTGTGTGTTGGTGGTCATTCACATCAACTTGCCAAAGTACCTGTTCGGCTCCAGTTGGACTTACTTCTTGTCTTCGCCTTGGTGAGTGTGTTGAATGGGTTGGATTGCATGCGTGCACACAATGAAATGCATGCTGTTGAATCCCTTGCATGCGATCAACCACACTGCTCACCATGTTTACTCCGTGTTAGCTGTTGGGATGGATCTTTAACTTGTTCAGGCGCAGTTTCATCCGTGAGTGCATGTTGCACCCACTGTTGTTCCTGATCCTACTGCAACTCATTCATATGTCTGCACAACTTCATGTTCTTCTTGAGTTGCTGCTTCAGTACATGCAACTCCTTCTTTGTTACATCTTCTGCCTTCGCACGATCTTCATGTCATGCCGTCACTCCATAGCCGGAGTCTCCAAAGTTTCTTTCATCATCAATGGACCTGCTTGAGCTTGCAACCTTGTTCCACCTCCATGTTGTCAACAACCCTCCTCTTGCATTCGTTGCATTTGGTATGTTGTCTTCAGCTGCTATTCATGATGCTGCTCGTTGTGATGTTGTCGCTTGATGTCCTTGTCTATGAACAACTTGATGTCTTCGTGAGTAGGCAAGCTCATAGACACTTGATCGACTGCATCCCCAAGCATGCTCTGAACGGTGTCCTTGCCTCTGCTCTCCTGGAACCATTGTACATGTACTGTTGAGAGGCAGATGAACACCTACGATACTTGGAGACATGGAAACACTCATAGCAAGCAATCTGTCAGTCAAAAACCAAAATGAACATGAGAACTGACTTGCAACATACCTGGGTGAATGATCATGAAGGTTACGCAATTTCGGTCAGGAGGTCGGGAGACTGACTACCAAGATTGCTCAAGGCACAGTCTGGGCTGCTGGGAGACTGGCTGACTGCTAGAACTATGCAATGCACAGTCCATTCTGGCTACTGACTATTAGGATTGCACAATGCACAATTCTAGTTGGGAAGGACTGTTGGCCTAGGAAGAGATCTGCGTAATTTCTTGGGCGAAGCAGCGACTGTCCTCCAGAAATGCGCAAAACAGTCCTGGAGGCCAATGCTAGGCAGAAATGTGCAAATATGGAGAGGAAGGTGAGTCTTCCTTTCCTAGATTGCACAATGCAGCCTTGGTGAAGGCAGAGCTCGAGCCAAGGTTGGCATGACTTGTCGACGGGCGACTGAAAGCAAGTCAGTGAATGCACGACAACACTAAGTGATAGCAAAAGTGACTGACAATGCATGCAAAACATGATGAAATATTCAACAAACAGATCAACATGCATGTGGGTGAGGCAGTTCACTGGTTGGGCGAACGTCTGTGCAAAACAGTTTCATGCATTCGACAACAGTGAGATAGCGACGAAAATTGAAACAGAGATAGGACAAGCTAGTATATATGTAAACGACAACAAGCGTTCAAAGAAATCAAGCAAACAGTACTCCTACAAGTGAAAACACAAAAAGCGACAGAAATGTAGCACAAGGCATGGGAAGCGGGCTTACCCCAAAACAACTAAGCTGAATGTGCCGACTACTCCTAGATGTGATGTGGGATGTTAGAGCTGAAAAGCAATGTGTTGCCTGCTCCTAGATGTGATGTGGGATGTCAGAGCTGAAAAGTTGATGTGAGGAATGAGCTTTGAAGCATTCCGTTGATGATTTTTTGATAACATCGAGGTTGTGACGCGCATGCCACAAATCTAGGGGAAGCGACACTTGGTGGGAGGTTTCGGAATTGCTCCTTGCATGTAACCTCCAACTGCTAAACATAGATCCCTGAAACAAGGGATGCCTTTGCATGCTACCTTGGGAGAACTAGCCCATGCATGCAAGTCTGTTTTGCTCAGTCCCGAAGGGAACTAGTCAACTCAGCTACACATGCAAGAGATTACTCGACTACTGGAGAAAAATGCGCATTTCTAGCTGCCCAGGAGATTTGCGCAATTTCTTAGCAGAGCAGCTGACTGCTGCCCAAATTTGTGAAAACCCTAGGCTGAACAGCCTGCTACTGGGAAAATTTGCACAAATCTTACTGGGAGGGTTGGCTGGCAAGATTGCGCAATCCTAGAGCTCAGCAGGCTATCAGAGAGGATTGTACAATTCCTGTAGGGAAGGCTGGTTCCCCTCCACAAATGTGTAATTTTCAAGGTGAAGCTGCTTAGCTTGCAGTTGGACCAAGTCCGGGTGAGCAGCCTATGAGGGGAATGGATCAATTATGATCGACAGGTTACCTTTGTGCGAGGAAAACACTTGAATCTTGAGTACTTGATGAAGAAAGACAAAGTGTTGTGTAAGGTTGGTAGGGAGGCTCCAAAACAAGCTAAGGCAACATTTTTGAGGGTGGTTGTAGCCGCTACAACAAGAGGGGTAGATGAAAAGTGAACAAACTCATCCTCTATGTTTCCAGAAAAGTCAGTTGAAAGATCAAGTGGATTTTCAACGAATAGCTTATCCTCTCTGTTGTCGAATGATGGACCAACATCTTGTGAGTCGTGCGAGTGATCAACAATGGGTGTATATGTGGATGAGGACACACATGCAAAATCATGGATGGCAGGTTCATCGAAGAGGTCAGGAAAGAACGGAGGGGGCTCGGACAAAAGGGAGTCATCCTTCACCGAGTGTTGATGTTCAAGCTCCCACTCATATTCTTCATGAATGATAGCGCATGTTGGTTGTGCAACACCAACTCCATCAATGGGTTGTTCCTCGTTCATAATAAGTGAAGGGTCCGGAATGGACAAGCACAAGACAACATCATCCGGAGGAACATCCGAGTGCAAAGACGGAGGTCGTAGAACATAATGCATATGAGAACTCGAAGGACTCACAACCAAATCTGCACGAAAATTGAGTGAAGTGATGTTAGGAGAATGTGAAAATTGAATAATTGTGTGAGCATGATCTTCAACATCACTAGGCAGTGGTGGAGCTGTTGAATGAGAGGGATGCAGACAGTCAGTCGAGACAGTGCCCACATCCACATGAGATTATGCAGCTCCATCAATGAAGAAAGTTGAGCGAGGCTTGATCTCAAACTTCTTCTTAGGACGGGCAGATTTCTTAAGGCAATACTCGAATGGTCCCAAAGATAATCAAATTTCATCTGGCTCCTCGGAGCTTGAAACTGCAAGTCATGGAAGCAGTGTCAAAAATCAATAACCAATTCATGCAGAGCCTTCCGTTGTTATAGCATTTTTTGGTAAAGATGGTTTGGATAAAAATGATAGAAAGTGTCTTCAATAAGATCACATAAGTGCTCAAGTGAGTGCACATTGTCAGCCGGTAGGCTGAGCAACCATCTACGTGGAGATTCGCGAAGTGTGTGTGCAAGCAACAAGCTGGCCTGTTCATCAAAACACCCATCTTCCTCATGAAGCATGGAAAGAAAGTCATGTAAGTACTCAGGCCAGGCCACTTCACCTTCACCATCATACGTGAAAGTGGACAAGAGATCGAAAAACTCCCTCGTGATGGAGACATCTTCACGATTCGAAAAACACCGTGGGGGGAGAAGAGTGCAAGAATCCATGAAAGGTATGCAGAGGTTCAAAACTGGATGAGAGGACGTAGCTTGTCATTTGGTCCTCCTTCTAGCGCCATAAATGTTGACGGTGTTGGACCCGCCAATATGTCAAGGGGATCTCCCTGGTAAGAAGTCCCAATTAGACCTTAGATTGTTTGGTGTAGGAGTCCCAGCAGTGGGCTGTAAGGTAATGCCTTGACTGTGATGTCGCACAGAGACAAGTAAGATAACCCTGTCAGTAGCAAGGGTGTGACTGCTGCAGTGAGTCAAGGAAGGTGAATGAGAGGTTCTAACACATGGGGGGTGAGATGAGTGTGCCCCTTAGCAACTTGTAGCAGTACTCAGCTGAGAAGGGAACACATGAGTGAAGATGCATCACAAGCTGGAAAGCAGATCAATCAACAATCCAAAGTGATGGTTAAACCAATAACACATCTGCAACAAGATTCATATAATCGCATATGAAGCAGTTCATACACAAATATGTAAGTTAAACAACATATATTGCTAAGCAACCAGAGCAGTCCAACTACAATAACAACATATGCATGAAAATGTGTTGGCTCTTATTATATAAAGAAGTGTAAGTCCCAATCATACAATACATCCATGTAAACATGCTAGCGCCAACAGTGAAGCATTACAACCACGTCCGCCTACTCCTCCAAAAAGATGAACTAGCTTCGTGGAGTGGAGAAGCCAAGGCGCGTTACAATATTGTCCAAGATTTCTCCAAGATAGTCTTATCAAAAGCTTGGATGACCAAAAGCCCTTACAATGAGTTATGAGAAACTATTTATAACAAAGGGTGGGGTGACCCTTGACATTCCCCTTTGTGACAGTTCAACTACCCTCATGACTCTTCACCTACTCTATGACTGTTACATCCAACTATTGACAATTGACTTACACTTGACATGACTCAACATTACTATGCACATCTACTCATGTGAGACAACATGGCTTGAGCAAGCCATGCAAGACATCACTGACACTCGGTCCACTGTGATGAGACCAACTCTTTGACATGCTTGTGATGGTGAAGGTGGTGAGCTGATGCCAAGCTTGGTCATCTGTGATGGTGTGCATGCACCTCATGGTAACATCTTGCTAAAGCAAACTCTTGCGTCCATTGCAACCGATGCATTGGTTCGGCTCCTTCATCCAACTCGTCTGCTAACATGCGCATGGTCTTCTTGGGTGCGGTTGAACGGCAACACACTGATGCATAGTGTCCGTGCTAATCTCCAAGTGTGTGTTGGTGGTCATGCGCATCAACTTGTCGAAGTACATGTTCAACTCCAGTTGGACTTGCTTCTTGTCTTCACCTTGGCGAGTGCGTTGAATGGGTTGGATTGCATGCGTGCACACAAAGACATGCATGTTGTTGAATCTCTTGCATGTGATCAACAACATTGCTCACCATGTCTACTCCGTGTCAACTGTTGGGATGGATATTTAACTTGTACGAGCACAGTTTCATCCGTGAGTGCATGTTGCGCCCACTATTGTTCCTGTTCCTGCTGCAACTCATTCGTATGTTTGTGTAGCTTCATGTTCTTCCTGAGTTACTGCTTCAACACATGCAACTCCTTCTTTGTTCCATTCTTTGTCTTTGTGCAATCTTCATGTCGCGTCATCACCTCATAGCCTAAGTCTCCAAAGTTTCTTTCATTATCAATGTATTTGCTTGATCTTGCAACTTTGTTCTGCCTCTGTATTTTCAACAACCTTCCTCATCTTGTATTTGTTGCGTTCGGTATGTTGCCTTTAGTTGCCGTTCATGATGCTGCTTGTTGTGATATCTTGATGTTCTTGTCTACGAACAACTTGATATCTTCGTGAGTAGGCAAGCTCATAGACATTTGATCAACTGCATCTCCATGCGTGCTCTGGACGAGTCTTAAACTCTGCCCTCTTGGAAACTATTATACCTACACTGCTGAGAGGCAGATGAGCACCTGTAATACCTGGAGACATGGCAACACTCATGGCAAGCAATCTGTCAGTCAAAAACTAAACTGAACTTGAGAAATGACTTGTAACATACCTGTGTGACTGATCATGAAGGTTGTGTAATTTCGGCCGGGAGGTCCGGAGATTGACTGCTAAGACTATACGAGGCACAATTTGGGTTACTAGGAGATTGACTGACTATTGGAACTGCGCAATGCACAGTCCAGTCTGGCCACTGACTGCTGGAATTGCGCAATGTGCAATCTCAGCTGACAATGGCTACAAGCTAAGTGTTTGCATTGCGCAATTTTCTAGGCCAACAGTCACTGTCCCTCAAAAAAGCGCAAAACAGTCCTGGAGGACGATGCCTAGGTAGAAATGCACATTTCGTGAGAGGAAGATAGAGCCTTCCCTCTCAGGATTGCGCAATGTTGTCCTGGTGAGGCAGAGTCCGAAACAAGGTTGCCTAGACTCGCCGACGGGCAATGGAAAGTGAATGTGAGAGTGAATGCATGGTGATATTGAGTGAAAGCGTAAGTGAATGATCATGCATGCAAACGACGAATGACGGTTCAGAAAATGGAACAACATGCATGTGGGTGAGGCGAGTCACTGGATCGACGATCATTCGTGAACAACAATTTCATGCATGCGACAACAGTGAGACAGAAACGAAAACTGAAACAGTGCTAGGACAAGCTAGTATGCTTGTAAACGACAACAAGCGTTCAATGAAATCAAGCAAACAATACTCACACAAGTGAAGACACAAAAAGCGATAGAAATGTAACACAATGCAAGGAAAGCAGGCTTACCCAAAAATAGCTGAGTTGAATGTGTCGACAACTCCTAGATGTGATGTGGGATGTCAGAGCTACAAGGTTGATGTGAGGAATGAGCTTTGCAGCGTCCGATTGATGTGATCTGATAACATCGAGGTTGTGACGCGCATGCCACAAATCTAGGGGAAGCGACACTTGGTGGGAGGTTTCTGAAATGATCCTTGCATGTAACCTCCAATTTCCCAAAAATAGATCCCTGAAACAAGGGATGCCTTTACATGCTGCCTTGGGAGAAGCAGCCCATGCATGCAAGTCTTTTTTGCTCGGTCCCAGAGAGAACCGTTCAACTCAGTGCACATGCAAGAGGTTGTTTGATTGCTTGAAGGAAATGCGCATTTCTGGCTGGGAGCTGGGCTGACTATCTAGGAGATTTACGCAATTTCTAGGCAGAGCAGCTGACTGCTGCCTAGATTCGAGCAAATTCTGGGCTGAGCAGTCCTGCTGGGGAAAATTGCACAATTCATGCTGGGAGTGTTGACTAGAAGCATTGCGCAATCTTGGAGCCCATTAGGCTTCCAGATAGGATTGTGCAATTTCTGGAGGGAAGGTTGGTTTCCCTCGAGAAATGTGCAATTTTCTTGGGGAAGCTGCTCAACTTGCAGCGGGGACCAAGTCTGGGTGAACAACCTATGAGGGGAATGCATCAAGCTATGATCGACATGCTGCCTTTGTGCAAGCAAAACACTGAAGCTTGTGTACTTGACAAAGCAAGACAAGGTGCTGTGAAAGGTTGGTAGGGAGGCTCCAAAACGGGCTAAGACAAAATTTTGGAGGGTGGTTGTAGCCGCTACAACAAGAGCATTTTATTATGATCCTTTGTGAGGATTTCGAGAATATTCTTGGTGATCTTTTTGATATCCTAATCCTGATCATTCCTTGGCTCTTTGAAAAGAGAGCTGGAATAATTGATGAGCTTTGTTTCCAACTCCTCTTGAGAGCGAATGAGATGACCCTCTTGGTTCTTTAGAGCCAGAATTTTGTTGTTCCTCCTATGTTGTATCATTGTTTTGTGGAAAAAAGTCGTGTTCCTTTACCCACATTTCAGCCAATTTATTTTGGATTTTTGTTGCCACAACTTTTCTTCCTGAATGGCTCTTTCATCCCATCTTTGTTGTAGTAGTTGTTCCTCTTGCTTACTAGTCTCTATTAGGCCTTCGTAAATTATAATTTGTTGAAGAAATTCCAATTGGTGTTCCAAGTTTTTTTTTATTCGTAACGATATTGCCAAATGTTTCTCTGTTCCATTTTTTTATTTCCTCTTTGATATGTTTTAACTTTTGTTGGAAAGTATACATTTTGTTTCCAGTTCTGATGGGAGAGTAAGTCCACCATTGTTTCATTTTTTCCATGAAATCCGGGTGATTCAACCAGAAGGCCTCAAATCTAAAAGGCTTATTCTTTGGACTCATGGAAATTTGAATCTTGAGAGAGATAGGCTAATGATTAGAGCCTGCTTGTAGAAGGATTCTCGCCTCTGTTTCCCAGGAGGTGAGATAGGTTGCCTCAGATAGAAGGAAACGGTCTAAACAGGAGGCTATTTGATGGTCTCCTCCTCTTCTGTTATTCCAGGTGAATAAGCCATTGCTAGTGGGAATGTCGATGAGGTTGAGGTTTTCAATGGTGGCAAGGAAAGCCTCAGAGTCCTTATCTAACTTCTGGATTCCTCCTTTCTTTTCAGATAAGTTAGTTATCATATTGAAATCACCAACTATGATTTTGATAGGGTGGTGCAGAGGGTCAAGGAGATTGGATATGATTTGGAGCATTTTGATACGGTCTATCACCTTGTGTGGGGCATAAACATTGGTTATACTAATGGTCTCGTTGGTGCCTATGATTCTCATGATCACTGTCAAGGAATGGTGAGTGGCCAGAGAAGATATTAGGTCGAGTTTGGAATTTTTCCAAAAAGTCATTATGCCCCCCGCCGTGCCTGTACCCGTATTAGTCGAGGAGCTGTAAAGCTTGAAGCATGAGTTGAGAAGGAGGGGAGGGTGAGTCGAGTTCAATTTTGTTTCTTGAATGAGCAGGATGTCGGGATTATCAGATAAGACTCTAATTTTTAAGATGTGTTTCTTCCCAGGACTATTAAGTCCCCTAATATTCCAAGAGATGCAATTCATTGACATGGAGATGGGTATAGAGCTAGAGCCTTTACCTTTCCTTCATTGATTAGCTTGGTTCTCAGTTCTTGAAGGAGTTGACTAGTGGTTTTTCGTCCTCGCTTTCTGCTTGAGCCTTTGAGGTTGAGTCCTTCTACTGGGATGTTGGCTAATATGCCTTTTGAAGCTGTACTTTCTTGTGCTAGATAACGGGCTTTGAGTTTTAATTCTTTGTGGAGGAGATAAGATCCTTCAATTTTTTGTAACTGTTGTTCTGATATGGCATTTATTCCTTTTTGTTTCCATTCCTCTGCAATTGTTGCAAGGTCTACCCCCTGTAGAGCTTCCTCTATTGGGTTTTTCTTTGTTTCTACTTGCTACATTTTTGTATCCTCTAGCGCCTGCTCCTTACCTCTATTGGTATTACCTGTATCCCTTCCATTTTGGTCATTGTCTACTGGGTGCATTTATTCCTCTCCTGCTTCATCTGCTATCATTTCGTTAGGGTCCCTTTGCTCTTGTTATTATTCGGTACCTTGAACTGATTCTAGCTTGCTTCTTTGTATATGTTCTTCTTAGGGATAGATTTCTTCCCGTTATTCTTGTTCTTGGAGATTACTTTGGTGAACCCTTCGCTGTCTTTTTGTTTATTTGCTTGCTCTTGTGCTTGAGGGGTTTTATTCATGGGACAATCTCGGAAAGATGCCCATGCTCGTGACACTTTCTGCATCAGAAGGGAATTTGTTCATAGTCTATACTTTGTAGCCAGACTTCATCCCTGAAGATTAATTTGATTGCTTTTGGTAGGGCACCAAAGATGTCTATATATACGCAGATTCAGGCATAGGAAACATAGTGACCCATTTTGGTGCCTTCAGACATTTTGATGTACTCCCCCAGCTAGTCTCCTATACCTTTTAAGATTGAAGGAGCCCAATAATCAGTTGGTAAGGAGTAGAGTCGTACCCAGACTGGAACCCTAGTAAAATCCTCTTTTTCTGGTGTGAAGTTCTCCCTCCAGAATCTCATGTATAAACTGGCTGAATTGTAGAAATAGGGTCCTCCTTAAAAAATTATGTCTCTGTCTTCTAGGAGGTCAAAGATGACTGTAAAAAATCCTTTGGAGCCCAGCTGAAGTCTGATCTCCCCTTTGGGTGTCCATTTTCTTTGAATCCACCAGTTCAGGGCTCTTTCAGTTGGCCATATTCCCATGAACTTGCATATAACTGCGTGTTCCTGCATGTATTCTCTATATTCATCTACCCTGGGGTCTTGGATTTCCAGTTCTAGGATTTTCTTGGCTTTGGGATTACAATTATTCTTGGTCCTTTTCCCCTGATCTTGCGGCTGCTCCTGAGATTACGAAGGATTGACGTTGGTAGGGAAGGGCAAGTCTACGACCTTGCCCTTGTCTGCCCGAGTGTCCTTGATGGATCTTTTCACTCTGTCTTCGTCCCTTTTTGGAAGCTCGTTTTGCTGTGGATGAGCAGTTTCTTCTTTGTCAGAGCTTCCTCCTGGTGGCGTACAGAAGGCAGAGCTAGAGGCAAACTTTGTGAAGAATGAAGCTTGGTCTGGTGGCCGACTAGAGACCATATCCTTGAAGGAGCAGGCACTAGGATGTTGTAGCGGATCCGCCATGGCGGGCAGGGCCCCAAGGGCCAGAACCAGAGGCACCTAGGGGAGATTGCGGAGCTTGCACAAACCCTAGCGTGCACCTGAGGTCGGTTCTTGTCTCGACAATCTTTATAAAAATAAACATTTTATTACAGCATGAGAAATTTAACAATTTTTTTATTAATTTTAAAAATAAAAAATTTAATTATTTAGATAAGCGTGTATATTTTGGAATGGTTTTGGGAATTTTAATTTAATTATCAATAATTATTAGGTGGATGGTAGAGATTTAACCTCCATGAAATATTCTAGAATTTTCTTAATAGTATACACAAATCAATGATTGAGATTTATCTTCAAAGTAGTTAGGTCCTTTCCCCCCTTTAATTAAATTAATTATTTTTTATTAGTATTATATTTAATTAATTTTAATATCTAAATTAAGATTAAGTTTGTTATTTATTTATTTTTAATGTTTTTGAAAATAAATAAATAATGATATTGATAATTTAATTTTAATATTATAGCTAAAGTAGATATTAAATTAATATATGAGATTTTTTCATTTAAAGTTTATAAAAGTATATATATTTTAATCTTCTTTGAATTTGAACCTAAAACATTTTACAAAAGAGACACATCACATACTTTTAATAGTTTTATATATATATATATATATATTAAATTTCTCTCCTTTATATTTATACTTTGTTAATATGAAATTGAGATTTATAATTTCTCCATTCCACATACAAAACAAATATATGTAAAATAAACAATTGAACAATGTGAAAATTTTCCAAACTATAAATACATATCATATATTTAGTGAATACTCCTTCATATCAAGTGTGAGGAGTATTCATTGATTGTTTCAAATTAAAAAAGAGAAAATATTTAGTCACTTATTATTAAAGATATACTTAGTAATTACTTCTTCAAATCAAGAGTGATGAGTATTTACTTATTGTTTCAAATTAAAAATGGAAAAAATGTTTATTCACTCATTATTAAATAAAAGTAAAACATAATAACAAAATTATTAACAATATTAACATTCAAATGATAGAAAATTTATCACATCAATTAAATAACTCATTTTCGGTTAAACTAAATATTTCTATTTAAAAAATATATTATAATTATTTTATTTTTAATAAACCTACTTTTAATTTTAATTAATATTGACACTGACAAAACTGAACACATTTCATCGTCTACGTTTAAGTTATTATCTTTCTTTTTAAAGTGGTTATCTTTCTTTTTTTCTGCAACATTTTTGCAGTTATTACACCTTTAGAAGCCATTGCTAATACTATTTATTTAGAATTCAACGCTTATTCGTCATCCAATCCCGACACTTTGGACTTCTTGAATTTGCTAAACCCGTGGCTAACTGAAACCATAGCCGCGAGAAACCCTCCGAACCAACTGCACAGCCCAAGCATTTAAAATGCAGCGTTAAATACAAGACTAATTTGCTAAACCCGTGGCTAACCGAAACCATAGCCGCGAGAAACCCTGCACGCCAACCAACTGCAAAGCCCAAGCATTTTAAAATGCAACGCTAAATACAAGACTACAAGTGGGAGGGTTCATATAAATTGTTTTAGCTATAGGCTGCGGGCTTCGTTCTAAATTCCTCTTATTAAGGATCATTGTTCGAAAATTGGTTAGCCCGAACTCACATCCGTGGGAGTTTACTGCAACTACTCCAGCTTCGATTCTCATTGCAAGTGCATCTGTATGGGATTAACTGGAGAACACCAAAAACTTCAAGTCCCAGGAATTTCGGTGCTGTCCCATATTATAAATAACATCTTTTAACCCATGAAAATAACTGTTAAAGGTGGAGGGAAGCACTGAGCATAGCTGAAGCTGTTTCCTCAAGTTGGGTGTAGCACTGACAATGTCGGGTGACAGGAAAAACAAGAAGAGAACCAATCAAGGTTCAGAAATATATTGCAGGCCATGGAAAAAGGGAGCTTTTGGCGGTTGCTCTGCTTCACATGTGGTGGCACAGATGTTGGCGGCTTCTGCGCGGATAAACACAGATTTGGGATTGTCTGTTATTGTTGGATTGCAGGATTCCATCCTCACTTATCTGCACAGTTCGTCCAGGGATTCATCCACGGTCGAAGAGCTCTTGTCTGAAGGGTTGCTTGCTGCATTGCCTACGCTTCTTGCCTCCAGGTATGCCCTCACCACATGAATTTAGAGCCTGTAAATCTCTTATTCTCTTGTTGGAACAACGGTAATGTAATGCATGAATGAGAACTACTATAATTTGCATGAATTTGTGCTGTAAATTTCTTAGTATTTAAAATTGGTTTAGTTGGACGACGGTATTCATTGTAAACATCTCAAAAGCCTACATTGCTGTCTCCAATATATGCAACTTGTTAGATGATACTTAATGTTAAGTGCTAGTAGTATTATGCTGGAGAAAGGTTAGAAAGCAGGGGATATTTTTTTGATTATGCTGCTAGTGTCTGGTGACTATATATTCGGTTTAGAGTGTTTTTAGGTTTGCAATAGTATTGAGCTTTTCAACATGGATTTTATTGGTGTCTGAAAATTCATGATTATTACGTTTTTCACTAAATGTTGGAAACTACCACAGATCCGTCTTAACACCAGATCTGCATATAGTTTCATGCCATTTAACACAGCTTACACCATTTGCACACATAACATGGATCCTATGCAAAATTTAATTGTTAATGGCTTTAGCTTGCCACAGATACTGCTACAGAGTGCGGAAATTGTTGGAGGAGCAGCTCTCTGGTCATATGAAATGAATACGAAGGTTGCTAACGATAAAAAAATTGTTCCTGCTCTTGTGGCCATGCTGTCAAATAAAAACAAGGATATAGCAAGAGGTGCTTGTAATGCTGTTATGGATCTGGCAACAACATCAATTGGAAGAGAAAAGTTACGAGATTGCAGAGCCATTGATCAACTGTTGTGAGTATAAGTCTTTACTTTGGCTAACTTATATCAATTAAGGTTCTTCTAGTCTTAGAAGACAATATTTTAGCTTCTCAACCAATCGTTCTGTTGTTCTATTATCATTGTTTCCTTAAACAGAAGTGAAATATTAAAATTTATTCAGAAGTTATTTAAACTGTTTTCTGATAAATGCGCATAATCAGAGGTTAGAGTAGGGAAAAATGGTTTTATGATATGGCCAGCTGTTATACAGTAATTCAAAAATTAACTGAAGGTTTAGAATATGTGAACTTAAAGAAGGTTATACTAGAATTTGTGCAATAAGGTAATTAAATTGTGAAATATGTATGTTTGGAAATAGCTTCTTTGAAGATTGAATTTATATCAAAGTAAACCTGTGAGATCATAATCTGGAAACACTGCAAAAAAATGAAGATAAATCTGCAATTGTTGAAAATCAAACAGAACATACACTAGTTTTTCCATTCTAAGAATAAAATTGATGCACAGGAGAACTTGTGCTTATTGATTTCCCAGATTTCGTGAAGCAAATGATGAAAAAGCCTTTTTCTTAATTCTTGGTAGCTAAGGTTAGGGTTTGGTTTAACTTTGCATCTTATGGTAAATTTGCATCTATATGTCATCTTTCTATTGATAAAAATCACATTACATAGATTGAAAAGGCAAAATCTAGCATTTATTGCATCTTTATCTCCAAATTAGGATTGGTGTCTAGGCTTAGTTTGCTGTTTTATGCATCTTAAACCATTAAAAACTCCAAAAGTTTCCTTTCTTCTGGCTTACCTCTTGATAGCCTTTGATACTTTATTGAATCTATCCCTTAAGAGGCTATTTCTTGGTTGCTATATGCTTTGCATGCTGTACATCTACCTATCAATAAAACCCTAGTTTATAGTAGCCCTCTTCTTGTCTATTGGAATTGGTGGAAAGTGTGCTTGATTGCTTGTATCTTCTATCATGGCCATCAAGGCTTTGCCTATACTTTTTTCCATAACTGTTAGGCTATGTTGCCAGGGAATGTGGGTTCGGGGATGGGGATGGGGATGGGGACGTTGGTTCAGGGGTATATTATAAGCTATATATATTATATTTTATAAATTAAATATATATGAATTTGTATATTTTCCAACTTTAAACAAGAAAAATAAAATATTTATGAGTTAAACTTTAAATATTTAAACATGAACATCGTTGAATATTCACATTGAAACAATGAAATTTCAAATTTGATTTCATATTTCTAGTTTGATATCAAGTGAAAATTGGAGTTTACATATTAATAAGAGCATGATATATGTCCATTGTCATATTACGTTCAAAATTTGCCTTAAGGCATCTCCAAACAAGAACTAGGAAATTTCAAAAAAGTGAACAATGGCTTCCTCAAGCCATGTCATCAATATCACTTAGTTCTTCAGTCAATATGTTCTCTAGGTAGGAATCACTCTCATCTTGAGATTCCTGCTCATCCACAACAACTGGAGGTAGCTCAATAAGACCATCTGGTTGTATCTCCTCGTGCACACACATAGCATCATCTGTGTATTGGTCCCATCTCTTGAAAGGATCCTCCTTGCACCAAGGGTCTTTTCGAAATATGAGACAAAGTGTGCTATGAATGTACACTAAGTTCTCTGCCTTTTTTGAACCCAACCTATTTCTCTTTACTGAATGGATAAAGGCATACGTACTCCAATTCCTCTTGCAAGACGAGGAACTAGCTACCTGAAATGTTAGGGGAAACCCATTAAATTAATTTTTTTTTTTTTTTTGGGTGTGGTTCACGGACACCTTGGTCATTGGGTGGCCACTACGTCCACGGAAATATCTGGGCTGATCAACCCCGAAGGGAATCGAGCCTCGCGGCCAATAACTAGGCCTAACCCCAAGGGCTTCAAGGAGAATTGACCTTGTGACCTCTCGATCAGCGAGGCATTGATTTGACCAGTTGAGCTAACCCTTGGGGCTAAATTAATTAAAAATTTAAAAATAAAAACTAAATGAAAATTTAATACAGAAATTGAGAAATAAGATGAGGAACTCCAAACTAGCTACATGTCCAACTAAGCATATGACAAATTGTTGTAACTCAAGAGCATCAACACCATGACGACACCATCAATCAATTAGATTCTTCTTCTTGCGTCTAACGGCCAAAGCTGCATGTGAACCAAAGACACCTTGGCCACGTGAAAATTGGGCAAATTGAGATCGTATGTTAGAAGCTTCTTTTGTACAATAATAAATTCTCTTGACAATGGTCAATAAACCTTTGAATACCTCTCTATCTTGGGAAGAAGGCCTCCTTCCTATTGTGGGATCATACTATTTTGGATTAACATGGAGTACAGGTTCTCATAAATCTCACCTAAACATGGACCATTTGTGTCTGCATAGTGGATCATATCACAAATTGGTTCTATAAATTCCACAACAAATTTGGCATCAACCCAAAAATGATCATCCAAAATCAACCTCTTCACCTTCAAAGCTGCATCTGAGGTAGAAAACCTCCACTGGCTCCACATGTCACTGACAATTGTGGCAGATAAAGCCTCCTTCATCTCCAGAAGCTGCCTAAGTAAAATGTAGTGAGTTGCAAATCTGGTATTTGTTGGTTTAAGAAGCTCCATTTTGGCATGCTTGCTGTAAATAGCTTGTGATTGATGATGGTTGCATATAGACATTTGAAATTTGCGGCCATTTTCAATTAATGCTCGAATCCATTCAATTTTCCCAATATCCTTCAATGCATTATTCAAATAATGCACTGCACATGGTGTCCAAAAAATATCCCTGGGTACTTCAAGGACAATTAAAATATTAATAAATCAAAATGTTTATTGTTAAAAAAAATTTAAATTAGAAACAAATCAAACTTGTAATCAAAATTAAAAATATAATTATTGTAATTCAAGTATAAAATAAATCAAACTTGAAAGTTGAAACTTGTCACTAACTTGTACTCCTTTTGAACCATTGCCCTTACTGCTTTGCACACTGGAACTACATCGGTAATGACTTGAACAACATTGGATGGCTACACCTCTGCAATGACATCACATAATTGGTCTTTCAAGAACATAGTGGTCTTTTCTTGACCAGAACAATCAATGACCCTAAGAAAATAAGGATCAGACAGGGAAGAGACAATGATGTTTATCAATGGGCGATTCTTATAATCAGTCCATGACAATTGAGCATCCATCTACACTCTAAGATGCCTTCAAGGGTGCCATTGTCTTCTCAAGCCGGGGTTTCTCCTTGTCCATCAACAAGTTCAAAGCTTTTCATAACCATGTGCTTTATACCGTGGAGGTTCATCATTAATAGCATGAACCATTTGCTCAAAATAGGATGAACATTGAAGGGAATGCCACATGCAAGAAAATTTTGCTATTGCAAGATCAACACCCTCCCTACCTTTCAACAAACATGTCATAAAGGCCACCAAGTTTAGGCTTTTTGCATGCATGACTGATAGTGCTTGTTGATGCTCTGTACGACACATGCTCATCACCAATTTGAACTTCAACTTCTTCATCAGATGGTAATTCTTCCTCATTTGAGTCATCATTTTCATCAACATTACGACATGGCTTAGATATTGCTTTGCCTGCCTTACCATCAACGCTTTGTTGCTCTCTTTGTGCACTAGGGAGTCTAGTGGGATCATCTGGGTCTCCAGTGTAAGCATCAATAGAAGGAATCTTCATAAAATGAGCTTTAACTCTGGTATAGTTCCCTTTCCATTTAAGTTGACATAAATTGCATTTTATTGTTGCTATCCCCCCAACACCCTTTGGAGGTTTTTGCCTATCCACATATTTCCAGAGTGGATATTGTGGATTTGATGAAGACATTCTTGATTTTGGAAATTAACCAAATGGCAATATCTGAAAGCATTAGCAAAGACATTAGAAAATTAAAAATCTAAAGACTGAAAGTGAAAATCAAAGAAAGAAAGAAAATAAAACATACTTTTATAATTTATTAAATTATTTCAAGCAGAAATTAAGTACATTGAACATTCTTTATATGGTGAGCATGGTCGTAAAATTAGAAAGACAGAGGACCAACTCCTCCAATTGAGAATGCAACTCATCTTTGTAACCATTTCCTGAGCAAAATAACCCCCTGCTGCCCAACACCAAAACTACTATTTTTCAATTTTCTATTTGGGTTTCTAGGGAAAATAATACATATCTGTTGTTATGGCATGTGACTGGTCACCAATTTTATACCACCTTATTCCTTTTTTTTTCCATAGCATAAAGCTGTGAGTGCCTAAGAGTTCCCTGAAATCACTTTAAGGAATTGGGATACTTTTCTTGCTTTTCTTCAACTATGCACTAGTCTTTCTTTTCTTGTGAGTTGAGGATGAGTTATAACTTATATTCATTTAGTTGAAGAAGCTTATGTTGAATGATATATCTTGTGTCAAGGTTCTTGCAAGTGATCTTTCTCCAATTTAATGACTTCTCTTTCATAACCTGAATGAATATGGAATCATCCTTATCAATCATGGTGTAAACATCTTCTAATGACACTAACTAGTTATGCCTTGATTTGACTTTCTTGACATGTGAACATTGCTAAGGCCACATTAACCCTGTTATGTTTTTCTTTTTCTTTCCTACTTCAATGATTTCCTTGTCCTTAATTGCTTGAGCACTTTGTGCCAATTGGGTTTGATGTCCTTTGTAAGGATTGACTACTTCTAGTTATTTTTCACTTAGATGATGTGGAATTAGATATTTAATGGCAAGTTTTTGAACTAATCAAATCTAAAAATTAAGAGTATGGCAATACTGACTTGCTCTCGGGGGCTCAACAAAGGAAAATGACCTTTCAGAAAGCGACATTTTTTAATTAAAAATAAGAACACTAAGTTCTACCTCCAGTCAGCCAATTTTTGTTAACTTATGCAGAGCTTTTAGTCACATGGGGATGTGAAGGCCAAGGCCAAACCCATGTCACTGTTTTTAGATAGGCCCGGAATCTGGAAAATAATTGGACGTTTTTGAGAATTTTATGATATGCATTTATTAATTTCAATGCATATTTGGGGTCCCCAATTTGGACGAGGTTAAGATATTTGAGACAAAAACTTCAAAGAAATACTTGCTGCAGTGTTGCACCCAAACATTAGTGGTCACAAACTCGCCGCCGTTTATAGACCAGTCGAGTCTCTTGTTGTGCTGCCGTCTGGACCTGTCACCTGTGCGAAAATGGCCGTCGTCTAGAGCTATGCAATTCGAGCTTACCATATTCCTCCAATGGCGAGCAAAATGCAAAGCGAGGCACCAATGAACAATGAACAAAATGCAAAGCGAGCCGCTAATGAACAATGAACAAAATGCAAAGCGAACCACCAATGAAGAAAATGACATTCAGGTAGGGTTTTCACTTATGTTGTGGTTTTTTATTTAATAAAAAAAATAATTTTTTATTGCCCCTCGCGTTTCTAATGAAACTGCCAAGCACCCATTACTGAGGTTTGGCACATCCACTGCATGGAACGAACCCGTCTCAAGTATTCAAAGTACCAGGTTCTTACAAGCCGCTCTAGGTTCTTTGGGGTTTGCCTTAGAGGTACCTGTTCCAACACTCGGAACGTGTGGGGGGGGGGGAACCCGGGACGGGTTCAAGAACCCCACCCCTGGGTTCGCGAACCCGTGCGACACAACTGTTAGGCCTTATATCACCCTTGAGCCCTTGTTTGTTGAATATCTCATTGGTGATTTCTTTGGGGAAGCCTCCCTTGTGGGGATAACATCCACCACTAAACAACGAGAGAAAGACCACTGAGGTGATGGTGGTGGCTGATCTCTTGTTGCCATATGACCTAGGTTACCTAGTGAGGCTTTTAACTAGGGTTGCTAGATTTTGTGGTAACATTTTTTTTGGTGCCATTGCTGGGGAGGAGTTGAGTCCACTTCCTTGTAATCTGAAGTCTATGATTCAATATCTTTTGATGAGAACATCCCAAAGCCAAAACTAAAATTTCTCATTTGGTGACTCTTAAAAGCTTCTAGTAGTAGGTCTAGAACAACCATTCCTTCGAAGAAGAAAACCATTGCTGAGGTCATTATTAATCCTATCTCACCTGTAGCAAATTCCCTTTTTGGTAGCCCTTATACCTTAGCCGCAATGGCAAAGCCATGGCTCACCAGTGGCTACAAACCCCTTGATATGAGTGCCATTCAAGGATACCCTCACGAGATGCTTGACAAGTATAAAGAGTGGTTGCCCAAGTTCATTGGGAATGATAGAGTCATTGCTGAGCAACACATCCATCAATTTTACTAGCGTGTTGATGGGAGAGACATCCAAGATAATGATGTAGTCATGAGATTGTTTACCCTTTCCCCGGGGGATAATGCAAAAGATTAGTACCTAGATTTACCTTTAGGAGGAATCAAGGACCAGGATCAATTTCATGAGGCTTTCAATAAAAAATGGGCAACCACTAAAGACAAAATGTAATTACTAACCAAGTTCCAACACGCTAAGAAATTGGAAAATGAAATTGTCAAGGATTTCACTTAGAGGTTTGACAAATTACTCAAGGAAGTACATACTTTATAAGGCTATTGATTGAACTATCCTTGCACTCTTCATTGATGCTCTCCCTAGGCATGTCTCTTCTGCCTTAAAGGACAAGGAAGCTAGAACCATTGAGCAAGCCAAAGCTTATGCTATAACCATTGAATGTAATTTGACCACATCTAAGATTGACTTGCTATCTTATCTTAGAGCCAAAGTTGAGTCCAAAGATAAGCCATCCACACAAGTTGACCCGACCTTGCAAGCCTTTGCCCAAAAGTTTGATAAAGTCACTAATGAGCTTATGCAAGGACAACTTGCTATGATGAATAGGTTGACCATCTTAGACAAGGAAAGATGTTCTTGTTCTAATTATCCTTCCAAGCCTAAATTTAACATTGATAGTGCCCTTAGAAGGAATCAAAACTCAAGTATTGGCAAGAGTGCCCCTCAACAGACCATACCTAACACTCTTGCCCCTACTAACATGATAAATCAAGAAGGTCTTCCTTGGCTTTGATGTTGCAGTGATTTTCACACTAAAGAAAAATACCCTCATAACCAAGTTGAAGAGCAGGATAGCCCAGAGCATATGAATATGATAAATAACTCCAATCCCTTTACTACCTTACCTAATAGAACTTGTATTTCTCAACAACAACATGAAGGGAGAATATGTTAAGACTGATGATGAGCACATTAATGATGTTGAAGCCAGAGATAGGTTCAAAGTATAACATTATACTAGGAAAGGTAATGAGCTCGGAAACCTTGAGGCAAGTAGTAGCTCTGCTCCACCAAAGAATGTGACTAAGGTATCTTTTCCCTTTAGCAAGAACAATCCCAAATCTAGATCTCCTAACGAAGGCAATGACATATCACTAAATGTAGATTTGGGAAGTATGTTGATGTTATGAATTAAGGGAATTTTTTCCCTAGGTTTTCCTTCAGTAGCTAGGGTTTCAAAATTTTTTCTTTTTGTGCCATAATTCAACTTAATACAAATAATATAATCTTCAATGGATAACACTGATCTTCAATATATGGACAATGGTTTCCAGCAGGTTTATTTAGTTTTGTTCTTATGTTATTTTGTGTTGCTTTGTCTTCAAAATAGGCTGGAAGCCTTTATGGAATGTATATGTTTGAATATCTTGTTAGTCACCGCTATGTCTTTTCAGTGGCTTCCAAAATAGTCTTGAGTCCAGTAATTTTGTTGGATTCTGTGACTTCGGTTGTTCCATGATTTTGTAAGTATCTTTGATTCTAATGAATATCAAGATGTTGTTGTGGTTTCTGTGAAAAATACTGATCTTCAATATAAAATAAACCCAATAACATAGTTCATCAATTCCAATACAATTAATGTCAATCCAATAGTACCACAGGAATCCATTTTGCATGTACTAATGTAATAGATGTAGCTCCAATCAATAATACGACAAATATGTTTTTTTTAAAACACTATGCAAGGTTAAATGTACTGCCTTTGACCATGTCAATAATCTCGAGCCTGCTGCAAATTAGAATCTTCGTTATTCCTACTACAATGCTCGCACTCTGTTTTGGCCATGAATGCTTCCAAAGTTCTCACCATGTCTCGAATCACCAGTCTTGTGGGATTTTGGGCTTCAAATTCCAGGGCATCACAACTCATGGTATATGACTCGCCTCAATGATTTTTACCAAGGTTCCGCTAATTTATGCACAAAAAACCTCACAATCTACCACTGAATTGTCTCGAGACTTGTCTCCTTGCCTCAGGGTATCTCTATACTCAACCTCAGATCAGGTACACAAGAGTGCATAGCAACTGCCTTTCCACAAAAGAATTCTAGCTGAATTTGATCACTGCTTAAAGTACCAATTTCAGCCCTTTCCTTCCTCGCTGAGTATTCAAACAGGCTCTACCTCAAGAAAACTAGGGCTTGATCTGATCCACACTTCGGAGGCCCTCAGGTGGTTCTATTTCTTCAAGAAAACCTTGCTTGGTATTCTGCCTTAGGATTGTTGTTAGTTTGGACAGAGTTCCTTCGCCACTTGTGTTAGAACAACATCAATGGGACCCTCACTACCTTGTTTCTGGACGATGCTCCTGTGCTAAACAAGAACTGAATTCAACAGAGAAGAGAATACACTGTCTCAGATGAACACTTTGTACATAAAGAGTAAACACCAACAGAAATCCGTTTCCCTATACAAAGATCAATACCACAGGGCCCGCTCCTTCAGATAAAATAGAAACCCACTTCATAGACTTCGCTTTCCTCAGATAGAATAGTCAATTAATCTCCACAAAAGTTTGCTTGCCTTAGACAGAACAAAACATTAATTTCACAGAACTTCGTTGCCTCCATTAGAATTCTTTGTCCAAAACAGAGAGAAGTAATAAGAGGATGTCAACTAGGGTGGAATCTTTTGTTGAAGAATTTAGGGCAATCAGGTTAATCAAATTCTTCTCATGATGGTAACTACTTGTGAGGTACTTTTTACTTTTTTCTTATTAGCACAATCTCTCTCTTATTATTAGTGTATGTTCTTTTACTTCATCAAATTGTTACCAAAACAAAAGAGATTTTGAAAATTTCAAACAAGAAATTCTACTGCAGTAACTGATTTATTTCTCCTACTTATTTTCCATAATAAGTTATTTACAAAACCCTTCAGTAAACATCAAAGTAAATTCTACTGCAGTGTCAAATACAAGCACAAGAATCCATCACATCAACACAATTATTTTTGGACAATATTCCCCGGAAAAACCCAATGCGGAAAAATTGGTGCAACAAATGAGGGCTTATTTATTATTCTTCAGCAACAATCTCTTTACAAGGAATGATTTTGCAGAACATAGAGAAACCTCTTGAGAAAACACCTAAGATAATTTTCCTCCTCCCTTTGGAGAAATTCTGGCACCCTAGAGACCCTCCAGCCTTCACTGCATCTCCTCTGCGTCATCTCTACATGAGAATTGCGTCCCTAGCTGTGCTGTCTCTCAGAGCTATCCCTCTGCATTTATGCTGATGCCCTCCTTTTCCTTCACCCTGCAGCTCTCCCTCTGAAAACGAACTCTTACTTCTTGAGAATCGATTTCCCTCGGGTTATTGAGTATTTGCCTGGTGTGTCTCCAAATGACTCTCAAGTCTTCCTTTATACTTTTCTTGTTGAGATATCAACGACCGTGATCTAATCTCTAATCAACAGCTAAGATTAAATTAGACTTGATCCTCGTCTCTTAGAAGCTTCTCACCCATATTTTCACTAATACCCATTAATATTTTTATTTTCCTAAGTTTAGACTTAGGAACCCCATTGAAAATATTATTTATTTTAATAAAATACAATCCGAGTGGAATTTCACCAAACGATTTCTAGGTCTTGGAGATCTCATGTGTTCTAGCCCCTCCACAAAATTTCAGAGCTAGAGCACATTCGATGCTACCCAAAATCAACACTCCCTCTTAGCGAGGAATGTGCTTTAGCAATACTTCCCAGTAGAACTATCACACTGATCCACGACATCGGCCCTTTGCGCTCTTGACGCTCGGCGTACTACCCTTCATCCACTACGCTGTTGCAACCTGTACTGCTGCCCATGACACTGCCACTATCACTGCTGCATCTGTACTGCAACTCCCTCTCAATATGCTGCATCATGCTGCCCATAGCACTGCCACTGCTAATTGTTGCACTGCAACTCCCTGCACTATCCGCTTCTGCTATTGAAATAGATTCTCAATCATCCCCATCTTCTCCCTGAAATAAACAAACTTTGTTCTTCCTAGAGCCTTGGTGAGAATGTCTGCCACCTATTCTCCTGTCGGAGTGTACTGTAACTGTACTGCCCCTCACTGGACACAGTCTCTGATAAAGTGACACCTGATGTCAATGTGCTTCGACCGATCATGAAAAAATGGATTCTCAGAGAGCTTGATGCAACTCTGATTATCACACAAAATATTGGTCGCTTCCATCCTTCTCCTGAGTAGATTCACAAGCAACTTTTTAAGCCATCTGGCTTCACACGATGCTATGCTAGCTGCCATATATTCAACTTCAGCTAAGCTCAAAGCTACGAATTTCTGTTTCCTACTACACTAGGAGGTCATTCCTGATCCAATGTTGAAACAATACCCAGTGGTACTCATCTGATCTACTGAACTTCCAGCTCAATCTGCGTCAGTGAACCCACTCAACCTGATGTCATTGCCTTGGTGTACATTAATCCATGCTCGATTGTTTGTTGTACATATCTGAGAACATGCTTGGCTGTTGCCCAGTGCGCCCTCTTTGGTTCCACCATGAACTGATTGAGGGTATTGACAACATAACAAATGTCCGGCCTAGTATTGACCAGATACATTAGGGACCCTATGAGTTGCCTGTACAAGGTGGGATCGACTTCTTTATCTTTAGACACATCGATCTTCTTCCAGTTGGTAATCATTGGAGTAGCCATAGGTCTACAGTCCTACATTCTAAACCTTTTCAAAATTTTTGTAGCATATCTTCCTTGTCCAAGGAAAATTCCACCCTTCTGCTGCCAAACTTCCAACCTTAGAAAATAATGCATCCATCCCACATCCTTCATGTCAAATTCTATAGCTAGTTTTCCTTGCAATCTTTGATGAGCCTGGATGAACCTATTAGAAAAAGATCATCCACATATAACACCAGAATTAGAGGCTCATTCTCTACAATTAGATAGTAAAGGTTGGAATCTGCGTCACTCTTGACGAATCCCATCTTCTGCAAGTAACCATCAATTCGACCGTACCATGCTCTAGGCACTTATTTAAGCCCATACGAGGCTTTATTCAACCTGCACACATGTGATTTCTTCTCATGTGTTTCAAAACCCTCTGGTTGTTCAATGTATACTTCTTCTTCTATCACCCCGTTCAAGAACGCAGTCTTGACATCCATCTGGTGAATCTCCCACCCTATCTGTGCTACAAGGGATATTATGGATCTAATAGAAGTATACCTGGCTACTGGGGCGAAGGTTTCTTCGTAGTCTGTTCCTTCCTTCTGAGCACACCCCTTAGCCACAAACCTGGCTTTGTATTTTTCCACACTGCCATCTGCAGCATATTTAACCTTGTAGATACATCTCGAACCTACAACTAACCTGTCCTGAGGTCTAGGTACCACTTCCCAGACATCATTGACCATTATGGAAATGTATTCCTCCACCATAGCATCTACCCATACTTGATGCTGAACGGCCTCCCAAAAACTAGAGGGTTCTCCAACCTGAGCCACCAAGGCTTGGTATTGATCTAGTTGTCTACGCTCCCTTTTCTTGTTCCTAGGAGCTCCACCAAAATCCTCTGCATCCCGTAGTATCTGTCGAAGTTCCCGGCTTGTTCTTCCACTGGTAGTGGGTAGATCTATTTGCTCCTCCTCTTGAGACTCCACCTACTGTGATACCTCTAGATTCTTGTCTTTTGGAGAAATACTGGTGCTGGTTTCTGCTGGTCGAAGTGGCTGGACCAATGGATCATCCTTTCACTGCTCTTTGGAAGGCATTTCTCAAGATTTCCTAAAAGCTTTGTCCTCCATGAACTTTACATCCCGTCATACTACGATCTTCCTATTTCCCGGAAGATAGATTCTATATGCCTTAGCATTCTTGCTATATCCCACAAGATATCCTTTTTCTGCAGTTTGATCCAACTTCTTCCTCTTTTCTTCGGGTATATGGCAGTATGCCAAACTCCCAAATATTCTGAAATGACTCACCTCAGGCTTCTTGCCGGTGAAGACACTCTCTAGAGTAATCTTACCTAATGCCCTGTGAGGAGTCCTGTTCTGGACATATACTGCTGTGCTGCATGCTTCTGCCCATAGAAATTTGGGCATATCCTGATCATACAACATTGCCCTTGCTGCTTCAACAATAGTCTTGTTCTTCCTCTTTGCTACTCCATTCTGCTCCGGATTATATGGCGCTGCCCATTCTCTTCTGAGGCCTTCCCTTGCACAAAAATTAGTGAAGTCCTTATCAATGTACTCTCCACCATTGTTTGAGCGCAACACTTTTATCCTCTTCCCTGTCAGATTCTCAACCAGAGCCTTAAACTCTTTGAATCGATCAAAAACCTCATCCTTGGTTTTTAGAAAGTAGATCCAAGTCTTCCTGGAATGGTCATCAATGAAGGTGACGAAGTATTCGGCACCACTAAGAGCTTTTGTGGACATGGGTTTGCAGATATCTGAGTGTATCAATCCCAGAACACTCTTAGCCCTACTGTTACTTTCGGAATAAGCTGCTTTGGCGTACTTGCCTAGTGCGCACTCTCTGCATACATCATCTCGTTTGGTACTTAATTTTGGAGCTCTTGTGACGGTCCTTTTGAGAATTCTTAGAGCCCCATGGTCTAAGTACCCCATCCTCTTGTACCATAGTTCATTCAAATTTTTTTCTCCATTGTTGCCTATTAGTGCCATTGGAGATTCTAGTTGTAGCTTATACAATTTGTTACTTTTGACTCCAATTTGGGCCGTCTTCTTCCAACCCGGATGTTTGACATATACTTTCTTCCCAATGAAGAAAACATCATAGCCCTTGTTTTGTAACTGACATACAAAGAGTAAGTTCATCCCTAATCCAGGCACATGCAACACATTGGTAGCTTGAAGCCAATCCACTACTTCTGTTTGGAAAACTATAGTACCTCTTCCTACAGGGGTACATTGTACATTTTGACTTATTTCCCATGGTAATTTGGAAGTTCATCTGTTCTTCATGATAGCTCGAGAAACATTCTCTTATTCTTGTCATGTGCGCAGAAGCTCCACTATCAATATACCAAACCTCAGAGGAAGCAGAACTTGCCAAGCAAGCAACTTCTTCTTCTAGTCTGGAAGCTAACATAGAATAGTCGTGATCCATATTCTTCGTGCTTTCCTCTTTCCCGGGAGAACTACGTGAGTCCTTTTGAGTTGCTGCTCCAGCGTCATGCTCCCGACTCATTGCAGATTCTCTAATCTGTTGGAAATAATATTGAGAGGGGGGTGAATCAGTATTATCAGATCAATAATTTTATTTCCCAAACATATTTATATATGCTACTTCACTGAAGTGAACTAGCGTGTATACGCGACTGTGCTTAAAGAAACCAGTGTATATGCAGAGAACTTGTGATTTAGACAATTTATCATGTGTTGAGCTTAAACCAGTATATCAAAGATTTATTAGATAATGCAGTAAAATCAGAATAAAGTATCACACATAAGCAACACATATGAACACCAAGATTTAAAGTGGAAACCAAATGTGGGTAAAAACCACCTGTTGCTGTCGTCTCTGTCTTCTTTTAATAATAAGAAAATCTGTTTACAATCTTGTACTGGTGCAGACTCATACCAGTACGCAGGCTTCTACCTGCAGAAGGTTACAACCTTCTCTCGTTCTCCAGCTTCTACTGGAAGGGAGCTACAACCCCCTAGCTCTTGTACTAGCCAATATGTTTACTAGTACGTAGGTGCCAACCTATAGAAAACTCCACTCTTCCACCAAGGACCACGTTTCATGAATTTTCAGACTAGATACTCCTGGATCACAACACCACAAACTGAAGGCCACGTTTCATCAAATTTTCATACTGGACCCATCAAAGCTTTTAAACTTAAACTGCATCAACCAATATTCAGTTAATCTGAACAATCAGATCACTGACACCAGAACACTGTACTGAACCTAGAACCTTGCATCATCATTCAGAACTAGCTATAATCTCAAAAATCATGCATTAGAATGTAGACGCTACTTGGTTGTACCCAAACTGCGTGTGTACGCTACTTCCATTAAATGAACCTGCGTATACCTTTAAAACTACTGCAAACATAAACTTTTGAATCAAGTCTGTACCAACTATTAATATTCTGAATATCTACTATCAATTTTCAGAGCTTTACACAGGCAGGGACAGAGATCACTTCTTCTCTCTTATACAATCAATCAGTCAAATGCCAGCCTCCTTATGCATTCAGTTTTACATTCAGATCTAAGAAGACTTCATTGACAGACATCAGTAACATAACATAATTTTATCAGATAGATCAATTAGATCTGAAAAGAAGCTTTTCTTTAGTATACGCTACTTGAAGGAACTGAACTTGCGTGTATACGCTCTTTGGCTAAGACGAACCTACGTACAGATCTGCAAATATTGACTCAGAATTTTGCTGCAATTTCAGACTTCAAACAGACCTCATGATAGGTAATGAATAGAATAGGCGCAAAACATCAGATCTAGTCTCACCCAATATCAGATCATTCAAGAATAAGTCATTTCAAGTCTCATGATTCCTGATCTAATATTGAACTCACGGTGCACATGAATATTTCAAATCTAGTCCCAAACATAACCCTGCAACATAAAATATACTTAAGATAAAAGTATTCCTCAGAATCTTATTGCTTGCACCGTTGGTCTAATGATATTATCAACGTTATATACTCTTAGGCCTTCCTCAATACCTTGGACCAAAAACTTCGTTTTCCAACATGTACGCGCTTTTCTTCTTGTGAAAGTGCGTGTATACGTTCTACGCCCATTTTGTTCTGTTAACTCGCGTGTATACGCTTCTTGGACAAAGTGAACCAGCGTATACCTCTCTTTCTTCATTCTTTGGAGTCTGATCTGTAATCCTTTGTTGTTGACCTGTTGCACTGTGAACTGTCATCTGAGTGAGTTGCCATCAAGGACAACACCTATATCATAATGCCAACAATTTCCCCCTTTGGACTTGATGGCAACAACAACATCAAGACACTCTCCCCCTTTGACATCAAGGGCAAAGGGCGGACCAAGATATTCTCTCCTTTTGACATACATTATGCTGTCCATGCTCCCCCTGAGTACATGCTGAATTCTCTGATTGAGCTCCCCTTTGTTCATGCTGAGATGCACTGAAACTGTCCATGCTCCCCCTGAGCACATGCAAGAATATTCTCCAAAAGAATAATATGACTCTATAACTCAACTATGTGAGTATGACCTTCCTATCACCAATGACTCATACATATATCCATCTCCCAACCAAGTGGGGATAAACCAAATTTGACTCATCCACCCAACCAAGTGGGGATATACCAATTGTTTATACATGACAGAAATAATAAATATTACATCATCCATTCCATGTAAAGTGGGGATACAAATTACGTCATTTGTCCAGGAGGACTGATTCAAATGTATGAGAAGACATATCATACCCTAGACTTTTACATGACTTAAGCAACAAATGGTATAAATATCTGAAGCCATGGCTGGAGTCAGCAACCATAATGCCAAAAACGTTGAATGTACGTGAAGGCTAATGCTCCCCTGAACTTGTGCTACCTGTGCATTGTTAACAAGTCAATGATCAAGGCATCTTTGTCAGTCAGATAAAAATTATTGAACAAAGCATATCGATAGATAGTAATCATCAACATCAGACAGAGCACCCATATCAGAAACTGCACCACTGTTTTTCCTGACTGAAAAGCATATACGCTCCTTGACCCATAGAAACCCGTGTGTGTACGCGACTATACTTCATGAAACACGCGTATAATAACCTTTCTCTGAAAAAGTTGGATTTAACAGTAGGATGATGCAACAACTACTCCCAACTTTTGTTTGAGATATTCAAATGTTTCTCTGGGCAGTGGTTTAGTGAATATATCAGCAACCTGTTCTGTGGAGGGAACATACTCCAATTTGAACTTTTGTTCAAGCACTTGTTCACGTAGAAAATGGTACTTGATGGGTATGTGCTTGGTCTTGAAATGCATGACTGGATTCTTGGAAATACTGATGGCACTTGTATTATCACATAGAATGGAGATAGGTGGAGTACATGTGATTTGAATGTCTTGTAAAGTTTGCATCATCCAAAGTAGTTGTGTGCAGTAAGATGCAGCAGCCACATATTCTGCTTCAGCTGTAGATAAAGCAATTGAACTTTGTTTTTTGCTTTACTAAGACACTAACCTGGAACCCATATAGAATGCACCACCACTAGTGCTTTTTCTATCATCAACACTTCCTGCCCAATCTGCATCTCTATATGCATGAAGAGTAAGATCTGTATCTCTAGGATACCATAAACCAAAGTCCTGAGTTCCTTGAAAATATTTGAAAATTCTTTTGACTGCCTGAAGGTGTGATTCCTTTGGGTTTGCTTGGAATCTTTCAACTATTCCTACTGCATGCATGATGTCAGGTCGGGTACCTGTTAGATAAAGTAGACTGCCAATCATGGATTTGTAAGTTGGTTGATGTACTGCTACTGATTCATCATTTGAGCTGAGACTACATCCTGTTACCATTGGGGTACATACAGGTTTAGAATCTTACATTCTGTACATTTTCAAGATCTGTTTGAGATATTTGGTTTGTAACAGAAAAATACCATCTTTAGTTTGTTGAACTTGTAGACCAAGAAAATAGGTAAATTCACCAAGCAAGGACATTTCAAATTCTTGCTGCATTACTGAAGCAAAATTCTGACTCATGTATTCTTCGTTGCTACCAAAAATGATATCATCAACATAAACAATAATAATTAGCAATTTATCAGTTTCAATCTTTGTATATAGATTGCTATCTGCAGAACCTTTTGTAAAACCTTGTTGGTGTAGATATTTGTCAAGGCGGTAATCCCAGGCCCTTGGAGCCTGTTCCAGACCATAGAGAGCCTTTTTGCGTTTGCATACAAGTTTTTGCTTCATTTCCAAGAATGAATCCTTCTGGCTGTTCAATATACACTTCTTCTTCTAAATCTTCATTAAGGAAGGCTGATTTTATGTCCATTTGGTATACTTTGAAATTCTGAAAGCTAGAAAGAGAAAGAAACACCCTTACGGCTTCAAGTTTAGCAAGAGGTGCAAAGGTTTCTTCAAAATCTATACCTTCTTGTTGAGCATACCCTTTACAAACAAGTCTGGCTTTGTTTCTAATGACTTCTCCATTTTCATTCAGCTTGTTTTTGAATATCCATTTAGTTCTTATAATATTTTTATCATGAGGTCTAGGAACTAATTCCCAAGTATCATTCTTTTCAATTTGCTCAACTTCTTCATCCATGGCCTTGACCCAACATTCATCTTTGCGTGCTTCATTTATATTTTGTGGTTCGGTGGAGGATAGTAATGCTAGATAGCTTGAGGTCCCTGTAATAGTTCTTCTTGTCTGTACACTTGCCTCTTTTTCCCCTAAAATTTGAGTTTCTAGATGATTTTTCTGAACATACCTGGACAAAGTCTTTTCTTCTACCATTATCTCTTCTTCTGGTGCTTCATTTGTTTCTTCTTCAATATCATTTTGATTTGATGTGGGAAAATAATCCCCATTTTCTTCATTGTCATAATCTTTTGTTGATTTTATTTGTTTTGGATTTTGGCATGCTTCATCAATTACAACATCAATGCTTTCAACAATTTTCTGAAGTCTTTTATTATAACATTATTATCCTTTACTTCTGGAAGAATAACCAAGAAGAATACCTTCATCTGCTCTGGGTTCAAACTTACCAAGTTTTTCATCAGTCCTTTTGATAAAACATTTGCTTCCAAAAACTTTAAAGTATTTTACAGTAGGAGTCTTGCCATACCAAAGTTCATGTGGAGTTTGAGTGCTATTTACCCGAACATTTGCTTTGTTGAGAATAGTTACAGCAGTGAATGCAGCTTCACCCCAGAAGGTTGCAGGAGTTCCATATTCATCTAGCATAGCTCGAGCCATTTGTTGAATTGTTCTGTTCATTCTTTCTACCACACCATTTTGCTGAGGAGTCCTTGTGGTGGAGAATTGCCTTTTTATTCCATGTTGTTCACAAAAGTCAGAGAATTCATCAGATGTAAATTACCCTCCTTGATCAGATTTGAGGCATTTGATTTTTCGATCTGATTCGTTTTCAACCAAAGCTTTGAAGGTTTGGAACTTTTCAAATGCTTCATCTTTATGCTTTAGAAGACCTATCCAACACATTTTGGAAAAATCATCGATGAACAAAATAAAGTATTTTTCTCCACGAAGTGACTTTTTCCTTGATAGTCCACATAAATCAGTATGGACAAGTTCAAGAGGCTTACTAGCTGACCCTTCTTTTTCCATGAAGTGGACTCTAGTTTGCTTATCGATTTGACATGGTTTGCATATTGTATTTTCTGGGATGCTGATATTTGGAAGATCATGAACAACTTTGAGTCTGCATGCTTTTCTTATTTGAGAAAAGCTTAGATGTCTCAATCTTCTATGCCACAGCCAGTTTTCATCATTTTTGCTTAGATAACACTGTTGTTGTCCTCCCTTGAGTATGTATAAGTTGTTTGGAGTTCTTGTAACTTTGATTACGGTCTCTCCTATATCAAGCTCACGAACAACACATCCGTTTGATCGAAACACAACTTCATTTCCTTGATCACACATTTGACTGACACTCAACAGGTTATGCTTTAAACCGTCTACATACATAACATTTCCAGCTTTAACCTTTTCTTTCAAGAAAACAAAGCCTTTACCTTTTATGACAGCAGGAGTGTCATTTCCAAATGAGACATTTTTTTCATTTTCTAAGGCATTATATGAGTGAAGTTTTTCTTTGTCACCTGTCATGTGTTTTGAGCATCCACTGTCGATGTACCACTAATTTTCTTGTCCTTCTGCATACAAGGCTATACCACATCTTTCTGTTTGAGATTCTTTCCTTCTCCATACCTTGGGATTTAATGGAGTTTGCTCCTTTTGAGATGTTTGCCGAAATTTGCTCCTGCATTCAGATTCTTCATGACCAAAGTTGTTATAGATTGAGCATTCTATTTCATTTTCAAGAGGAGAAAAGTTATTATAGGAACTTCTTTTGATTCTTGTTACATTCCTTTGATTTCGTGCTTCTCTAGTCATGATGGTTTTGTAAGCAACACATTGAGCAGCTTTGTGCCCAAAATTATGACATGAAAAACATTGCCCATTAAAGTTCTTGCGACTATCGAATCTATTAACCTGGTGATTGAAGTTTCTATTGATATTCATCTTTGGAGCAAATTGAGTATGATTTGCCTGAGGTTGGTTGTGGCTTCCATTCATCCTTGGAGTAAATTGAGTATGATTTACCTAGTGATCTGCTTTATGCCTTGGCCGACGATTGTCATACTGTTCACTGGTCTTTGCTGCATCAAGATAGCTTTTGGTGGAGGTTGACGGCTTCTGTGATTGAGATGCCTCTTCAGTATATCCAAAACCTGTCTTTATCAGAGGAGAATACTAAACTTTGATAATTTCATTTAAAGTTTCTGATCCTTTAGCAAATCTAAGATTGAGAGATTTCGTTTTCTCAAGATCCTTTCTTAGACACACAATTTCACATTCTAGTTTTTCATTGTATATTTCATTTTCAGCAAGTTGGTATGTCAAGGTATCTATAATCATATTCTTTTCTTCCAAACAGATTTTGAGTTTAGATATTTCTTCATGAACGTCTTCCTCTTCTAAAGCATCCCAAAATTATCATCGTCATAAGCCATGAGAAGTCTATAATCATCACTATTAGATAAACCATCACTATCTTCTTCTAAACTATCCCAAAAATCATTGCAAGCATAAGCCGTGAGAAGTCTGTAATCTTGTCCAGTTTCATCTTCATCACTATTAGATAAACCATCGCTATCTTCATGAGTATAGTAATTCCTCTTATTCACAACTTGTTTTCTATTCCCTTTTGCATATTCCTTTCCTTTTTCATATTTATCTTTATGAGGACATTTGGCAGCGTAATGATCGACTCTGCCACAAGCAAAGCATTTGAAAGGTAACTTACCTCTAAACCTTCTAGAACCCCGTTGAAATTTCTTGACAAAGTTTACCTCATTTTCTTCTTTTGAAATATGTCCTGATTCATTGTGTTCTTCCTTTCCTTTTGCTGAGGCTTTAAATGCGGCTTCTCTCATATTTGATAGTCCTCCTTTTCTCATCTCGAAGGCAGTGACGATTCCGTGAAGCTGTGTCATAGAGATATTCTGCAGATCCTGTTTTTCTTCTATGGCAGACACTTTGGATTCAAATTTAGCAGACAAGGATCTCAAAACTTTCTCAACTAAGGTAACTTCTTTTATTTCTTCACCCAGATTCTTCATACAATTAACAACCTCATCTATACTTTAGAAGTAACTAGCTATACTTTCATCACTATGCATCTTAAGAGTTTGATATTGAATTCTGAGACTATGAAGCTTAACACGTTTTATCTGAGAGTCTCCTTCGTAGCTCAGAACGATTTTGTCTCATATTTCTTTGGCTGATTTGAGCTGCATGAATTTGACAAACTCTGATTGTGATAGACTTCCCAATAAAGTATTGACAACTTTGGCATTGGTTTCATATTGCTTTTTACCTGCCACATCTGTAGGATTTGTTGTTGGAAATGTATATCCTCCTTCCACAATTTCCCAGACCTATGTTCCAAGCAATTGTAGATAGTTGCTCCCATCGAAGATTGGCGGTCTGATGGATCCCATGCTTTCTTGATTATTCATGTTGATGGATCTCCCTTCAAGCGATCAAGCTTCTTCTAAAGGACTTGCTCTGATACCAATTGTTGGAAATAATATTGAGAGGGGGGTGAATCAGTATTATCAGATCAATAATTTTATTTCCCAAACAGATTTATATATGCTACTTCAGTGAAGTGAACTAGCGTGTATACGCGACTGTGCTTAAAGAAACCAACGTATATGCAAAGAACTTGTGATTTAGACAATTTATCATGTGTTGAGCTTAAACCAGTATATCAAAGATTTATTAGACAGTGCAGTAAAAGCAAAATAAAGTATCACACATAAGCAACACACATGAACACCAAGATTTAAGGTGGAAACCCAATGTGGGTAAAAACCACCTGCTGCTGTCGTCTTTGTCTTCTTTTAATAATAAGAAAATCTGTTTACAATCTTGTACTGGTGCAGACTCATACCAGTACGCAGGCTTCTACCTGCAGAAGGTTACAACCTTCTCTCGTTCTCCAGCTTCTACTGGAAGGGAGCTACAACCCCCTAGCTCTTGTACTAGCCAATATGTTTATTAGTACGTAGGTGCCAGCCTACAGAAAACTCCACTCTTCCACCAGGGACCACGTTTCATGAATTTTCAAACTGGATACTCCTGGATCACAACACCACAAACTGAAGGCCACGTTTCATCAAATTTTCATACTGGACCCATCAAAACTTTTAAACTTAAACTGCATCAACCAATATTCAGTTAATCTGAATAATTAGATTCCTGACACCAGAACACTGTACTGAACCTAGAACCCTGCATCATCATTCAGAACCAATTGTAACCTCAAAAATCATGCATTAGAATGTATATGCTACTTGGATGTACCCAAACTGCGTGTGTACGCTACTTCCATTAAATGAACCTGCGTATACCTTTAAAACTACTGCAAACATAAACTTTTGAATCAAGTTTGTACCAACTATTAATATTCTGAATATCTACTGTCAATTTTCATAGCTTTACACAGGCGGGGACAGAGATCACTTCTTCTCTCCTATACAATCAATCAATCAAATGCCAGCCTCCTTATGCATTCAGTTTTACATTCAGATCTAAGAAGACTTCATTGACAGACAACAGTAACATAACAGAATTTTATCAGATAGATCAATCAGATCTGAAAAGAAGCTTTTCTTTAGTATATGCTACTTGAAGGAACCGAACCTGCGTGTATACGCTCTTTGGCTGAGACGAACCTGCGTACAGATCTGCAAATATTGACTCAGAATTTTGCTGCAATTTCAGATTTCAGACAGACCCAGATCATGATAGGTAACAAATAGAACGGGTGCAAAACATCAGATCTGGTCTCACCCAATATCAGATTTCTCAAGAATAAGTCATTTCAAGTCTCATGATTCCTGATCTAATATTGAACTCACGGTGCACATGAATATTTCAGATCTAATCCCAAACATAACCCTGCAACATAAAATATACTTAAGATAGAAGTATTTCTTAGAATCTTATTGCTTGCACCGTTGGTCTAATGATATTCTCCTTCTTATATACTCTTAGGCCTTCCTTAATACCTTGGACCAAAACCATTTTGGACCAATACCTTCGACCAAATACCTAGGGTCAATACCTTGGACCAAATACTTGGTTTTCCAACATGTATGCGCTCTTCTTCTTGTGAAAGGGCGTGTATACGTTATACGCCCATTTTGTTCTGTTAACCCGCGTGTATACGCTTCTTGGACAAAGTGAACCAGCGTATACCTCTCTTTCTTCATTCTTTGGAGTCTGATCTGTAATCCTTTTCTGTTAACCTGCTGCACTGTGAACTGTCATCTGAGTGAGTTGCCATCGAGGACAACACTTGTATCATAATGCCAACATAATCTTGTTGCCCGATCTCACCTCTGATACCATGTGAAAATTTCAAACAAGAAATTCTACTACAGTAACTGACTTATTTCTCCTACTTGTTTTCCACAATAAGTTATTTACAAAACCCTTCAGTAAACATCAAAGTAAATTCTACTGCAGTGTCACATAATAGCATAGAGAAAAGAACAGTGAAATACAAGCACAAGAATCAATCACATCAACACAGTTATTTTTGGACAATAGTCCTCGGAAAAACCCAATGCGGGAAAACCGGTGCAGTAGATGAGGGTTTATTTATTATTCTTCAGCAACAATCTCTTTACAAGGAATGATTTTGCAGAACATAGAGAAACCTCTGAGAAAACACTTGAGATAATTTTCCTCCTCCCTTTGGAGAAATTCTGACACCCCAGAGACCCTCCAGCCTTCACTGTGTCACCTCTGCGTCATCTCTGCGTGAGGACTGCGTCCCTAGCTGTGCTATCTCTCAGAGTTATCCCGCTGCGCTATCTCTTTGATGGAATGCGTCACCTCCTCCTCAGTCTTTGACTGATGCTGATGCCCTCCTCTTCCTTCACCCTGCAACTCTCCCTCTGAAATCGAACTCTTACTTCTTGAGAATCGATTTCCCTCAGGTTACTAAGTATTTGCTCGGTGTGTCTCCAAATGACTTTCAAGTCTTCCTTTATACTTTTCTTGTTGAGATATCAACGACCGTGATTTTATCTGTAATCAACGACTAAGATTAAATTAGACTTGATCCTCGTCTCTTAGAAGTTTCTCACTCATATTTTCATTAATAGCCATTAATATTTTTATTTTCCTAAGTTTAGACTTAAGAATCCCATTAAAAATATTAATTATTTTAATAAAATACAATTCGGGTGGAATTTCACCAAACGATTTCTGGGTCTTGGAGATCTCATGTGTTTTAGCACCTCCAAAAAATATCGGAGCTAGAGCACATCCGATGCTACCCAAAATCAACAGAGACAAGAACACAAAATGTTGGCTCTCTACCAGGGCCAAAACCTCTCACTCTTTGAGAGGAAAACCTTCACAAATTCTTCTTATAGAGATTCTAATTGACGAATACCAAGACCAAGACCATTGACCTATAAGCCACTCCAAGACCAAGACACCAATCCTCTTCTTTGTCATAGCTGAGACCATCATCACTGCTGCAACACCGAGGCCATCACTACTGCACCATCGAGATCTTCATTATTTCTGCACTATGGTTGCACCTTCTCCGAGATCTTCATTATAACAATGAGATCTTCCATACTAATATATACACACACACACACACACATATATATATGAGAGCTGCACCGAAATCTTCATCAAGATCATGACCTTGTAACTACATCTTCATCACGATCATGACCGAGATCTTGATTACAACTATGCCGAGATCATGACTGCATATAGAATGTATGCTGAGACAGAGTGTGTCACTGTGGGATCACCGAGATCCTCCTCATCAAAGAGACAGGTCCGTTCTGAAGTTTTCATAGAGATCTTGCCACTGCATTCGAATAACACTGAGATGTATCCGAACCTCAATCTCCCCCTGCCCATCCGAATTTAGAGATGACTGTAGCCTCATTCGAACATCAAGGAGAGATATCTGAATCACTGTACTTGCAGCTAGCCCTTAAACCTTTTCGTTGTTCTATTATCATCTTTTCTCGCTGCTCCTTCCATTTGAATTAGCTTCTGTTCTAGGGATTCAAACTGTCCTTTTGTTATTACCCATCCAAATTCAGAGGATGATCTGAATTCCTGAACTGAGGAAATGCAAAGTGCATTGGTGCATATATATAGTGGTTGCCCATCATAAATAAGCCGACTTGAGTGTATGAAGGGATGTGTCTCTATATAGTGAGCCAACATGATCTTCCTTTAATTCAATTTGTAGGCCGACTTCTTCAAGAGGGATTGTGCTTGTCTTTGGAGGGCTTCTAGACATTTCTATAGACTTGTATACATTAAACATAGGCTCAAGAAGAGCTCTTCATACATGACATTAATTCTAGACCCTAAATGACATATCCTATTATACTAAAATCACATGCTCATGAAATCCATGAATCAAGTTACAATCATAATTTTGTTCTCTTTATTACATCATTTACATTAGTCATAATTACATGTCATTATGAAGACCAAACCTAGTTACACTTCCTTCAACATTTCCTCTTAACTAGGGAGGTATTCATAATGGTACTTGGTCATTTTTAATTCGAAGAATTCACATAAGAGAAACCAGATTGGCAATCCATCTGTTCTAGCATCACAATAACCAACATTGTTTCCATAGCAAGGCTTTGATTGACAGCTCTATCTCTCATTAGATCAGAGCACAATGTTGGCGAGACCAATGACTATAGACACCTTCATCATTGTATACCCACCCGAGTGTTCACTGAGTATGACCTTCTAGGACTATTCTTATCTTGGGTTCCCAACTCTCAAAGAATATCAATCCTTTTACCTACTCTTATTTTGGATGCCCTACACATCCTCAAAGAGCATCAGATGCTAGATGATTACCCAATCCTCCATTCTTTCTTCTCAAGTGAACACAAGAATGTTGTGTCTATCTCTCCCTCTTAACTAGGGAAGATATGCCCATTCCTGTAAAGGAATGTACCCAAGCTCCCTTTGACCAGGGACTTGCCCAAGCTCCCTCTTAATTGGGGACTTGTCAGAGCTCCTTCTCTGCTAGGGACTCTCCTTTTTCTTCAACAACTTTTTCTAGTGGGTCCTTCGGCTGCTTGATCACTTTCTTTCCTTGATGTCATGAAATTCAGTCGAGCTTCTTTCTTGTAGGGAATTAGGCATCCATCACTTTCCTTCTTGTTTTGTCATGTCATTTCTTTCTTCATGGAAAGTGGCCTTCTTGGTACATATATGGATCCTTCTTCATATGGCTACTTCTTTCTTATCATGCTTCTTTCAGGAATTTTCATCCACCATATGAATGCTAGTTGTACTTGCACTCACAACTCTTGTTCCAGTAGCCCCGCATGAACTCATCCAAATATTATTCAAGAAATCAAAACATAACATTAAATCAAATAGTACCTTATGAGATGGCTCTTCATCATGACATCTTTCTGTAGGTATCATCATCCTGCATACATGTTGACACATCTCCCAAATATATCCATTGGCAAGGGTCTCCATCTTTTTTCAGATTTTCATTAGTCTTCATATCTTTCCGGGAGATTTCCTAGTCAAATCTTCTTGGTCTTTTGGATGTTGATTGCCTTCATCATGGTTGCATATCTCACGATCTCTTCTGTTGGACACCTAATCCTCTAAGGGCTAGTATGGAAGCGGAATAGACTAAGGATGTGGAACCCATCGGTCAAACCATATACTATAAATGTATATGTTTTGTTAATAAAAAATGTACTCTCATGTTTATCTTTCATATTCTGTTGCTGCCATGTGTGTGTTTAACATGGTATCAGAGCGGGTGAATTCCTACCATGCTCAAGTGTGAGCCACTATGTGTGTGTGGCCTTTCTCTGCGTGTGATTCTAGTCGCTGCTCTTGATATGTGGGATGTATACATTGAATTGTGTTGGACGCTGTGAATTTGGTTGAAAACTTAGACACTGCATTCATTTCAGTCAGCTGCGTTGAGTTTTGTATGCTGGTTTTGAAGCGTTACTCAGAATAGAGCGATGAAATAATGAATCGTAGGATTTGTTTTTATAAAATTAATTTGGAATAAAATCCCAAGACTCCAAAACGTTGTTTTTGAGTTTCCTGTTGTATTACGAAGTTGTCTACCGCTTTGCAGTGCTGTGGAGGATTTAAAATTTGGGTCTTTGCTGCCTTGAAATGGTCTATTTATTATTGCTGCAAATTGTATGCATGTGTCTTTATGTGAACCTTTCACCTCCATTGCCAAGTTCATAGTCGAATGTAGTGGCATTTGAATCTCAGACCATCAAGATTATGATTGAGAATACGGACTCTGTTAGCGCTATTCCATTGCCAAACGTTTTTATAAGATATTCTTGAAGTGTTATTTGAAGGACTGAGGATTGCGGATCAACTTGATTAAAGAACCGTTACAGCGCTTTAGGCATTTCAATTGCAGACCTGTCTTCCTGTTTATCAGGTTTCTGACCTGCAACAGACCATTCTGTCTGCCATTCTCTGTTGATTTCCTGCATCCCTGTCATGTACAGTTTGTACAGTTCTTAAAAGTTCTTTCCCTTTGCTAGTCTGCCATAAGAAGTCACTACTTCTCAAACATTACTCATATGCTCGTAACATTGCATTTGTTCTATCGGTTATGGTTATAGTGCATCCTTTCTCCTATTAGTGTGTCAATTCATACACATCTACCATTACATATTTGTTTGTAATTAATAGCTTGGCCTGAAGCTCCTCTGCTAATAAATTCTTATTGGCTGTTATCTTTTCCCTGGTATGACCATACCAGAATAAGCACGCTTCCATGGAAATGTGGTAATGGCTTCTCTACAGAGAGCTCAAATCGCCAAAGCTGACTTTGAGCTTGTCTGTGAGTGGTATCCAAAGGAAAAATTGTCAACTATTCTACCTCGGCTTGCCATTTCCTCGACTAATTGTCTCCATTTTTCTGCAACTGTAACTTGATGTGGCCCTACCTTCCTGTTGTTTGATGAAACCCACTGCCAACAGCAATGGATGATGCAACAACAGATCCAATAAAGCAATTTGATATTTTGTGGTTGCTGTAAATAGCTGGCACTAGTTCGAGGCATTTCTATGAAGTCTGATAGGTTCTCTTTAAAAGGTTGTGTGCTTCTACAAGAGATCAACATTGTTCCAGCATTGGCTGGGAGCGAACTTTGTTCAAACAAGGATGTTGTTGCTTCAGTCACCACTGCCACATTCACCATTTTTGTCCAAGGCTACTGCTGCAAGATTCTTGAGAACATGAAATTATTGAATCCTGGAGGAACTGTAAAGATCTGGTGGCATGAAGAGGAGCCCTCGGACAACAGTAAAAAACAATGGCATCGAGATGAGGGCAAGCTTGGCCACCTGGCACACATGTCATTCACACACCCTGGCGAAGCAGAGGGCAATGTTGGAGAACATCATGAGGGTATGTGTTGGCCTAGCTCTTGTTTCTAGTACCCTTTTGTAATATGATCTACTTGATGTCATCTCGTTATGCCATGTAAAGTTACAGTCAAGGTCATTTATGACTAATAATAAGTGATTGTAGAAGTGTGACTTGTTTATAAGTTCTTCGAACCAAGATGGAGAGTTAATTCTGTTTGACAAGAAAGAGATACTTCGTCTACCTCAAGATGTCAAAATTCAACAACAAGCTATGAGTTATTGTAAGTGGCATGTAGGTTGCGGAAATTTTTTGAGATAGTTTTGACACTGTTGGTCTTCAGCATTTTTCCTCATACCCCTTGGCATATTTCGAGCTTATTCCTTGGATGTGTATATACATATGCGGCAAAAATAAATAAATAAAATAAATAAATAAATAAATTAGCTACAAGGAAAGGACTGCAGAACAAGACAATTAAAAACAACTTCCTTCGAAAAAAAAAATCATCAATTGGCCATAAGCATTAGGGACCGTTTGCATTCTTTTGAGTTGTAGCTATTTGGCATTGTTTGAGCTATCTGTTCATAAGTTCACTTGTACTTTTACAAGTAAGCAAGTGCATTTGTAGTTGAAGCATCCTTGTGAAATGGATCAAATGGGTGATGTATTAGAGTTACTGAATACTCTGATACATTCCATTGTTGATGGGATGGTAAAAATCAGCAAGGATTTTCTCACCGATATTCATAGTTGTTTACAAGATGTACATGAAAAGATTGACTTTTTACAGCTTGAATCTCAGCTTCAGCAAGAAGAATTAAAACAAAGGAATCATCATTTTGAACCTTTTTCTGTTCAGAACATTGAGACAACAACCCATCAGCAACAAGTCAATAATGTTATAGTTCATTCAGATTTAGTACCCAATAAAGCAACAAGGTTACATGCAGATGCAAAAGTTCAACTTGCACTTCCCAAGCCCATCATCAGACCTTGGGAAGAGCTTGTCCACAACAAGCACAAAACTGGTCTTGGATATGGCAAGGACGTGTCCTTTCACATTCCAGACTACTCAAAGCCCATTTAGTTTCAAAGTGCTGGATTCATTCATGATAGTTCACCTCCAGCTGTTTCAGATTCTGGTTCTCTTCCACAGCAGCCACAACAGATTGTGAAATGCCAACGTTGTGATCGAGTTGGCCATTCGAAAGAACACTGTTTTGATCTTCATCCATGTAAGCACTGTCATAAAACTAGTCATTCTTCAAACAGATGCTTCAGAAACAAACCTCCTGCAAGAACAAAGATTCATCTTGGATGGATCGCTTCTTGGCAATGGGCATCAACAGCCAAGAAGATATTACAGTGACATGTCCGAACTTGTTCTAGAGTATTGAACAGTCTTGCAGTTGAATTTTCTCCATCATCTCACCTTGTATCTGACAGGGGGGGGGGGAATGATGGTCGTCTACAAGCTTCAAAGTCACATCAAGCGAGCCTGAGCCACAACCTGCCGCACGAGATTTAGAGTTGTAGCCAGAGACAAAGATGCCCCTGAGCATGCCTTCAGTTGGTAATCTGGGACACTTCCTCTAGCAGAAGACTTCAGCTTCTTGCCAGTTTCGGAAGAATTCCAGGAACAAAATTGGGGACACTTCCTCTAGTAGAAGACTTCAGCTTCTTGCTAGTTTTGGAAGAGTTCCAGGAATTGCATTAAGCATTCCAAAGTTGTTGGTCATCCTTAAACCATCACAAGTTGAGACTTCCCTTTTCAGGTTGAAGTTCTCCCTTTTATGCGGGGTGAGACCTCCCTTTATTGGTTGAAGGTTTCCCTCTTCAAAACATCAGGAGCACTTCCTCTAGCAGAAGACATGAGCTTCATGCCAGAATTGGAAGAGTTCCGGGAATTGCACTAAGCATTCCAGTGTTGGTGGTCATCCTTAAACCACCGCCCTTTATACCAACATTTCAGAGAGCACATTCAGCCTAGTGCTGCCATGCATTTTTGCACATTTGGTATTACAACTCTCTTCTTGGACTCATACATAACCGGATTAAGGGGGGAATGTTGGACACCTAATCCTCTAAGGGTTAGTGTGGAAGCAGAATAGACTAAGGAAGTCCAAGAGACCTTGGGATGTGTAACCCAACGGTCAAACCATGTACTATAAATGTATATGTTTTGTTAATAAAAAATGTACTCTTATGTTTATCTTTCATATTCTGTTGCTGCCATGTGTGTGTTTAACATCTTCCTTCCTTACACATTCCATTCCCAGGAGCTTCCAGTCAGAGTTTTTTAATTTTAGTCAACCACCTCATATTTCATATGAGGACATATTATGTTGATTTCATCTAGTGTGACTTATGCCTTTCTGCATCCTTTCAAGGGAGGAGATCCTTTTCTCTTGATCATGCTTTTCGAGTTAGAAGTAGTGATCCATGTTACCGACAACCATACGACATGACATTATAATATTAAATACAAGCATACATACCTCATTTTACCTTTAGGTCATCTAGGCTTCTTTCAGCAGCGTCCTTGATTGAAAAGATCTTCAACCCCTTGATCTGCTTCATTTCTCATGTCATCATGATCATACCATCATCCCATGAATTCCATAAGTTGGAGTTCCTGATGAAACACTTGCTTCCACTTCTAGATCTGTGAATCCTCCGATGAGGATTCCATCAGAGAATCTTGATGATCTTGCATATCCCCATTTGGTAGATGTTTCCTTTTTGATTTGATGTATGATGAGCCTTGTCCTGGATGACTTCTTCATTGTCCAATGAGGTTCCTAAGAGCTATGTCCTTCATGTTTGATTGCCATGGATTTTGTTCCTTCTGTCCTTCATGATTCCCATGGTGATGTTACGAGCTCTTGTTTCTAATGCTTCCATGATGCCACTATGCATCTTATTATTTATCATGGTCATATCCATAACAAAAGGTTTAGGAGCTTATGACAAGTCCCTTTTGTGAAGGAGACCATCTCAAACATAATAGAGATCTGTTACTCCCTCTTTCCTTGGTCCTTTTCAACTTCCTCCATCTTTTCGGTGATATGAGCTTTCTTTCCATAATCTTTCCATAGCGTTGAATCTTAGCTATATTGTTCTGTCTTGCTTGAGGACCAAACTTCCCTTTCCTTTCTGCAAATCTTTAACCTGCAACATTTTTGCCCTCAACTTATCTTTTTCTATCTAGCATAGAGACCACAAGTTGTCGAATGAGGTAACTTTAGTGCATTTAAGAACAATGATGATTATCTTCTTATCGTCTCCCCCAGATCTCCCAATTGAGATCTTAAAGATATCCCTTCATTCTTTGATACCTTCAATTTTGTGTAGATCAGGTCTAAGTGATATGACCTTCTTTACTGCATTTTTAGAGAATATATCTTCTAGTATTTCATATATCTCTTTGATGTCTCCTTTGATTGATTTCATAAGAATCCTATGAGTCCCTTGATCCCTTTCCATGTTTTCAAACAATGCTTGACCTTCAGAGACTTTTCCATAGATATCAATGACTTCTCTTTCGGGGACTATATCTATCCTCCTTTCTTATGCAAGGAATTTTGATGACCTATCCAACTTATAGATCTCCTTGCAACCATGAAGTCATTTTACCAAATAAATTAATGAATGAAAGATACTTACTTGACAAGTGAAGATGAACTCTTCTACTTGATCATTGGTTGAAGAAGATGTATTAGAGCTTCCTCTTGGATGATCTTCTTTCAAATGAAGAAGCCTTTCTCCAGTAGAAGACGTTACTCCTTTTGATGAGGATGAGTTGATGCTTCCTTGGAAGATCTTCATCTAGGGCAAGGAGATGATCCTTGCTTGTTTTATAACCTTGAAGATGATGACAATGCCTTCAATATGCTTTGCCTTCTTTTGTAGATCAGAACTGCTACTAGGGTTTCGACTTTCTCCAAGATGATGTGATCTTCATTTTTAAGGCCCTTTGAGCTACCCTGCTTTGTAGACAACTTGATGAGGGTCTCGGTGGCCTTTTGATGATGACTACGGAAACAAAAAGCTCTCGCTGTTGTAGACTGCTTCTTCGATCTAGGGTTTGATCAAAGTCAGGGTTTGATTCTTCAGTGTAGATCTTGATCCTTTTCTTTGATAACCTTCAACTTGCTTTGATGCCCTTCTTAAAACTTGATCCTTGAATGTCTCTTTGCTGCCCTTCCTTCGACTTCAATACCTTAGCTTTGAGACCATGTTGAAGAATTTAGGGCAATCAGGGGAATTAGATTCTTCTCACGATGATAACTACTTGTGAGGTACTTTTTACTTTTTCTTATTAGCACAATCTTTCTCTTATTATTAGTGTATGTTCTTTTACTTCATCAAATAGTTACCAAAACAAAAGAGACAAGAACACAAAATGTTGGCTCTCTGCCAGGGCCAAAACCTCTCACTCTTTGAGAGGAAACTCGCACAAATTCTTCTTATAGAGATTCCAATTGACGAATACCAAGACCAAGACCCTTGACCTATAAGCCACTCCAAGACCAAGACACCAATCCTCTTCTTCGTCATAGCTGAGATCATCATCACTGCTACTGAAGTCATCACTGCTGCAACACTGAGGCCATCACTACTGCACCACCGAGATCTTCATTACTGTTGCACTATAGCTGCAACTTCACCGAGATCTTCATCACTACTGCACCATTGTTGCACCTTCACTGAGATCTTCATTATAACAATGAGATCTTCCATACTGAGATATGTATATATATATATATATATATATATATATATATATATATATATATATGAGAGTTGCACCGAGATCTTCATCCAGATCATGACCTTGTAACTATGTCTTCATCAAGATCATGATCGAGATCTTGATTACAACTATGCCAAGATACATGACTGCGTATAGAATGTATGTCGAGACAGAGTGTGTCATTGTGGGATCACCGAGATCCTCCTCATCAAAGAGACATGTCCGTTTTGAAGTTTTCACAGAGATCTTGCCACTGCCCATTCGAATAACACTGAGATATATCTGAACCTCATTCTGCTTGTGCCTATCTGAATTCAGAGATGATTGTAGCGTCATTCGAACATTAGAGAGAGATATCCGAATCACTGTACTTGCAGCTAGTCCTTAGACCTTTTCGCTGTTCTATTATCATCTTTTTTCGTTGCTCCTATCCGAATTAGCTTTTGTTCTAGGGATTCGAACTGTCCTCTTGTTATTACCCATTCGAATTCAGAGGATGATCTGAATTCCTGAACTAAGGAAATGCGAAGTGCCTTGGTGCCTATATATAGTGGTTGCCCATCATAAATAAGCCGACTTGAGTGTATGAAGGGATGTGTCTCTATATAGTGAGCCGACATGATCTTCCTTTAATTCAATTTGTAAGCCAACTTCTTCAAGAGGGATTGTGCTTGTCTTTGGAGGGCTTCTAGACATTTCTATAGATTTGTATACATTAAACATAGGCTCAAGAAGAGCTCTTCATACATGACATTAATTCTAGACTCTAAATGACAAATCCTGTTATTCTAAAATCACTTGCTCATGAAACCCATGAAGCAAGTTTATAATCATATTTTTGTTCTCTTTATTACATCATTTACATCAGTCATAATTACATGTCATTATGAAGACCGAACCTAGTTACACTTCCTTCAAAATCTTTCACCACCAAAATTGACAAGAAGAAAGGGGCCTTAAAACCCTCGGGGCTAATTCTCAAGAAACACATGAGATGATCCAAACTTGATCCTTCAAAATGAATTCAATCCTCCTATATTTATAGATTTCCAAGAAGGGTATCTTCTGCTTAATTGATTGAGTAAATTTTACGCCAAGCCCCAATTTTGGGTTTATTTGCTCAGTTGCCCCAAAACTTGCCCAAAATTGGATATTTTCGGTTTTCCCCTTTATTGAGGATTGTAGGCTATGGGGATTGATAGGCTATTACGTCCTTCATTCATCCTCAATTTGTAAAGGGCATTATAGTTGACTAAAGTAAATGTCCCTGTTCCTATGTTAGAGCTAGTAAAGCTTGAACCTCAAAGAGGTCAAGTTAGAAAGATTCTCAACCTTAATAGTGAACTCGAGGATCCTCTTATGATATTGCAAAACATCTATGTATTATGATTGAAAAAATGGAGGACATGTCCCTTTCTTATTGTCATTAGTAATTAATAACTTGATACTACACAATTGCATGCCTGACTCCGAAGCTTCTACAAATGTGATGCTTTTAAGAGTCATGAATCAATTGGAATTGCAAGTCACTAGACCTTATAGAAATGTGTGTGGTTTTGAAACAAAGTCTATTTCTGTCCACATTTTAATAAAATATGTTAAAGTTGCTTTAGCTGCTAACCTTTACAAAGATATAATTATGGACAATAGTGGTTATTGATGTTCCTGATGCTTGGGGTATTCTCTTATCAAGAAAATGGTCGGCCACTATTGCTGGGCATTTGTAAATGGACTTATCTTATGCTACCATACCCCCACCAAAAGGAAAACCATTTATCTTTTATAAAGAGCCACTTATTGCTGAACAAGTTGAAGACATCATGGAACAAATCAACATTGCCTTTAGCATTGATAGAGGATTGGAAGATAAAAATCTTGCTAATCCAAGGATGTTGCTAGCTAATGATCCCTTCCTCTTCCCTCTTTCACCCGAAGACTCCACAAAGGAGGAGGAGAATCTTCAACCTTTCAAATTGCAAGTGGAAAGGAAGCACTTTGAGCCTAGTATCCTTGGGAGACCAACGGTTGCTAAAGAATTTGGGGGAAATATATGTCAAGTGAACCAATTACCTCCCTCCAAAGCAAAAAGGCAAAGAAACAAAAACAAGAAGCAATGGGTCAAGAGGCAAGAAGAAGATTTCCAAGTTGGAGATAATGTCCTTGTTAATGATGACCCTTTACCCAGATAAGGTCCATAGAAAGGTAGGCATTGGTTACTTCTATGTAGCAAATCTTGATGGAGTGCCTTTGTCATCACCAATGGATGGTAAGCACCTCACCCCTTTCAATGGAACACGATGCAGTTATTCATAGGTAGATAGAGTAGGATTATGTGCCTTGCATTATTGTTTTTGCATCCTTCTTTGATTATCTACATGTTGATTTTACTTGCACACTAGATAGATTTTATGCTTTGTTTAATTAGCGTTTCGTTATTCTCGTATATTGCAAGAGTTAGATTTTGGTAGCTCGGAGCTACTTCTGCATTGGTAGTGCCTAGCATTCAAAAGTGACTGAGAAAATTTCACTTCTAGGTACTTGACTTTACAAAGTGATTTTATGAAGTTAAAAAAGTGACTGTTATTGTTTAGTGACTAAAAAACGACTTTTTATAATGTGAGTGTGACTTTATAAAGTTGGGTGAATTAAGTGATTTAAGTGGGCCCAATGTGAGATTAAGTCATGACCGTTGATCTTGATATGGCAAGATTTAATCTTGGCCATTAGATCCTAGGGTTAAGTCATTTGGGCATGAATGTGTCATAAATGTAAACCTAGAGAAGTGAAGAGGCACAATTTTTTCTTCATTTAATGAAGAGAGAGAAAGGGAGAGCTGAAGAAAATTTTGGAAGGAGCAACAAGGAAAGGAGAACTGGGCATGCATATCTAGAAGAGATTGGTACAGTTCCCAATGCACTTTCAGCTAGTTCATACAACACATTTAATGCTGGTTGTATAGCGAAATTTGGGTATGTTTTTAACTTTTTCGAGGCAGGGGGCAAACAAATTGAGGTAGCAATTATATGTTATGTTGGTACAATCCGTACAACAATGGTACAACAGTTGGGCATGATTTTCTAGGGAGTCATATGGTGTTAAACTATAACTGATTTGACCTAGAAATTGAGGAGGGATTTCTGGCACATTGTCCTAGGTGTTTGGCGTAGAAATCAAGGGCAAACTCAGTGAGATAAGTTGGCTATTAATTGCTGGAAATTTTTCCTGTGTATATCTCTGTAAATTTTCTGTGAGCTCAATAAAATTTCTCTCATGTGGATTGGTTTTCCCATCGGGGTTTTTCCAGGGGATTTTCCCAAAATATTTGTCAAATGGTGTGATTGTTTACTGTTATGTTCCACTACAAATACTTTCCGGACTTAGTCATTTGTATTTTTTCTCATAAATGACAGTTGAATGTGTGTGAAAAATCTACATTATTGTTGAATATTTATTGGAGTAAGAAATTAGAGTGTTGGTTAAGTGTCTGACGAAAGTCCTACAAGAGAAAACTAGATTGTAGGTGAAATTCCAACATGGTATTAGAGCTAGGTTGGTAGAACAATTGAGGACAATAAACTAAATAGGGTTTTGTCGTTGAGAGGGAGCTGGTGTTTACCCTTGGATAGATTTGAAACCTTGTGTTGGTAAGAATGTCAATGGCAACAAGGTTGAGGGTGGAGGATAGGCTGATTGGGGTTGGAAATTTTAGCCCATGGAAGGGGAAGTTTGTAGTGACTTCAGGAGTTTGAACTGCGGGATATTGTTGAGAATGCTGTAGTTCCACCCATTGGTCCAGTACATTTGGTTGATTTTAACAAGAGGAATGTTAAGGCCAAGAGGCTCCTTCTAGATGCTATCAATGACCACTTTTTTCCCATGTTTCGGGGAAGAATTATGCCTTTGAGATGTGGGCAGCCTTAATCATTTTTTTCCAAAGCACTAATGAGAACAGAAAGATGGTGTTGTGGGAAATACTAAGGCAAACCAAGATGACCAATGTTGACACTGTTTCCTCATACCTCACCAAGGTCACTCAAGAGAGAGATGAGTTGGCAGCCCTGGGAAAAACCATTTATAACGAGCAGTTGGTTAGATCAACCGTGAGTGGGTTTTCCAAGTAGTGGGATGCCTTCATTGATGGGATAGTTGTTCGTGAGAAACTTCTAGAATGTGGGATGATTTCCATCAAGAGGAGATAAGGCAAAATGTCAATAGTGGTGGGAAGCATGGTGGGGGAGATGAGGAGAATGTTGCTCTTGTGACAAAGGGAAAAGGTAAGGTAAAGGGAAGTGGGGGATCTTCTTCTATGAAAGACACGAGAAAAGTGAAATGCTTTGCATGTCACAAGACTGGTCACTATGCGAGCTAGTGTCCATACAAGAAGAAGAAGAAAGAGGCTCAAGCAGTAGTAGTAGCATCAACTAAGATTGATGACTTTGCTAAGAAATTTGAAAAAGAGTTTTCTCTTATTGCTTGTATTTTAGCATAGCACTGTTGTGAATGAGGATAGTGGGTTATGGCTAGTGGACAATAGACGGGGATGTGGTCAATGTTACATAATATTTCAGAGATAGGCTCAAACTATCATGTGAGTTGTGGAGATAGCATCACACATGCAGTAAAGGGGGTTGGATGTGTTAGATTCCAACTAGAGTTAGGAGGATTTTTGGAGGTGACAGGGATGTTATTTTTTTCAGGGTTGGTGGTACACTTGCTCTTAGTATCAACCTTAGAGGATCATGGATATAGAGTTTTGCTTCAAGATGGACAGGTGCTTGTATATTCAGAGGGAGCAACCTTGGATGCAGCAGTGGTGCTTGGCATCAGACAGGGGCAGTCATACAAGTTGCTGGGACATCTTGTGGTTGTATGCGAGGGGATCTTGGAAATATGATCAATGTCAGTTACTGAGGGGGGACAAGAGACTAGGAAAAGTGATTTTTTAGGTAATCTCAGGAGTCTCAGTTGGTATGATATGGCATTGATAGATGCTCAAGATTGTGATGGGACTCCTTGGACCGTGGTTGGTTCTGTCAGGTTGTCAGCTCAGGCAGCAAGCAATGTCACACAGTTCAGGTTCGAATTCAAGTTTGACAATGATTAAGTACAATTCGAATTTGAATTTTGTAATAAAATTCAACTAAGGTTCATGTGTGTGTGTGTGTCTATATATATATATATTTACTTAAAATTTTTCAAATTACTAAATATATTTATAAATAAATATAATTCATATATATAATTCTTTTTTTTTTTTATAAATATTACTTTCATTTATTTATTATATCCATTATACATGAATAATCTTAATATTAATAATAATAATACTATATATATATATATTATTCATTTATTATATATATATATATATATATTTTCTTTTTAAAATAAATATCATTATTCATTTATAATATATACGTGAATGATGATATTAATAAATTTATGACCAACGTAATTTGCAACTAGTCAGCCAAATATTTGTCATAACTTTGGCAGAATATGTTTAAACATTTTATCATTTCATATTAAATATAATAAAAAATTAAAACATAATTTATTAAATTATTAAACCAAGACCATGCCAGTCATCTTCAACTTGCTTGCGTCCCAAGTAACGCATAAGCCATGCCAACCATCTTCAACTTGTTCCATAGGTTATTGCAGATGCGGAGGCCAAAATGCGTAGACTCCCAAGTTTCACAAGTTATTGTAGATGCAGAGGTCAAAATGCTACATAGGCTTCTAACCCTTGCGTTTAATTTTTCAACACGTGCAAATTTGTAGGGCGCACGTTTAATATTGTATGAAGGTTCAACTGCACACTTGATAATTGTACGGAGGTTCAAAGGTCTGACGGTAAAACCATAAAACTGAAGACTAAGCAACATGATTTTGAATCTGTCGTACTTGAGTCGAACTCAAGCCGAATTTAAAATTTGTTTTTGGGTTTGTCGAGTTTCAAACCCCAAGGTTCAAGCTCGACAAACCCTGTGACTTAGGTAGCAGGACAGGGTTCAGGATCAGAGGGAGCAACTATAGGTACTGAGATGGGCTTGGAGACAAATTCTGTTGGTGGAGGTGCTAGAAGTACCTCTCTCGCTAAGTGAGAGTGTTAGATTTTGGTAGCTAGGAGGTACCTTTGCATTGGCAGTGCCTAGCATGCAGAAGTGTTTGAGCAAATGTCACTTCGAGGAACTTGACTTTATAAAGTGATTTTATGAAGTTAGAAAAGTGACTTTTTATAAGGCGAGTGTGACTTTATAAAGTTGGGTGACTTAAGTGACTTAAGTGGGCCTAATGTGAGATCGAGTCATGACCATTGACCTTGAGATGGCAAGATTTAATCTTGGCCATTAGATCACAGGGTTAAGGTATTTGGTCATTAATGTGTTATAAATGTAAACCTAGAGAAGTGAAGAGGCACATTTTTTTCTTCATTTATGATGAGTGAGAGAAAGCGAGAATTGAAGAAAGTTTTGGAAGGAAAAGCAACAAGGAAAGGAGAGTTTGGCATGCATATGTAGGAGATATGGAGTGGAATTTAGTAGTCCGTACAAAACATCAAACCTATAGGCCACCTTTCATTATATTTTCAGACTGGACCCACTTCCGTCATTAAGCCCAAACCAAGTAATAATTTTGAAACCAAATATTGAACCAACACTATAACATCAGCAAACCAATCATTGAATCTCAACCATATATTGCAACCAAATCAAACCAATCATAACTAGATCATACCAATGCACAACCATTCATAAATATACCAAGTCATACTCTGTTCATCACATAAACCAATTGTTGTCACTGCAAAACTTGATCAAATATATTTCAAAAACTATACGCTACTTCTCTGTAGCACATCCGCGTATGTACGCGCTTCCTCTGTAGAAGACCTGCGTACAGATCTCAAATCACTGACTACTGAGATTTTTGTCAAACTGAATCACTAGGTCAGTCACTAAATATTGAATCACAACAGATACATCAATACTAACTTACTGAAAACCTAATCATATGCAACGCTATCACTGATCAATATACCAAGTCTTATTCAACCCAATCAACACTATTAAACATAGATTATCATGATAGAGACATCATTGATATACAACAACAAACATAACAAAACTGATCAAATATCATCAACGAGCCATATTGCAAAACCTTAGCTTATGTACGCGCTTTCATAAAGCGTATCAGCGTATGTAAACACTTTCAATTCACAACACCCGCGTATAGATCTGCACAAACTGAAAACACTTCGCAGAATATATACGCGGCTACCCAGAAGCAGATCCACGTATGTACGTGACTCACCTGAGGCAAACATGCGTATAGATCTGAAAACTTTCGCTGCAAACACAATTTTACTCTCTGCAACCCTTTTTGTCAGAATTACATACTTTAAGATTACTTCATTCAGATCACAACATCATTCAGATCACAACATCATTACAACCATAGATCTATCATTGTTAGACATTTTCAATAAGTACATCAAACAAGCACATATGTCACCATACTTCAGATCTTTCAGATATGAGTCTTCTCCTTGCTCCTTGGTGCACACTTGTTTCAGATCAAATCATTCATAAACAATCCATCACTTGCACACCTAACACTTTGATCTCCATCTCCTTATATAACATTAGCCTTAGCCAATCCCTTAGGAATGTTGTTGGTATTCTTTGACGACATCAAATAACCATTGTCGCACTCATTACTATGGGCCAATACTATGGTAAAGTCCCTTGGTATTCAAATTACCATGGTGCAGGTTCTGTACACGACTTTTCTTCACAATACCCGCGTATGTACGCGACCTTGCTTCTCAGGATGTTGAAGAATCTAGGGCAATTAGTTATGATAGGATTCTTCTAGCAATGATAACAATTTGTGAAGCACTTTTAATTTTCTTGTTAGCTTGATCTTCTTCTTATTATTAGTGTATGTTCTTTTACTTCATCAAACTGCTACCAAAATACAAAAGACAAGAACACAAGATGTTGGCTCTCTGCTAGGGCAAAACCTCTCTCTCTTAGAGAGGAAAACCCTTTCTCAAATTTCTCTTATTGAAGCTTCTATTGATAAATGCCAAACCCTAGACCCTTGACAAGAATATCCTCCAAGCACAAGTCAAGTATTTGTCCTTCTTCTTCCAGCACTTCGTCCTCCTTCTGGCAACTGATAGTAGTCCTTGTTATGCTTGTTCTACAAGAGATATTCCTCTTTGATCCTTAGTAGATTCCTTCACATATGAAGAGTACTTTATCCCTTCTCCAACCGAGCTCTTTCTTGAGATATAGTTGCAGGTCTGATATGACAACAGTGTGGCCCTATTTCTTCGCACGTGTGAGGGGATTCCTTCTAGAACCTTATGTGAAAGTCCTCTTTCCTTCTTCGCTTGAGTGAGAGGCCTTATAGGCCTACTTTTCTAGCCCAAACAATGAGATATGTATGACTGTGGTGGAGGGCTGCTATGACAGTAGAGAGACCCTCTTTTTCTTCGCACGTGTGACTGCAATTGACCTTAGAACAATCCTCTAAGGCTCGGTACTTTTTCTTCCTCCTTCGCTGCACTAGAGGCTCCTTTCTTTGTCCCTTTCTCACCCTTAACTTGTCCCTTCTTCTCGCTGATTTCAGAGGTGATCTTCATTGTCATTGGAGGAGTGGACAACCTCTTATATATAGAGGTCTGTCCCTTCTTTAGGCCAACTTGTCATTTATACTTCAGATTGCTTCTTTTAGTGATGTCGTTGCATGGAGGAGACTTGTGACTTTGCTTGGAGGTATTTCTTGGACTCTAATACATATATATACATGGTGTAACATGCCCTTAAGGGTCTTCAACATTTCTTTTGACTCTTTGACTTCCCTATAGCACTTTGACATGTGCTAGACCTATGCAATGAGCAAGAAACTCATTGATATATATAACCAAAATAATATTTCTTTTCTTTTACAAAATTACATTTATGAAGACCAACCTAGTTACACTTTCTTCAACAAAGGACCCACGTATACTTTCTCAAACTTTATCTTTACCATCCATCTGTCTCTAAACTGATATTCCTTCACTTGTCACATCTGTACCAGCCTGCATAATCATCCTGTTACCATAATGTTGACATCTTTATCGAGTAGGTTTCCATCAAGGACAACACATTAGCCATAATGCCAACAACATACCCCACCCGGGTTCTCTCAGGATATGTCCTTTTAGGACTATTCTTATCTTGGATTCCCAGTCCTCAAAGAATATCGATCCTTTATGGCTACTCTTATCTTGGATGCCCTATCACATCCTCAAAGAGTATCGGATGCCAGATGCTTACCCAATCCTCCATTCTTTCTTCCCAAGTGAAGACAAGAATGATGTGTCTATCTCTCCCTCTCAACTTGGGAGGATATATCCATTCCTATGAAGGAATGTACCCAAGCTCCCTCTTAATCAAGGACTTGTCCAAGCTCCCTCTTAGCTAGGGACTTGCTTCCAGGTTCCTTCTTAACCAAAATCTTGCTTCTAGGTTCCCTCTTACCTAGGGACCCGTTTCCAGCAACAACTATCATTTCTTTGGTGGAGATTATGGGACCTTCTGCTACTTGTATAGCTCCTCCATTCAATGTCATAAATTTGATCTTTATCTTTATGGAGCCTTCATTTTGTAGGGCATCGATGATCAATCACTTTTCTCAAGTCAGTGATTTGATCTTTCCTTTTGTTTGAAAGTGATTTTCTAGTCCATATTTGTCTTTTCTTCATACAACTACCTTTTCCACATCATGTTTCCTTTAGAATTTTTCATCCCAACACATGAGTACTAGTTGTAGGTGACATCCACAACTCTTCCTTCAGTAGCCCTGTATTAGCCCATCCAGATATTGTTCAAAAATAAAAAAATGAACATCAAATTGACATTACCTTTATGACAACCTTACATTGCAACATCTACTTGTTGCAACACCAACATCCTGCATACATATTGACACATCTCCAAGATATACAATGTCAAGGGTCTCCTTCTTTTCCAGACTCCATTAGAGTCTTCATACCTTTTCCATGGAGATGTCATGGTCAATTCTTCTAGTTATCGGATGTTGATTTCCATTCTTCATGTGACGATAGTTGCATCTTTCATGATTTCCTTTCTTTCTTTCTTCACATATTGTTCCCCAGGAACTTCTATCCATAGTTCCTTTATCTTTGTTAACGACCTCATATTTCATATGAGGACATATTATGTTGATTTCATCTAGTCAATATGTGAACCATGCCTTCATGCATCTTTCCGAAGGAGGAGATCCCTTTTTCTTTGATCATGCTCATGAGATAGAGCATTTACCCATGCAACTATATGACGACATGACTTAACTTATCAAACATAAGCATACATACCTCTTTTCTTCTTTTGGTCATATAGACTTCCTTCCGCAACTTCCTTTCCTTGATTGAGAGTTCTTCAACCATCTTGACATGCTGCATTCCTTTGTCACTGTACCATCATCCTTCCAAACAATGAATCCCATACAAGGTGGAATTCTTAGCGAGACACTTGCGTCTTTCAAGAGATGAATCTTCTAATGAAGATTCCAATGGAGGATCTTGATTATCCTCATCCCGCAAATGCTCCTTTCCAATGATGTGTGATGAGCCCTATACTAGATGACTTTCTTCTACCCAAGAGTATTTTATGCTTCTAATGAGGTTACCAAGAGCTACTTTTTTCTAATGACAACTTCCATAGACTTCTACTTCAGCTATCTTTTAAGCTTTTGCTGATGATGTCATGGGCTCTTGTTTCATTCGTATGCTCTTATGATGCCATCTCCTAAAATGATGCATCCTATCATGCTTCTAATGCTTCCTACCATGATAGTTATACAAAAATTGAAAAAAAGCTTGGTGAAGAAGATTGTCTTAATCACAGTAGAGATCTTTCACTTCTTCCTTCTTTGACTTCTTCTTCTCAGCATCTTCCACTTCTTTGGTTATGTTGGCTTCCTCCCTTCCTCTTTTGTTGTTGTCCTTCTTGAGCTTGGGACAATCGCTCGTGTAGTGCCCATATTCTTGACAACTGTAGTATTGAACCTTTGCCATAATCTTCTTCTTTTTCTGAGGACCAAACTTCCCTTTTCTCTTTGCCATGGCAACAAATGCTTGTGTTTGCTCGTTTCATCCTACATCACTTTTTGCCTTTAGCCTAGTTTCTTCGATTTTGCACAATGACCATACTGCATTGAATGGAGTAGCTTCCTTCTTCCCATAGATGCTTGATGTGAAGTTGCCCCATTCCTCCAGTAGTGCATTGAGCACTATGGTGGTCATTTCCTTATCAGACTTTATCTCTCCCAATTCTTGTAGTTGGTCTCTTATCTCTGACACCCTTATAAAGTATGAGACTATTCCTTCTTCTTTTGATATCTTCATTTTGTAGATTTCTTGTCTTAATGATATCACTTCTCCGACAATACTTATGGAGAACAATTCTACCAGCTTGTCATATATTTCTTTTGAATTTTCCAACTTTGATACATAAGGTATGAGGGGATCTTTGATGGATTCTATGAGAATCCTTTGAGCCCTTACTTCCCCTTTCATGTATTTTGCAAGTGTTTGAGCTTTTTCCTTTGGAGGTTTAGTGATTGAGCCCTTAACATGTTCCGCAACTTATAGGTCTGGCAGTTACTGGTTCACCACATTGTTAAAAAAAAACATGTTCCGCAACTTCATTTTCTATGAGGATCAAATCAGTCATTTTCTTCCATGCAAGAAAGTTTGATGACCCAACCAATTTGTTGCTCTCATTGCAAAAATACATTTTGATAGATTCAGATGTGGACATAAATATACTTAATTGTGAAGATACTCCTCTTCAACTTGCTGCCTTCTTGATTTTGATGATGATATTGGTAATAGAAGACTTCTTCTTGATGAAGATGTCTTTCTTCAAAAGTGATCCTTGACCCAAGGAGAGGGAGATCACCTTGAATCTTTGATGATGATGACAATGCCTTTGATCTTGATTTCCTAGGATGAGTAGTCTTCAAGATGCTTCACTTTGTAGTTCTTTTTGAGTAGAGGTAGGGTTTGTTGAGGTCTCCTTCTTTGAGTTGACAATTGAGCGAGGTTCCCAAGAATGCTTCAAGTGTAGAAACAAGGGTTTTAGAGATATTCTTTCAAGATGATCTTGTCTTCGAATCCCTTGGAGATGAGAGGATCTTCTTGATGATTTGATGCCCTTGATAATCTTCTTGAACTTCAGTTCTTGAATGTCCTTTATTGAGCCACCCTTGCTTGACTTGTCACCTTAGCTCTGACACCATGTTGATAAATATAGGGGCAACAATTATAGGTGATTTCTCTTATAATTATAACTGCTTGTGAAGACCTTTTATTTTTCTTAATTAGGTTCTTCTTTAGCTTGATAATATTGTGTTCTCTTAATCAAACAACTACCAAAACACAAAGAACAACGAGACAAAGGACACAAGAGATAGGCGTCAACCAAGGCCAAAACCTCTCCAATCTTGAGAGGAAAACCCACAAGAATTCTTCTTCTTATAGAATCTTCAATTGACGAATTCCAATACCTAGACCCTTGACCAACAACCCCTCCAAGACCAAGTCAATGCTTCTTCTAGATGTGCTTCTTCTTCTTCCAAGTCAACGCTAGTCAAACTTGTGCCTCAGCTTCAGATTTCGGTCCTAACTCAGAATTTCAGCTAGCTGTTGCAAACTTGCAATTTTGGCTTCTTCTACAGAAACCCTAGGTCACATGTGTGGCTGGAATATGGACAAATTTGCCTCCTTTTGACTTCACTTGACTTTGACTTCTTCTCTTGACAATTCAGTTTGCTAAATAGACCTTCTTTGACCCAAACTTTGGCTCCTTTGAGTGACTGCAATTTTCGGCTTCTATTACTGCAGGATGATGCCCTAATCTTCCCACGTGTGGAAGAGTTTTAGCCCAAAACAGATTAGAAAATACTTTGCTCTTCTTCCTTCCTCCTTCTCTGGGTATTAGGCTCCTTTTCTTGTTTAGATCGAACTTTCTTAAGCTTGAATGAATGCTTCCTTTAGTGAGTCCGAGTCCTCCTAGGGTCCTTAATAGGCCAACATGTCTTCTTAGGTAGGCTGACTAGCTCTTTTGTAGTCTGACTTGATGATAAGCACTTGACAAGGTCTTGGAGGGTCATTTTGACACTTATTATGACTCAAATAATTTTTCTTTACAATATGTAACATGCCCAAGAAGGGTCATTCATACATGACAAAGACTCCCTAGACTTGTAGACTCAATGACAAGCCCTAGAAGCTCACAATGGGAGCTTGACCTGAAAATAAATTTTCCCTTGGGCATGAAACCCATGCCTTAGGATCAATAATAATAAATTTATTTTTCTCATTATATCAAATACGTAAAATCATGATTACACATATCATTATGAAGACCGAACCTAGTTACATATTTCAACAAACACCACCCAATTTTTTTTGCAGGGCGCTGCCTTTGTACCCTTGCATAGGGGGGCTTTCACCCCCTTGCAACCCCCTCTAACAAAGGGGGTTTCCGCCCCCTGGTGATAGCTATGCAAATAATATAACACACACCCATCGTTCTACCACTTGTTATTTTCTTTGTACAAAATGTGTCGTAGGAGTACATGATCAACAATTTAGGGCAATATTTCCCATTATTTCTCTACACCAAGAAAATTTCTCAGTTCTCACATATTTTGTTAATGACTCTGCAACATTCTTCCAAGTGTCCACCTTCACTAGTGACACCTCCTTTTCTTCAATCATATCTCTAACAAAGTGATACTGAACATCAATATGTTTTGTCTTAGAATGGTACACTGGGTTATTTGCTAGGAAGATTGCACTATGACTGTCACAATCTATCCTCATAGCTTGCTATACCAACCCAATACCTAAAAATATTCTCTATAACTACTGCTTCTTTGCTTGCATGAGTGGTTGCCATGTATTTAGCTTCTATAGTTGAGAGTGTCACTACAAATTGTCTGTTTCTTATAGATTAGACACATACTCACTTGTAGCTCTTTTGCAATCTAGATCTCCAACCTAGTCTGCATCAACAAAGTCAAGTATGTCCAACACTTCGTCCAATCCTATTCTTCCTTGGTAGCACAATCCATAGTTAGTAGTGGCACACAAATTCCTGAAACTCTCTTTACTATTGTCCAATGCTGCGTTCCTGGTTTTGACATTCCTGCTAAATACTCCCATTGCATGTGCAATGTCCAATCTAGTATAAACCTCAAACTTCCAATTGCACTGGCATATGGAACATGAGATGTGCCCTCTTCGTCTTCTTGTGTCTTGGGACATTGATTTGCAAATAACTTTACATTTACAGGAATAAGCACCTTTCGGTTTACATTCTTGCATATTGAACCTTTGCAATATTGTCTCAACATACTTCCTCTAATTTAACTAGAGTTTTTTGTATGCTCTATCTCTTCTAATTTCCATGCCCAAAATGAAATTTGTACAGTCGAAATCCTTCATGTCAAATTTAGAGGACAACTGAGTTTTCACTTCCTAGATGATTTCCTTGTCATTTCCAATCAACAACATATCATCCACATACAAGACCAAATAAATAAGATAATCACCAACTAATTTGAAATATACACAGTGATCTGCTTTTCTCCTTGTGAAGCCACATCCCAATATACAAGTATCAAAATTTTTATATCGCATCCTTGGTGATTGCTTTAACCCATACAGGGACTTTTTCAACCTGCACACCAACTCTTTGTTTCCCTTCATTGCAAATCTTTCTCACTGCTTTATGTAGATTTCTTCTTCTTGATCCCCATGTAGGAATGTTGTCTTTCTGCCCATTTGTTCTATTTCAATAGCAAAAGTAGTAGCAACATATAAAAGAAATCTAATAGAAGTTAACTTGGTATCAGGAGAAAAACTCACCAAAGTTAATTCCCTCAACCTAGGAATAACCTTTTTCTACTAACCAAATTTTGTATTTCTCCACTCTTTGTTTTGAATTCAACTTCTTCTTAAACACCCATCTGCTGCCAATGGGCTTTCTTCCATTCAACAACTCCACTAGATCCCAAGTCTCGTTTTTGTCTAAGGATGCCATTTTTTCAATTGCCATTTTTCTAGAGTTTTCCATCCTCTGAATCGTCTGCCTCCCTGACAATTCTAGGATCATCATCAGTGATAACCAAAGTAAAATTTGAATGGAAATTAGGTTGAATATACCTTTATGATTGTCTTCTTTCTTGAACTGGTATCCTTAATGCCAGAGTATGTGGTTCCTCTTTTGATTCCTATTCTTTTGTAGAGTCTGATTCATCATACTTCAATTCAAATTCATTTTTTTCTGCTTCTTTTTGTTGAGAAATCAATGCTAGTAGAATTAAGGTTAGATTTCTCTTTCTTGATAATTACTTGTGAATTATGTTGGCTTCTTTTACTTATTTGTTATATTATCTTTCATCAAGCAATTACCAAATTATGTGTGCATGAAGATCACAAAAACACAAGACACAAGATGTAGGCACTCTGCTAGGGAAAAACCCCTATCTAGGGGAAAACCCAGTCAAAATATCTTCCTTCAATAGTTTTTCTTGAGACTCTTCAACCTAGACACAAACCTCCTCCACACCAAGCCAACCTTTCCTTCTTCGATCCAACCTTCAACCTAGTAGCAACAACACTTCGACCCCAACAACTTCGACTTGGCAGCTTTTGACATCAACTGGCAGCAGCAACTTCAACTTTGACAAAGAGACTTCGATCTCCTAAAGTAGCCCACACGAGAGAGAGAGAGAGAGAGAGAGACATCCCAAAACTTCGATTTTGTCCTTCCCTTCCTTCTTGACCAAACTCGCACTCCTTTTAGCCTCCTTCTTCACCTTTGCACTTTTCCCAGCTCTTTCTTGGATATCAAACTTGTGAGAGAGAGTGTGTCCAAATGAATTCGATCTACTTCAATATATAGGCTTTTGATGAGGTCGAATTGCTCAGTTGAGGCCGACTTGATCTCCTTGAGCTTGGTGTGGAGGTTACATAATTCATCTTTGACTCAAAAATAATTCTTTTTACATCGTTCGGAAGCCCAAGGAGGGTCTCATAAAATATACAATGACTCTAATGACTCATTATTAATCCTAGGAGCCCACAATGGGGACTTTGACTAATAAAAATATGACCCAAGCATGAAACCCATGCTTTAATAAGTCATTGTAACAATAATAAAAAATTCTTTTGACAAATACATTTTATGTAGATCGAACTGTTGAAAAGTGTAACTAGGTGCGGTCTTCATAATGACATGTAATTATGACTTTTGTAAACGATGTAATAAAATTATTTTTGTAAGCCTTGCTTCATGGGTTTCATGAGCAAGTGATTTTTATTTTAGGTGGCTCCCATTGAGAGCCTTAGGATTTGTTATTAAGGTCAATGAATTAATGTCATGTATGAAGAGCTCTTCTTGAGCATATGTAAAATATATATGAGTCAATCTAGTGTCTAGGAAGCTCTCCAAAAGACAAGCACAGTCCTCTTGATGTTGGTCTGCAATATGAAGAAAAATAAACTTATGTCGGCTCACCCAAAGTGACACATCGGTTCACTGGTTCATGTCGGCTTGAGTACATGGATGAACTACTATATATACCCAGCTAGGATCTTCGCATAAGAATAGTACAAAATTCGGATACCTCTATAGTTTTCGGTGGGTAATCACAGTGACAAGTTTGATGGAAAATCACAGTGAATAGACTTCATAGATCTGAGTCCTTCGATGGTGGAAACAGAGAACAGACTTTGCATGACTGAGTGGAGAAGACAGAACAAAATGCGGAAAGGTTTTAGATGGGTACATTATATTGGATGAAATCACAGTCAAAAGACAATTCAGATCCCTCTGTGATTTCAGAGAACAAGGGCAAAAATAGTTCGGATCTATCTATTCAAATGGACTAGAAGACAATTTTGGATACCTCTATATTGCAGTGACAATGTTTCGATGTTGAAAAGAGTCTACAGTTCGGTGATCTAAGAAGACTATGGTTCAGTGTAATTTCTAGATAAAGAAACCTCGATGCTGCCACAGGAAGAAGGATCCAATGCTAAACACAGTCTCAATAATGATGCAATTCAGACATGCTTATAGTATAATGATATTACAGTGATAAATTTCGGATTGCTATCTCAGTGAAGGTCTCTAGTGATGAAGCCTCAATAGTGGAAGAAGAATCTAGAAGATAGAAGAGAGGACTCGTGTCTTGGTCTTGGAGTGGCTAATAGGTCAAGGGTCTTGGTCTTGGTATTCGTCAATTGGAATCTCTATAAGAAGAATTTGTGCGGGTTTTCCTCTCAAAGAGTGAGAGGTTTTGGCCCTGGCTCATAGCCTACATGATGTGTCTCTTATGTATTTATTTTCATGCATTGGTTACTCTTTGATAAAGAAGAACACTAAAAATCTAACGTGAAGAAGATCCTAATCTAAATTAGTAAAAAGCATTCACAAGTTCTTACTAATCTAAGAGAAATCACCTAATGCTAATGCCCTAGATTTCTCAAGACGAACCTAGTTACATTTTTCAACACTTTTTCCCTTGGTAGCACCTCCCATTTGACAACATATTGATTTCTCTAAATATCACATTTGTACTATTCACAACTGCTAATTTTAGGTATGTTCTATGCTTAAAGCAATGTATTTCAATTTTCACAGTTAGCTCAATATCTTTTCCAGATTAGCAATCACATCAGCATTAAAGTAGATTGCAAATAGAACATAAACATAGATCGCAAAAGACAAGCCAAGACAAGAGGACACAAGATGTGGCGCTAGCCAGGGACAAACCCCAATGTGGGGAAACCCTTGATCAATTCTTCTTATATGTTCTTCAATAGTTCAACAGAGAGAGAGAGATAGTACATATACAACAAAAGTCAACACTTTGACTTATCTAAATAAGAGCATAGATCATCTCTAAGTAGATGATACATGAGATAGCTAAACTCAGTTGAAGACATGCTGCTTCAACTGATTCTCCTAGGTGACTCCATCACCATGCGACACCTATCATTGTGCTGCTGCTCATCATGATGTTGCACCCATCATTAATATGCTGCATCTAATCATGCTTTACCAATCATGACTGTACCCATCACTGTATTGCATCATGTACCATTGCTGTCCCAATGTGCTTGCTGCACCATGCTTGGCACCATGTGCTTGCTGCACCTTGCTTACCATACTGCGGTCCCAATGTGCTTACTGCGCCATGCTTGCCATGCTGTCACATTGTGTTTGCAACACCGTGCTTGTTGCTATCCCATTGTAGCATTGTTGTACCATGTTGTTGTCCCAATGTGTTTGTAGCACCATGCTTGTTGTTGTCCCATTGTAGCATTGTTGTAGTGATATAGACTGGTTAGGGCACTTCAGGTTGCTGCCACAGCCCTCAAACAATCACCTAGGCAGCCCTTAGTCTCTGCGGCCTACCCTAGGGTGAACTCTCTGCCTCCATGCTGAAGATGAGGGCATAACATGACCCCAAAACAGTCCATGCTATCCCTTGTTGTGATGGTATAATAACCCTCCTCTACCTTGGCCCTCCTAACAACAACTCGGCCTTCACAAATGACCCTTGGAACCCTCGCTAGAATGCTGCCTTAGCTGTGGCCTAGTCACAACAGGAAGGTCCCTTTACTCGGCCTGTTACAAGAGAGAACAATCCTCAAATACATCCACTGCTCGGCCTCCTTAATCTCCTCCAGATCACGTTGTCCCATAATCTCCTCAACCTTCTTAAGGCTAGGCTTTAGACAGCCATGTTAGGACAGCGTAAGGGATTGCTGTGTAACATCCCTCATTACCTAGGGCACCTAACCCTTCTTGACTGCGGCTAGGTGTCATGACCCCTTTAGGACAACACTTAGGCCTTTCCTCCATAACTGCATTAGGAGTTAGGGCATCTCCTCTAGGTCATGCGTAGATCATGTAGGATTGCGATTTAAGTTCATGCTAGGGCTCCTTGCCTACTGCTTCTAGGGCTTGTAGAGACCAGCGTATAGGGCAACGTGTAGCCCTGTTTCTTGACTGCGTCTAGGGCTTGTACTAGGGCTCCTTTCCTTTTGCATTTAGGGCTTCCTCTTTTAGATTTCTCTTCCACTAAAACCCAGAACAAGTGGAGGGAGAGTGAAGTGTGTGTGTAATGACCCTCATGTCATCTACTTTTATACTAAAACGTTGAGCACATGTGGGTGTTATTTAGTTGCTGGCCGACCTTGACGAATTGTCTTATAACACAAATAAATTCATAACTCCATGAATACTTGTCGGAATCGGATGATCTTTAGATCAATCGTACACCTCTCGATGAGAGGAGTCCAAGAAGAATATCAGTTGCCATAAATAAGATGACCCACATGGAGTTTGGTCCTAGTTGCCAATTTTAACACTCCCTCTCAACTAGGGAGAAATCCATCAGCTGATCCATCTACTAGACTGTACTATCTCTGCCAACAGTGCCCTGCACTGCTCTGCTCTGCTTTGCTTTGCTCTGCTTTGCTGAACCATGAAGAAGAAGAATTGATCGAGAATGCTTCAGACCATTCTCTACTGATCCGAAGTCAGTTCCATATGAAGAGAGTGTGTCATACCACTCTTACTGATCCCAGATCAGTTCCAAAAGAGAGTGAGTTATGTCACTATCACTGAACCGAAGTCAGTTTCATTGATCCCATATCATTATCAAAAGAGAGTGTCTCAAACCACTCATAATGACCCCAGATCAGTTTCATTGATCCAAGATCAATGGAGGTCATCCTAGGATAGGGAGTACGACAGATACAACGATGCATCCATCGATAGTACTACTATGGTCCCTAACCCCATTTCCCTGCTCATTGGTCAGATGAGAGGTACTTCCCATGAGTCCCAGACTACATGGGTAGGATGCCTCGACAGGAGAACCACTCATCCTGTCCATAAGTGCCACGGGGTATCATAGGGGAAGGTTGAACCATTCACCCTGTACAAAACACACCATTAGAGGAGGGTGAGTCGCCCTATGGTCGCTTGTTGCTCCAAAAAGTACCCCAAGCCCCTCGGAGCTCCTAGAGATCAATGTATGCATCATACAGGAACCTCATAAGAGGGTCTCTCAACGACTCCAAGTCGTTCGGGAAAGTCGCAAATTTGACCTTTCCTCGGGGATTCTACAGAATGTTTGCAACCTGTATATTTGTCTCAATGCGATGGAGATTTCTCGCTCATCGATGTACCATATCCCAGATAAGGTAGTATCTGATGTCTATATGTTGGAGCAATTATAGAATACGAGATTCCTCAATAATCGAATCCCCCTCTGGTTGACACAGAAGATCACGATGGTATCCATCATGTGTACAAACAACTTGCTGAAGAGCTTCCGCAACCAGGTAGCTTCACACGAGGTCATACTCGTAGCTATGTATTCGGTCTTAGTGGTGCTTATAGCAACCGACTTCTGCTTCCTGCTCATCTAGGATATCAAAGCAGAACCCAAAGAGAACCAACACTCAGAAGTGCTCTTGCGATCCTCCACATTGCCTGCCCAGTTAGCATTCGAATAATCATGCAGCTTTACATTTCCGGCAGTGTATCTCAATCCATGAGAGATTGTGCCTCGAAGATATCTCAGAAGATTCTTGGCACCAATCCAGTGAGGCTCAACCATATATGAGCTCATCATACTAATTGCAAAACATATGTTCGGACTGAAGTTCACCAAGAACATCAATGCGAACGAGTTTATGAAACTCAGAGGCATTTCCCAAATCAGGTCCGGCATTACTACCACATAACTTCTGAAAGTTAAGATCCTCGAGGTAGTCACGGGCTTGCAGTTTACCATTCCAAATCCGGAATCCAACTCCCTCTTACTTTTGCAAATGAGAGGGTTTGCACCTATCAGAAAGAGGTCGTCCTCAGAAGGTGCCGGTATGAGAGGTCTATCATCCACAACCTTCAAGCAATGGTTTGGATCGGCTTCACTCCTAGTGAATCTCAACTTCATCAGACAGCTATCAATCCTCTCATACTACGCCCAGGGTGTTTGCTTCAAGCCATAGAGGGCTTTCTTCCACCTGCATACATGAGATTCCCGATCATGAATCTCAAACCCCTCGGGTTGTTCCAAACTTGTGGACCTGCTACATGAGGGGAATGGTCCCCTTGTAATATTTTCCTTCGGTATATCTCAGACATGTACCTTCATGCTCTGTTGAATTCAAGCATCCTTGTCACCATCTGATTCACATCGGGTAGGGCCCCATAATAAGTAGACCTCCGGTGCTATAGATGAGATGTTTCAACTAACATGGTCCCTAATGGACCATCCTGCAACTCGATACAAATTGCCAACATTGAACTCAAAAGCATCTTTGAAATTTCCATTTTCAAACACGTACCTTTCCATCGATGAATGCCACGCTGAAACCTTTGACTTCCAGGTTCTTCTTGTGGTTAGGTACATAAAGAGATTCTTGTAAATGAATCGAGTTACCCTCATTCAATTGAGGGGTAGCATTCCCTCCACCCTTTCCGGGATAGGTGGCATTGACTCCAAGTATAATCCCACGATTGTTTCCATCTCTATTAAATTAGAGAGAGCACCCTTCTATCTGATGAAGTGCCTTGAAGCACTACAATCAATATGCCAGATTCCCAAAGAGTCTGAAGGAGAGGGCCAATACAAGATAATGCTTCTTTATCTCATTAGAAACGACATTTGATTCTTCATACCTGGGGTTCCTTGCTTTCTTCAAAGAGTCAGCGATTTCCTTGATGACCTACATTACCGGTCATTCCTTCGATCATTGAAGATGTCCCTGGAATGATTGTTATCTTCATCAAGTGATGTGTCCCTGCATAATGGTCGAACTTATTACAACCAAGGCATCTGCCTTTCCTTCCACCCTTAGATTCGGACCTCCCATTGAAGTGATCTTTAGGTAGGCCATCAGAAGCTTCCACTGCACCATTCTGATAATATTCTCTGCTTCGACTTCACCCTTGGTGAATTTGAAGAGGGATGAGTAATCCATTGATCCTTTTGTCCTTTCCCAACTGTCTTTGGTGATTAACATATAAGAAGAATTGATCAAGGGTTTCCCCACATTGGGCTTTGTCTTCACCTCAGCTCTGATACCATGTTAATTTTAGGTATGTTCTATGCTTAGAGCAATTTGTTTCAATTTTCAAAGTTAGCTCAATATCTTTTCCATATTAACAATCACATCAACATTAAAGTAAGTTGCAGATAGAACATAAACATAGATCGCAGAAGACAAGTCAAGACAAGAGGACACAAGATGTGGCACTAGCCAGGGACAAACCCCAATGTGGGGAAACCCTTGATCAATTCTTCTTATATGTTCTTCAATAGTTCAACAGAGAGAGAGAGATAGTACATATACAACAGAGGTCAACACTTTGACTTATCTAAATAAGAGAATAGATCATTTCTAAGTAGATGATACATGTGGTAGCTGAACTCAGTTGCAAACATGCTGCTTCAACTTATTCTCCCAGGTGCCTCCTCCACCATGCGACACGTATCATTGTGCTGCTCCTCATCATCATGCTGCACCTCACTGTGATGCACCATGCTGCATCCATCATTACTATGCTGCATCTCATCATGCTTTACCAATCATGACTGTACCCATCATTGTACTGCATCATGCACCATTGCTGTCCCAATGTGCTTGCTGCACCATACTTGTCACCATGTGCTTACTGCACCTTGCTTACCATACTGCGGTCCCAATGTGCTTATTGCACCATGCTTGCCATGCTGTTCCATTGTGTTTGCAGCACCGTGCTTGCTGCTGTCCCATTGTAGCATTGCTGTACCATGTTGTTGTCCCAATGTGTTTGCAACACCATGCTTGATGCTGTCCCGTTGTAGCATTGTTGTAGTGATATAGACTGGTTAGGGCACTTCAGGTTGCTGCCACAGCCCTCAATTAGTCGCCTAGGCAACCCTTAGTCTCTGCGGCCTACCCTAGGGTGAACCCTCTGCCTCCACGCTGAAGACGAGGGCATAACATGACCCCAAAACAGTCCACGCTATCCCTTGCTGTGATGATATGCCCTACGGCCTACCACACAGCCTTGCTGTAGCTTTATGGCCCACACATCACACTCAAAACAACCCTCCTCTACCTCGGCCCTCAAGGAAGGTAACTCAGCCCTCCTAACAACAACTCGGCCTTCACAAATGACCCTTTGAACCCTCGCTGGAATGCTGCCTTCGCTTTGGCCTAGTCACAATAGGAAGGTCCCTTTACTCGGCCTGTTACGAGAGAGAACATTCCTCAAATACATCCACTACTCGGCCTCCTCAATCTCCTCAACATCACGCTGTCCCATAATCTCCTCAGCCTTTTTAAGGCTAGGCTTTAGACAACCATGTTAGGACAACGTAAGGGATCGTTGTGTAACATCCCTCATTACCTAGGGCACCTAACCCTTCTTGACTGTGGCTAGGTGTCATGACCCCTTTAGGACAACACTTAGGCCTTTCCTCCATAACTGCGTTAGGAGTTAGGGCATCTCCTCTAGGTCATGCGTAGATCATCTAGGACTGCGATTTAACTTCATGCTAGGGCTCCTTCCCTACTGCGTCTAGGGCTTGTAGAGACCAGCGTATAGGGCAGCGAGTAGCCCTCCTTCTTGACTGCGTCTAGGGCTTGTACTAGGGCTCCTTACCTTCTGCGTTTAGGGCTTCCTCTCTTAGATTTCTCTTCCACTAAAACCCAGAACAAGTGGAGAGAAATCAAGAGTGAAGTGTGTGTGTAATGACCCTCATTTCATCTCCTTTTATACTAAAACGTTGAACACATGTGGGTGTTATTTAGTTGCTGGCCGACCTTGACGAATTGTCTTATAACACAAATAAATTCATAACTCCATGAATACTTATCGGAATCAGATGATCTTTAGATAACCATACACCTCTCAATGGGAGGAATCCAAGAAAAATATTAGCTGCCATAAATAAGATGACCCACATCGAGTTTGGCCCTAGTTGCCAATTTTAACACTCCCTCTCAACTAGGGAGAACTCCATTAGCTGATCCATCTTCCAGACTGTACTATCTCTGCCAACAGTGCCCTGCATTGCTCTTCTTTGCTTTGCTTTGCTATGCTCTGCTGAACCACGAAGAAGAAGAATTGATCGAGAATGTCTCATACCATTTTCTACTAACCCGAAGTCAGTTCCATATGAAGAGAGTGTGTCATACCACTCTTACTGATCCCATATTAGTTCCAAAAGAGAGTGAGCTATGTCACTCTTACTGACCCGAAGTCAGTTTCATTGATCCCAGAACAATATCAAAAGAGAGTGTGTCAAACCACTCATACTGATCCCAGATCAGTTTCATTGATCCCAAATCAATGGAGGTCATCCTAGCATAGGGAGTACGGTAGATAGAACGATGTGTCCATCAATAGTACTACTATGGTCCCTAACCCCATTTTCCTGCTCATTGGCTAGATGAGAGGTACTTCCCATGAGTCCCAGACTACATGGGTAGGATGCCTTGATAGGAGAACCACTCATCCTGTCCATAAGTCGCCACGGGGTATCACAGGGGAAGGTTGAACCATTCACCCTGTACACAACACACCAGTAGAGGAGGGCGAGTCGCCCTATGGTCGCTTGTTGCTCCAAGAAGTACCCCAAGCCCCCGGAGCTCCCAAAGAATAATGTATGCATCATACAGGACCCTCATCATACATGACCCTCATAAGAGGGTCTCTCGACGAATCCAAGTTGTTCGGGAAAGTCACAAATTTGATCTTTCCCCGGGGCTTCGATAGAATGTCTGCGACTTGTACATCAGTCTCAATGCGATGGAGCCTTCTCGCTCATTAATGTACCATATCCCAGATAAGGTAGTATCTGATGTCTATATGCTGGAGCAATTATAGAATACGGGATTCCTCAATAATCGATCCCCCTCTGGTTGACACACAAGATCACGATGGTATCCATCATGTGTATAAACAGCTTGCTGAAGAGCTTCCACAACTAGGCAACTTCACATGAGGTCATACTCGTAGCTATGTATTCGGTCTCAGCGGTGCTTATAGCAACCGACTTCTGCTTTATGCTCATCCAGGATATCGAAGCAGAATCCAAAGAGAACTAACACTCAGAAGTGCTCTTGCGATCCTCCACACTGCCTGCCTAGTCAGCATTCAAATATTCAATCAGCTTCACATTTCCGGCAGTGTATCTCAATCCATGAGAGATTGTGCCCCGAAGATATCTTAGAAGATTCTTGGCACCAATCCAATGAGGCTCAACCATATATGAGCTCATCATGCTAACTGGAAAACAAATGTTCGAACGGAAGTTCACCAAGAACATCAACGCGAATGAGTTTATGAAACTCAGAGGCATTTCCCAAATCAGGTCCGGCATTACTACCACATAACTTCTGAAAGTTAAGATCCTCGAGGTAGTCACAGGCTTGCAGTTTACCATTCCAAATCCGGAATCCAACTCCCTCTTACTTTTGCAAATGAGAGGGTCTGCACCTATCAGAAAGAGGTCGTCCTCAGAAGGTGCTGGTATGAGAGGTCTATCATCCACAACCTTCAAGCAATGGTTTGGATCGGCTTCACTCCTAGTGAATCTCAACTTTATCAGACAGCTATAAATCCTCTCATACTACGCCCAGGGTGTTTGCTTCAAGCCATCGAGGGCTTTCTTCCACCTGCATACATGAGATTCCCGATCATGAATCTCAAACCCCTTCGGTTGTTCCAAACATGTGGACCTGCTACATGAGGGGAATGGTTGCCTTTTAAAATTTTCCTTCGGTACATCTCAGACATGTTCCTTCATGCTCTTTTGAATTCAAGCATCCCTATCACCTTCTGACTCACATCGGGTAGGGCCCCATAATAAGTAGAACTCCGATGCTATATATGAGATGTGACAATTGACATGGTCCCCAATGGACCATCTTGCAACTCGATACAAATTGCCAACCTTGAACTCAAAAGCATCTTTGAAATTTCCATTTTCAAACACGTACCTTTTCATTGATGAATGCCACCCTGAAACCTTTTGACTTCCATGTTCTTCCTCTGATCAGGTACATAAAGAGATTCTTGTAAATGAATCGAGTTAACCTCATTCAATTGAGGGGTAACATTCACTACACCCTTTCTGGGATAGGTGGCATCGACTCCAAGTATAAACCCACGATTATTTCCATCTCTATCAAATTAGAGAGAGCACCCTTCTATTCGATGAAGTGCCTTGAAGCACTACAATTCATAAGCTAGATTCCAAAAGAGTCTGAAGGAGAGGGCCAATACAAGATAACTCTTCTTTATCTTATTAGAAACAACATTTGATTCTTCATACCTGGGGTTCCTTGCTTTCTTCGAAGAGTCGGCTATTTCCTTGATGACCTGCATTACCTGTCATTCCTTCGATCATTAAAGATGTCCCTGGAATGATTGTTATCTTCATAAAGTGATGTGTCCCTGCATAATGGCCGAACTTATTTCAACCAAGGCATCTGCCTTTCCTTCCACCCTTAGATCCGGACTTCCCATTGAAGTGATCTTTAGGTAGGCCATCAGAAGCTTCTGCTGCGCCATTCTGATAATATTCTTTGCTTCAACTTCACCCTTGGTGAATTTGAAGAGGGATGAGGAATCCACTGATCCTTTTGTCCTTTCCCAACTGTCTTCGGTGATTGCTCTTTCACTCTTGCTTGGGCTTTGTCTTCACCTCAGCTCTGATACCATGTTAATTTTAGGTATGTTCTATGTTTAGAGCAATTTATTTCAATTTTCACAGTTAGCTCAATATCTTTTCCAGATTAGCAATCACATCAGCATTAAAGTAAATTGCAGATAGAACATAAACATAGATCGCAGAAGACAAGCCAAGACAAGAGGACACAATTTGTGGCGCTAGCCAGGGACAAACCCCAATGTAGAGAAACCCTTGATCAATTCTTCTTATATGTTCTTCAATAGTTTAGCAGAGAAAGAGAGAGATAGTACATATACAACAGAATTCAACACTTTGACTTATCTAAAAAAGAGCATAGATCATCTCTAAGTAGATGATACATGAGGTAGCTGAACTCAGTTGAAGACATGCTACTTCAACTGATTCTCCCAAGTGACTCCATCACCATGCGGCACCTATCATTGTGCTGCTCCTCATCATCATGTTGCACCTCACTGTGCTGCACCATGCTGCACCCATCATTACTATGCTGCATCTCATCATGCTTTACCAATCATGACTGTACCCATCACTGTACTGCATCATGTACCATTACTGTCCCAATGTGCTTGCTGCACCATGCTTGCCACCATGTGCTTGCTGCACCTTGCTTACCATACTGCGGTCCCAATGTGCTTACTACACCATGCTTCCCATGTTGTCCCATTGTGTTTGCCCTCAAGGAAGGTAACTCGACTCTCCTAACAGGAACTCGGCCTTCACAAATGACCCTTGGAACCCTCGCTGGAATGCTGCCTTAGCTGCGACCTAGTCAGAACAGGAAGGTCCCTTTACTCGACCTGTTACAAGAGAGAACAGTCCTCACATACATCCACTACTCCGCCTCCTTAATCTCCTCCACATCATGTCGTCCCATAATCTCCTCAGCGTTCTTAAGGCTAGGCTTTAGACAACCATGTTAGGACAGCGTAAGGGATTGCTGTGTAACATCCCTCATTACCTAGGGCACCTAACCCTTCTTGACTGTGGCTAGGTGTCATGACCCCTTTAGGACAACACTTAGGCCTTTCCTCCACAACTGCGTTAGGAGTTAGGGCATCTCCTCTAGGTCATGTGTAGATAATCTAGGACTGCGATTTAACTTCATGCTAGGGCTCCTTCCCTATTGCGTCTAGGGCTTGTGGAGACTAATGTATAGGGCAGCGTGTAGCCCTCCTTCTTGATTGCGTCTAGGACTCCTTACCTTTTGCGTTTAAGGCTTCCTCTCTTAGATTTCTCTTCCACTAAAACCCAGAACAAGGGAAGATAAATCAAGAGTGAAGTGTGTGTGTAATGACCCTCATGCCATCTCCTTTTATATTAAAACGTTGAGCACATGTGGGTGTTATTTAGTTGCTGGCCGACTTTGACGAATTGTCTTATAACACAAATAAATTCATAACTCCATGAATACTTATCGGAATCGGATGATCTTTAGATCAATTGTACACCGCTCGATGAGAGGAGTCCAAGAAAAATATCAGCGGCCATAAATAAGATGACCCACATGGAGTTTGGCCCTAGTTGCCAATTTTAACAACAACCTTCTTAGTTTCTGGATTCCAAACCCTATAACCCTTCAAACTATCTTTATATCCAATAAAAACACTTTTCAACTTTCTTATCTAGCTTATTCCTATTCTCCTTTGGAACGTGTACATAAGCATCACAATCAAATACCCTGAGATGTTTAAATGAGGATTGCTTACTATTCCATACTTCATGTGGAGTCTTGTCAACTAACATTGATGAGGGTGATATATTTACTAGTTAACTCACAATGTCCACTATATTTTGCCTAGATTCCTGTCATAACCGGACATCACTGAGCATGTTCCTTACTTTCTCCATTAGCATCCTATTCTTCATTTCTACAACTCCATTATGTTGAGGTGTGTATGGACTAGTCGTCCATCTTGCTATACCGCACTTCTTACAGGATTCTTCAAATTCATTCTCACAATATTCTCCACCTTTATCTGTCCTCAACATCTTAATTTTGTTCTCTATCTGATTTTCCACAAGAGCTTTAAACTCTTTGAATTTGTTAAAGACATTGAATTTCTTCCTCAAGAAATAAATCCATGTATTCCTCGAGAAGTCATCTATAAATGAGACATAGTACACAAATTTACCTAGAGATGGAATCAACACAAGTCTAAATACATCACTACACATCAGTTGTGATATTCCCTCTGACCTTGTAGAACTAGAGGAGAATCTTTCCCGATTTTGTTTCCCATGTAAACAATGTTCATAGAAATCAAAATCCAGAGAGAAATTAGACATACCTTCAACCATACCATTACAGTGTGGTACTCGAAGGCTATTCTCTCTAATATGTCTGAGTGTTTGATGCCACATCATAGTCTTTTCTGTAGAGGTTGTAGGAGTTTTTCCTTTTTCTGCTCCACTCTTAAGAACAACGAAACTATTGCACCTATCACTAACAATGCTTCCCAATACATATTTCCAATCCAAATTCCCTTCAACAATACCATTGCTCCTCCAACCATCCTACGGGTATCATTTTCAAACATTGTTTTTACAATTGCATCGCTCATCTTGCTTACAAAATTCAAATTTCTAGCCAACCCTTGGATGTGCAAAACACTAAGTAGTGTTCTAAATTCTAATCCTTACATCCATGAGCTTCAACTTGACTTTTACTCATCTTATGGTTTTGGTTGTTGAGTCATCTCCTAAGAAAACATCACTAGCATCATATCTTTCATACTTGCAAAACCGCTCATTGTGAGGAGTCATATGAAAGGATGCACCTGAGTCGACTAGCCATGCCTCATGATCTACTTGTGTGCTTGAAGAGCCAAATACACATCCACTCCATCTGAGGAGGATTTTGTTTCTGTAGAAGGAGCATCACCATATCCCTTCCCATTTTCAACAATTTTGTATTTACTATCTTTCCTGTAATGCCCTTATTTTCTGCATCTCCAACATACCTTTATGAATTTTCTTGGAGATTTAGATCTTCCACTTGAGGACTTATTTTTATTTCTATTTTGCGAGCATCCTCTTACAAATAAGGCATCTGTGTTCTAACTTTCCATATTTTTTTGTCTCATCTCTTTTGATAATAAGAATGAGACTATTTAATAAAAAAGGAAAGTAGTTGCATTACCACCTATGGCAACAACCAAACTATCCCATGAGCCTAGTAAAGAAAACAACAAATTGTTACACTTATTTTCATCTAAAATCTTAATAGCAACATATAATGGTTGACTTGCCACAATATTGCAGACGCTTAAATGCTCTATTATTGAGTCTTTATCCTTCATCCTCATGTTATACAACTTTTTTTGTAGGAGCAATTTGTTCACTAACGACTTGATTGATACAAAGTCCCTAACTTGTTCCACAATGCCTTCAATGTAGCTTTTCCTAAAACATTCAATAATATTGAATTTGAGAGACAATTGTATTGTGCTCTTTGCCTTTCTATCCAACTTGGTCTAATATTGTGTTGACATCCTTGTTGGTGCAATACCCAAATCCACAATGATCCATTGATCTTTGTCCACCAACAAATCTTCCATTTGAGCTTCCACAACTAAAAAATTTACCAATTGACTTTCTCGATTTTTATCTTTGAACTACTAGCCATTTTCCTTTCACCACAAGAATCGATTATGTAGATCTCCCACTGTAACAGGGTCTACCACAAGCCCAATCAAAACCCCTTAGCCACAAAAGCATTTTCTTGAAGCCAAAAGAGATTTGATACCAAATGTAGGTTTTAACCCTGTACAAATATTTGCTATAAACACATTTTGAATAAACCAGAAAAGATTCAATGGCAAACATGCACATTAACACACAAATTTTACCCTAAAAACCCAAAATTGGGAAAACTAGAAAGATTTTTCAATGTTTTCTTTACAATACAATATATATATCCCGTGACATCTATAAATTGCCAATCCATTTACTTTGGATTCTAATAAAATTGTAGTTCCTTAACTAAAACTACAAAACCACGAGCTAAACCACCATGCACCACAAAACTGTTAAAGGTGAAAACCATGTGTAGAACACTGCCAAAAATGGATGCAAAAAACCTTGTGTGGGGATAGTTGTGCAAAGAATATAACACATACCCAACATCAGATATCTCTCTATTTCACGATTAATTGTGCTGTGAATCTCGACATTAGGTACCATCCTATGAAGACAAGTATGGAGCCCTTCCATCACCTTGCCATCAAAATCAAAGTTGCATTTATAGGAAAATGTGAGGTTGAGGAAAAGTGTTGCTGCATGAATGGTTCGATGGAGTATCTTGATCCACCAACTATCCATCAAATCCCATAACATCATGTTTACTAAACTCAAGGGTACCCTTGCCCACATAATAAGGCCAAATAGTGTCTTTGGCCCTATCCATGCCCTCATACAAATATGCCATCGTGGGCTTATCACTATCAACCAATCTCAGAACCATTACTAAAGGTTCACTAACTGAGCACACTTCTTCCACCACTTCCCTTCCCAGAAGGAGTCATTGTACACCAATCTAGCAATTTCTCTTCCATCCTCTCTCCTGCTATATGTACAATCATGCCACTCATCACAAACAGACATTTGCTTCATGGCATTTGTTAAAATTGGTAACTAGGGCCAAACTCCATGTGGGTCATCTTATTTATGGCAACTGATATTTTTCTTGGATCCCTCTCATCGAGAGGTGTAGGATTGATCTAAAGATCATCTGATTCCAATAAATATTCATGGAGTTATAAATTTATTTGTGTTATAAGACAATTCGTCAAGGTCGGCCAGCAACCAAATAAACTCCACATGTGCTCAACGTTTTAGTATAAATAGAGGTGGCCTTCAAGTCATTTCAACACACTTGGGATCTCTTCCTCTCTCTACTTGTCTTTGGGTTTTAGTAGGAGGAGAAATCTTAAGAAATAATGTTGCCTTGATCCAAAGGGTAGAAAGCCGGAACTGTTGGAAAAGCCGGAAAAGCTAGAAAATCCGGAACTGCTAAAAAAGCCGGAAAAGCTAGAAAAGCCGGAATTGCCGAAATGGCCGAAAAAGCCAGAAAAGCTGGAACTGTCGGAAAAGCCAGAAATGTCGGAAAAACCAGAATTGCTGAGAAAAGTTGGAAATGTCGGAAAAGCCGGAAAAATCGAAAAAGCCAGAAAAGCCGGAAGTGCCAGAAAAGCCGAAAGTGGCAGAAAAATCGAAAAAATTGGAACTGCCGGAACCGCTAGAAAAGTCTGAACTGCCGGAAAAGCCGAAACTGTCGGGATTGCCGTAACTGCCTGGAACAATTGGAATTGCCGAAATTGCCGGGAACAGTCGGAACTGCCAGAACTGTCGGGAACTGTCGAAACAGTTGGAGCATCTGTCTCCGAAGGAGAGCAGCATGCAAGGGACAACTAACTAACATTGGGACAGTTGTATGGTACTTAGCAGCAAATACACTAAGCATGCAATGTTACAACTAGCATGTAAGGGACAACTAGCATGCAACAACAAGCATGCTAAGGACAACAAGCATGCTAGGGACAACAAGTAAGCAAGGGACAACAAGCAAGCAAGGTGCAACCAACACATAGGTTAGGATGGCAACATGGTGCAACAATGGCACATAATGCAGTACAGTGATGGGTACAGTCATGATTAATGAAGCGTGATGAGATGCAGCATAGTGATGATGGGTGCAGCATGGTGCAGTGCGGTGAGGTGCAGCATGATGACGAAATGCAGCACAACGATAGGTGAAAGAGTCACCTTGGAGAATTATTTGAAGCAGCATGTCTTCAACTGATCTCATGTGTCATCTTCTTAGAGATGATCTATGCTCTTATCTAGATAAATCAAAGTGTTGACTTCTGTTGTAAACGTACTATCTCTCTCTCTCTCTGTGCTGAACTATTGAAGAACATATAAGAAGAATTGATCAAGGGTTTCCCCACATTGGGGTTTGTCCTTGGCTAGTGCCACATCTTGTGTCCTCTTGTCTTGGCTTGTCTTCTGCGATTTATGTTTATGTTCTATCTGCAGTTTACTTTAATGTTGATGTGATTGCTAATCTGGAAAAGATATGGAGCTAACTGTGAAAATTGAAATAAATTGCTTTAAGCATAGAACATACCTAAAATTAACATGGTATCAGAGCTGAGGTGAAGACAATGCCCAAGCAATAGTGAAAGAGCAATCACCGAAGACAGTTGGGAAAGGACAAAAGGATCAATGGATTCCTCATCCCTCTTCAAATTCACCAAGGGTAAAACGATGCAGAGAATATTATGAGAATAGCGCAATAGAAGTTTCTGATGGCCTACTTAAAGATCACTTCATTGGGAAGTCCAGATCTAAGGGTGGAAGGAAAGGCAAATGCCTTGGTTGCAATAAGTTCAGCCATTATGCGAAGGAGTGTCCGAATGGCAGAGACATATCTCTTGATGAAGATAACAATCATTCCAGGGACATCTTCAATGATCAGAGGAATGACAGGTAATGCAGGTCATCAAGGAAACGTTCGACTCTTTAGAGAAAGCAAGGAACCCCAGGTATGAAGAATCAAATGTTGTTTTTGATAAGATAAAGAAGTGTTATCTTGTATTGGCCCTATCCTTTAGATTCTTTGGGAATTTGGCTTATTGATTGTAGTGCTTCAAGGCACATCATCGGATAGAAGGGTGCACTCTCTAATTTAGTAGAAATGGAAACAATCGTGGGATTATACTTGGCGCTGATGCCACCTATCCTGGAAAGGGTGTAGGGAATGTTACCCCTCAATTGAATGAGGGTAACTCGATTCATTTACAGAATCTCTTTTATGTACCTAATCGCAAGAAGAACCTGGTGTCCATTTCAGCAATGGAAGTCAAAGGTTACAGGGTGGCACTCATCGATGGAAAGGTACGTGTTTGAAAATAGAATTTTCAAAGATGTTTTTGAGTTCAGGGTTGTATCAAGTTGCAGGAAGTCCACTGGGGACCATGTCCATTGACACACAGCACTGGAGGTATGTGAGTCAAATGGTGACAGGGATGCCTGAATTCAAAAAGAGCATGACCAAAGGAAAATCCTACAAGGGGACCATTCCCCTCATGTAGTAGGTCCACAGGTTTGGAACAACCCGAGGAGTTTGAGATTGATGATCAGGAATCTGACGTATACAGGTGGAAGAAAGCCCTCTATGGCTTGAAGCAAAACACCCCGAGCGTAGTATGAGAGGATTGATAGCTATTTGATGAAGTTGAGATTCACTAGGAGTGAAACCGATCCAAACCATTACTCGAAAGTTGTGGATGGTAGACCTCTCATACTGGCACCTTATGAGGATGACTTATTTCTGACAGGTGCAGACCCTCTCATTTTCAGAAGTAAGAGGGAGTTGGATTCTGGACGTGGAATGATAAACTGCAAGCTTGTGACTACCTCGAGGATCTTAACTTTCAAAAGTTATATGGTAGTGATGTCGGACCAGATTTGGGAAATGCCTCTGAGTTTCATAAACTCATTTGCGTTGATGTTCTTGGTGACCTTCCGTCTGGACATATGTTTTGCAGTTAGCATGGTGAGCTCATATTTGGTTGAGCCTCACTGGATTGTTGCCAAGAATCTTCTGAGATATCTTCGGGGTACAATCTCTCATGGATTGAGATACACTGCTGGAAATATGAAACTGCATGATTATTCGAATGTTGACTGGGCAGGCAGTGTGGAGGATCACTAGAGCACTTCTCAGTGCTAGTTCTCTTTGTATTCTGCTTCGATATCATAGATGAGCAGGAAGCAGAAGTCGGTTGCTATAAGCACCGCCGAGACCAAATACATAGCTACGAGTATGATCTCGTGTGAAGTTGCATGGTTGCAGAAGCTCTTAAGTGAGCTATTTGTACACATGATGAATATCACTGTGATTCTCTGTGACAACCAGAGGGGGGATTTGATTATTGAGGAATCCTGTATTCGATGATTGCTCCAGCAGATAGACATTAGATACTGCCTTATCTGCGATATGGTAAGTCGATGAGCGAGGAGGCTCCATCGCATTGAGACTGATGTACAGGTTGCAGACATTTTGTCAAAGCCTCGGGGAAAGGTCAAATTTGTGACTTTCCTGAACGACTTGGAGTCGTTGAGAGACCTTCTTATAAGGGTCCTGCATGTTGCATGCATTGAGCTCTGGGAGCTCTGGCGGGCTTGGGGTACTTACTAGAGCAACATACGACCACAGGGCGACTCACCCTCCCTTGGTGGTGCGCTATGAACATCATGATTAGTTCTCCTGTGGGCCGGGATGATTAGTTCTCCCGTGGCAACTGTGGAATGGGATGATTAGTTCTCTTGTGGGCCAGGATGATTTGTTCTCTGTGGTGACTATGGAACAGGGTGATTAGTTCTCTTGTGGGCCAGGATGATTTGTTCTTCGTGGCGACTGTGGAACAGGATGATTTGTTCTCTGTGGCAACTGTGGAACTGGATGATTAGTTCTCCTGTGGGCCAGGATGATTAGTTCTCTGTGGCATCCACTAACAGGATGATTCGTTCTCCTGTGGACAGGATGATTAGTTCTCTTGTCGAGGCATCCTACCCATGTAGTTTGGGACTCGTGGGAAGTACCTCTCATCTGATCAATGAGCAGGGAAATGAGGATAGGGACCATAGTAGTACTATCGATGGATGCATCGCTGTGTCTACCATACTCCATATGTTAGAATGACCTCCATTGATCTGGGATTAGTATGAGTGGTTTGAGACACTCTCTTGTGACATTGATCTGGGATCAATGACATTAATTTGGGATCAATATGAGTGGTTTGAGACACTCTCTTGTGACATTGATCTGGGATCAGTATGAGTGTTTGAGACACTCTCTTGTGACATTAATCTGGGATCAATGAAACTGATTTGGGATCAGTATGAGTGGTTTGAGACACTCTCTTGTGATATTGATCTGGGATCAATAAAACTGAATTCAGGTCAGTAGAGAATGGTATGAGACATTCTCGATCAATTCTTCTTCTTCATGGTTCAGCAGAGCAGAGCTCAGCAGATGAGTAGAGTAGAGCAGAGCTCAACAGATTAGAGCAGAGCAGAGCAGTGCAGGGCACTGATGGCAGAGATAGTACAGTCGGACATATGGATCAACAGATGGAGTTCTCCCTAGTTGAAAGGGAGTGTTAAAATTGGAAACTAGGGCCAAACTCCATGTGGGTTATCTTATTTATGGCAACTGATATTTTTCTTGGATCCCTTTCATCGAGAGGTGTAGGATTGATTTAAACTTAAAGATCATTCGATTCCGATAAGTATTCATGGAGTTATAAATCTATTTGTGTTATAAGACAATTCGTCAAGGTCGACCAACAACCAAATAAACCCCACATGTGCTCAACGTTTTAGTATAAATAGAGGTGGCCTTCAAGTCATTTCAACACACTTGGGATCTCTTCCTCTCTCTACTTGTCTTTGGGTTTTAGTAGGAGGAGAGATCTTAAGGAATAACATTGCCTTGATCCAGAGGGTAGAAAGCTGGAACTGTCGGAAAAGTGTGGAACTGCTGGAAAGGCCGGAAAAGCCAGAAATTCCGGAAAAGCCGGAACTGTCGGAAAAGCCAGAATTGCCGGAAAAGCTGGAATTGCCGAAAATGCCGGAAAAGCTGGAACTGTCGGAAAAGCCGAAATGCCGGAAAAGCCAGAAAAGCCGAAAAAGTCGGAAAAGCCGAAAGTGTAGTAAAAGCCGGAAAAGCCGGAAAAGCCGGAACTGTCGGAAAAGTTTGAACTGCCGGAAAAGCCGAAACTGTCGGAACTGCCGGGAACTACCGGGAATTGCCAGGACTGCAGGGAACTGCCGCAATGGTCGAAGCATCTATCTCCGAAGGAGAGCAATATGCAAGGGACAACTAACTAACATTGGGACAGTTGTATGATACTTAGCAGCAAATACACAAAGCATGCAATGTTACAACTAGCAAATCAAGGGGCAACTAGCATGCAACAACAAGCATGCTAAGGACAATAAGCATGCAACAACAAGCATGCTAAGGACAACAAGCAAGCAAGGGACAACAAGCAAGCAAGGTGTAGCCAACACATAGGTCAGGATGGCAACATGGTGCAACAATGGCACATAATGCAGTACAGTGATGTGTACAGTCATGATTAATGAAGCGTGATGAGATGCAGTATAGTGATGATGGTGCAGTGCGGTGAGGTGCAGCATGATGACGAAATGCAACACAACGATAGATGAAGGAGTCATTCTACAGAATTATTTGAAGCAGCATGTCTTCAACTGATCTCATGTATCATCTTCTTAGAGATGATCTATGCTCTTATCTAGATAGTCAAAGTGTTGACTTCTGTTGTAAACATACTATCTCTCTCTCTCTCTCTCTCTCGCTGAACTATTGAAGAACAGATAAGAAGAATTGATCAAGGGTTTCCCCACATTGGGGTTTGTCCCTGGCTAGCGCCACATCTTGTGTTCTCTTGTCTTGGCTTGTCTTCTGCGATTTATGTTTATGTTCTATTTGCAGTTTACTTTAATGCTGATGTGATTGCTAATCTGGAAAAGATATGGAGCTAACTGTGAAAATTGAAATAAATTGCTCTAAGCATAGAACATACCTAAAATTAACAGCATTGAAGCAAAGATTGAAGACTAATGAAGTTGGAAAAATGTGTGATTGTTGGACTCCACAACTATTTGCTTCTGGTGCATCTCCTCATGAGACTAAGAACAAAAGCATGGTTATATATGAGCTTGGGGATGCTCTTAGCCTGATCAATCACCTCTTTGATGAAGTAAATTTTCCCTATATCTTCGAGCATTAAATCAATACAATGTGCAATGCATGGAGTCCAGAACAATGAGTGGTGCCTCTCCATAAGTATCCTACTAACAGCCAAATAATTAGCTTCATTTTCTGTTATGATTTGCACCACATTATGTAAACCGATCTCCTAAACCCATCTATCAACTTACATATGAATGTTGCATCTTTTACATGTGCTAATGGATCCACTAATTTGATAAACATGGTACGTCTAGGACATTGTAACAAGATATTGAAGGGTCCCGCCCTTTCTATCTGTCCAACATCAAACATCACTTCTCAACTTCTCATAGGTAGTGCTTTTATACCCTGGGCCAACTACAATAATGGAATCACACATCGACTATCAAAATGGATTGTTGTTGGTGATTCTGAGAAGTAAGTCACCCCAGAAAATACATTTCCCATAACCTTGTCTAGTTCTGCCTTCTCATTTTTTTTAACACTGACATGATGGAAGGTTGTGCTCCAACTCTAATTTGTGGAACAATAAAAGATAGGACCTCCTGATAGGCGAATTTGTGGAGTCCCTCCCACTAACATTAGTGGGAGATAGCCTTGAACTTCTAATTGCATGTTCGACCTTGTTTGTGGCTACATAGCTATGAGTATGATCTCGTGTGAAGTTGCATGGTTGCAGAAGCTCTTAAGTGCGCCGTTTGTACACATGATGAATACCATTGTGATCCTCTGTGACAACCGGACTGGGGATTTGATTATTGAGGAATCCCGTATTCGATGATTGCTCCAGCAGATAAACATCAGATACTGCCTTATCTGCGATATGGTAAGTCGATGAGCAAGGAGGCTTCATCGCATTGAGACTGATGTACAGGTCGCAGACATTTTGTCAAAGCCCCAAGGAAAGGTCAAATCTGTGACTTTTCCCAACGACTTGGAGTCGTTGAGAGACCTTCTTATAAGGGTCTTGCATATTGCATGCATTGAGCTCTGGGAGCTCTGGCGGGCTTGGGGTACTTACTGGAGCAACATACGACCACAGGGCGACTCACCCTCCCCTGGTGGTGCGCTATGAACATGATGATTAGTTCTCCTGTGGCAACTGTGGAACAGGATGATTAGTTCTCCTGTGGGCTAAGATTATTTGTTATCTGTGGCGACTATGGAACAGGATGATTAGTTATCTTGTGGGCCAGGATGATTTGTTCTCCATGGCGACTGTGGAACAGGATGATTAGTTCTCCTGTGGGCCAGGATGATTAGTTCTCCGTGGCATCCACTGACAGGATGATTCGTTCTCCTGTGGACAGGATGATTAGTTCTCCCGTCAAGGCATCCTACCCATGCAGTTTGGGACTCATGGTAAGTACCTCTCATCTGATCAATGAGCAGGGAAATGAGGATAGGGACCATAGTAGTACTATCGATGGACGCATCGCTGTATCTACCATACTCCTATGCTAGGATGACCTCCATAGATCTGGGATCAATGAAACTGATTTGGGATCAGTATGAGTGGTTTGAGACACTCTCTTGTGACATTGATCTGGGATCAATGAAATTGATTTGGGATCAGTATGAGTGGTTTGAGACACTCTCTTGTGACATTGATCTGGGATCAATGAAACTGATTTGGGATCAGTATGAGTGGTTTGAGACTCTCTTGTGATATTGATCTGGGATCAATAAAATTGACTTCGGGTCAGTAAGAGTGATGTGACACACTCTCTTCAGATGAAACTGACTTCGGGTCAGTAGAGAATGGTATGAGACATTCTTGATCAATTCTTCTTCTTCATGGTTCAGCTGAGCAGAGCAGAGCTCAGCAGAGCGGAGCAACGCAGAGCAGAGCAGACCCCAGCAGATCAGAGTAGAGCAGAGCAGTGCAGGGCATTGATGGCAGAGATAGTATAGTTGGACATATGGATCAATAGATGGAGTTCTCCCTAGTTGAGAGGGAGTGTTAAAATTGGCAACTAGGGCCAAACTCCATGTGGGTCATCTTATTTATGGAAACTGATATTTTTCTAGGATCCCTCTCATCGAGAGGTGTAGGATTGATGTAAAGATCATTCGATTCCTATAAGTATTCATGGAGTTATAAATTTATTTGTGTTATAAGACAATTTGTCAAGGTCAGTCCCACATGTGCTCAATTTTTTAGTATAAATAGAGGCGGCCTTCAGGTCATTTCAACACACTTGGGATCTCTACTTGTCTTTGGGTTTTAGTAGGAGGAGAGATCCTAAGGAATAACGTTGCCTTGATCCAGAGGGTAGAAAACTGGAACTGTCGAAAAAGCCAGAAAAGCCGGAAAAACCGAAACTGCCGGAAAAACCGGAACTACCAGAATTGCCGGAAATGTCTTAAAAGCTAGAAAAGCCAGAACTGCTTGAAAAACCGGAACTGCCGGAAAAGTGGGAAATGTCCGAAAAGCCGAAAAAGCCGAAAAGCCCGAAATGCCGGAAAAGTCGGAAAAGCCGGAATTGCCGAAAAAGTCAGAACTGTCAGAAAAGCCGAAACTGTCGGGATTGCCGGAACTGCTGGGAACAACCGGAATTGTCAGAACTGTTGGGAACAACCGGAACTGCCAGAACTGCGGAAACGGTCGAAGCATCTGTCTTCGAAGGAGAGCAGCATGCAAGGGACAACTAACTAACATTGGGACAGTTGTATGGTACTTAGCAAGAAATACACTAAGCATGCAATGTTACAGCTAGTATGCAAGGGACAACTAGCATGCAACAAGCATGCTAAGGACAACAAGCATGCTAGGGACAACAAGTAAGCAAGGGACAACAAGCAAGCAAGGTGCAACCAACACATCGGTTAGGAGGGTAACATGGTGCAGCAATGGCACATAATGTAGTACAGTGATGGGTACAGTCATGATTAATGAAGCATGATGAGATGCAGTGTAGTGATGATGGGTGCAGCATGGTGTAGCGCAGTGAGGTGCAGCATGATGACGAAATGCATCACAACGATAGGTTAAGGAGTCACCTTGGAGAATTCTCTGAAGCAGCATGTCTTCAACTGATCTCATGTATCATCTTCTTAGAGATGATCTATGCTCTTATCTAGATAAGTCAAAGTGTTGACTTCTGTTGTAAACGCACTATCTCTCTCTCTCTCTTTGCTGAACTATTGAAGAACATATAAGAAGAATTGATCAAGGGTTTCCCCGCATTGGGGTTTGTCCCTGGCTAGCGCCACATCTTGTGTCCTTTTGTCTTGGCTTGTCTTCTGCGATTTATGTTTATGTTCTATTTGCAGTTTACTTTAATGCTGATGTGATTGCTAATCTGGAAAAGATATGGAGCTAACTGTGAAAATTGAAATAAATTGCTCTAAGCATAGAACATACCTAAAATTAACACGATTGAAGCAAAGATTGAAGAGTAATGAAGTTGGAAAAATGTGTGATTGTTGGACTCCACAACTATTTGCTTTTGGTGCATCTCCTCATGAGACTAAGAACAAAAGTATGGTTACATATGAACTTGGGGATGCTCCTAGCCTGATCAATCACCTCTTTGATGAAGGAAATTTTCCCTATATCTTCGAGCATTAAATCAATACAATGTGCAATGCATGGAGTCCAGAACAATGAGTGGTGCCTCTCCATAAGCATCCTACTAACAGCCAAATAATTAGCTGCATTTTCTGTTATGATTTGCACCACATTATGCAAACCGATCTCCTAGAGGAACCCATCTATCAACTTACATATGAATGTCGCATCTTTTACATGTGCTAATGGATCCACTAATTTGATAAACATGGTATGTCTAGGACATTGTAACAAGATATTGAAGGGTCCCGCCCTTCCTATCTGTCCAACAATCAAACATCACTTCTCAACTTCTCATATGTGGTGCTTTTATACCCTGGGCCAACAACAACAATGGAATCACACATCGACTATCAAAATGGATTGTTTTTGGTGATTCTGAGAAGTAAGTCACCCCAGAGAATACATTTCCCATAACCCTGTCTAGTTCTGCCTTCTCACTTTTTTTAACACTTAACATGATGGAAGGTTGTGCTCCAACTCTAATTTGTGGAACAATAAAAGATAGGACCTCCCGATAGGTGAATTTGTGGAGTCCCTCCAACTAACATTAGTGGGAGATAGCCTTGAACTTCTAACTGCATGTTCGACCTTGTTTGTGGCTGCCTCTTCTTTCTTTCATTCCTTTGCATGAATTAAATCATGCACAACTCTCATAACCTCCATGCTAGCTGCAAGACAAATTCCAACATCATGTCGGGGATTTTTGACAAATGGTATTTTGATCTGCTAATCCCTTCTGTCATATGCTGCTCACTCAATTTGCTATTCAATCATTGCTGGTTTGTCCCATCTTTAGGATCCCTAGACTTGCCAAAATGGGTTCAAACCATTTGGCATATTTGCTATATAAATGGACAACTTCAAACTTCAAACCTTAGGCACAAAGAACACAAAAAAATGGCATTAAAACCCCACTAGAAAAATAATAACAGCCTATTGGTTTTAAAAATCAGATTCTCTAGATTAGATTATTAGCAATGAAAAATGACAATGAGAGGGTGACTAAGAAGTTAAAATCAAACTTACATATCAATGTTGCATCTTTTACATGTGCTAATGGATCCACTAATTTGATAAACATGGTACCTCTAGGACATTGTACCAAGAAATTAAAGAGTCCCGCCCTTCCTATCTGTCCAACCATCGAATATCACTGTGCATTCAGAGACCTCCCATGATTGCTTCAACTCCCCCAATCTAGAATAGATGTTATTTTCCCGTTCATGAATTGACACCCACAACTTGTCATAGGTAGTGCTTTTATACCCTGGGCCAACAACAACAATGGAATCACACATTGACTCCCAAAATGGATTGTTTTTGGTGATTCTGAGAGGTAAGTCACCCCAGGAAAGATATTTCCCCATAACCCTGTCTAGTTATGCCTTCTCATTTTTTTTAACACTGACATGATGGAAGGTTGTGTTCCAACTCCAGTTTGTGGAAAAATAAAAGATAAGACCTCCTCATAGGTGAATTTGTGGAGCCCCTCCCACTAACATTAGGGTTCGGCCTTGTTTGTGGCTGCCTCTTCTTTCTTTCTATCCTTTGCATGAATTAAAGCATGCACAACTCTCATAACCCCCATGCTAACTGCAAGACAAATGCCAACATCATGTCGGGGATTTTTGACAAATGGTGTTTTGATCTGCTAATCCCTTCTGTCATATGCTGCTCATACAATTTGCAATTCAATCATTGCTGGTTTGTCCCATCTTTAGGATCCCTATACTTGCCAAAATGGGTTCAAACCGTTTGGCATATTTGCTATATAAATGGACAACTTCAAACTTCCAACCTTAGGCACAAAAAACACAAAAAAATGGCATTAAAACCCCACTAGAAAAATAATAACAGTCTATTGGTTTAAAAAATCAGATTCTCTAGATTAGATTATTAGTAATGAAAAATGACAGTGGGATGGTGGCTAAGAAGTTAAAATCAAGCTTGTTGCCCAGTTAAAAAAAAAAAACCTTACATTGTTTTATGGGTGTGAAAATCATGGCAAAATGACAAAGAAAAAAAATGTAGGCAAACAAAGAGGCAAACAAAGAGACAAGCAAACGTGCATAAATCTATGAAAAAATAGCATTAACATGGTGGGATTTAAATACTTTTCTGTGAATGGAAGATTCAACAGCAGTTGGCAAATGAAATGGAACCCTTGCTCTGCTAAAAAATCCTTGATGGTGATGATGATGGCTATTTAACTATCTCCACAATGAGTGATGATGGCCACGTGCCCTCCTCCTTCCTTCTCCAATCCCCAAGAAACACAAATGAAGAAAATAAAACCCCAAAATTGCTTTAAGTCTCACGGGTTATATTGGCAGCCGATTTTTGGTTCATGGTGAAATTTTGTCCCAAAAATTCACAATGTTGAGTTTGAGGAAAAAATCATGACTTTTTTGGGCTAAAAACTCAGCTGGCTGAAAAAACTGCGATTTTGGATATGTTATCAACACTGATCTCAACCACACACCAGACTAGGAGCTAACTAGTTGGAGATAATCTCTCATGTCCAACTAAATCTAACAACCTCCTAAATTATATAAGCAAACCATCCACATAAAAACAAACTGTACCTTACAATAACCTATACATTTAACAATCATGACCTTATTGTATGATGAAGAATCAAGCATTAATTTAATAAGACAAGTGAGAGTTGATAATTCCAACAGGATATAAACAATATTTGCTGACATAACTTTTGATAGTCATTTGTTTTGCCAGGTCACTTCACACAATGGCCAAACAGAGGATGCTGATGGAAATAATTTGTCGAGAACAAGTAGCATGGATTGTAGCTTTGAGATGGAGGACAATGAACATCTGATACTGATTTTTGATGCATTAACTGCTTTGGTAATTGATAATAGTGGTAATCATCTGGAATTGGTGTCAAAGGATCTAGCTTTTGCAACATTGTCTTGTATGAAAGTGTTACGGGCCAGATTCCATGACCAAGATCAGAAACAACTACTGAATTCAGATTGTAATTATAAAGATAAAATGCAAAATATCCTTAATGGAAAAAGATGCTTCGTTGAAAGGATGATTTTTAGGTTAGCTGTAGGGCAAGGTGTTTCTGATTGCTCAACTTACTCTGTTGATACAGTGAAGAAAAGTATATTTGGAGGTGCAGATTCTTGCTTCGAACATTTTTTGCAGCATCACTGGGAATGCTGTCCGATGATAATAAGAAAGGCAGCCAAGATGGAGAGTGATAATGATATTATTGCTTCATTGATTGAAGAAACACATAATCAAAACATTGATTATATACTAAACCAGTTATTGACAGGAATGGTCTCCTGTCCACCTGTTACAGCTGATAACTTAGATGCCCTAGATTTCCTGGCAGAGGTGGAGGATGGTCTGGGTCACTCAATGATTTATGGACAGGATATTCGTATTATTAAATCAAATATGGAAGAGGTAAATGCCATATTTTCAAAGGCTATACCTGGGATAAAAGAGCAGCACTTTTTTAGAGATCTTAATAATGCAGTTAAAGGGGAAATACCAAAAATTGTCTCTTTGCAGGATTGTAAGCAAGCCTATAAAATGGGTTACACAATTGCTATAAGAGGCATGGAGTTCCGTTCTTGTAAAGTTGCTGCAATAGCAGATGCTTTGGCCATGATTTTTGGACAAGCATCTGTGGGTGCAAACCTCTACTTAACTCCCCCGAACTCTCAAGGGTTAGCTGCTCATTATGATGATCATTGTGTTTTAGTTTGCCAGCTTGCAGGAAACAAGAAATGGATTATCATTCCTCCAGAAAATGTGCTTCCTCGTTTATATGAACCTTTAAATGCAGTGCATATTGCACCAGACGATGTGAACAACCTTGAAGAAATTCTGCTGACAGAGGGTGATATTTTATATATTCCTAGAGGATTCCCACATGCAGCACACACTATATTCAGTGATACTTGCCATTATTCCAATCAAAAGAGAGATCAAAGAAAGAATTTTGATATATATTCCAATCAAAAGAGAGATCAAAGAAAAAAAATTGATATATGTTCTTGCAGCAGTGGGACCAAACCAAATAATACAGTTAGAAACACAAACATGGGTGAGAAAAGATATGGCTTTGATAATTTCTGTTCATCAGAAGCAGATTGCATCAATGAAAGTAGTTATCGCACATTTCCTCAGTCCACTGAAAATGGACCTTTGCCAGGCTGTGTGGATCAATCTACTAATGATGGTTTCTCCTTACATCTTACATTTGGAATAGAGGTGGAGCTTCCATTTGAGTAAGTAACATACATTAAAACTTCAGATTTTCTGCTTTCAATTGTTCTTGTGTTGTTTTACTGATTTTTTTTGGATATTATGTTCCATACGCCTGAGCAAAGAATCTACTAACATATGAATGAGACATTAAGAATTTCCTAAGCTTTTTGTTGGACAACTTCTAGAGTATCTTTGGATGCTGCACTTTAAACGTTTTTCCATTAAAAATCATCTTATATAAGATGAAATAACTCTATAGGGTCATACATTCTGTTCTCAACATTCGTTATTACAGGGAAGAAAATTGTTTTGAACAAGAGTTTCATCGTCTTGATAGGCATTTACCTTCATCTCAGCATGTTGCCTCATAGCAATGATTAGGTTTCCTTGTATTTTCTCTTCCTTCATCGTGAATATTGCTGCTTGTTTATTTTGTTTTTCCTTCCAAAATATATACAAATACATAATATCAGAAGATCAATGGCTATTTTAGGAAGGATACGTAGAAACTAATTTGGGTTTGAATCGCTCTAGTCTTCTACGATTTGGCATAGTGTGCCCTTAAGCTAGATGATGGGGAACAGTGTGCCTTTAGTGAGCTGAACATTGTGTCGTGTGGAGATGATAGGTAGTAGTCTGCCTCCATGAACATGCTAATATAGCGTCCATAGAAAAAATGGTATGGGGAAGTGTGTCCCAAGTAGGACGATGGAAAATGTTATTGCACTGAGTAGGAAACATCAGAATTCCACGAAAAATTGGGGCATTGTTGTTACCGCAATGGCAGGTGGTTGTGTACTCCCATGATATTGTTACCAACAATGTGTCCTTAATGAGAGGAGGATGAGAGCGGAGTTCCTCGAAGTGGCTTGAGACATAGTGTACTTGATGTAGGAGGCAGTGTAGCCCCTCAGCGTTGATCGGGGCCTAAAATAATAGGCAGCCATCTGTTTGGACTAATGATGTTGGTTTCAACATGATTTGATTAGAATAGATGATATAAGGTTGTGGAATGATGTGGGATGATAGTCTAGTTTGCTGCCAAGAGGGCTGATAAGAACCTTATTAGTGTGTATCTTACAATTTTAATTACAGTTAGTGATTGAGGTGGGCTTCAAAGTTTATAATATGCTATAGATGGCTAGAAATTGCATGTTTTTGGAGGCGGCTTGTTTTGAATATAAAAAAGGCCCCTTTTCTTTTGTCTACTGTTCTTGTATTGAGGAGTATGTGTGTTGGGCGCAGCCCAACTTGGTCCAGTTTTGGTCAAAGACTCCGCATTTTGAGGAGCAAAGTGCGTGGAGTCCGCGAAGTTGTATTTACTGCGCAATGTATAGGGGCTTCGGGGTGGGTCGAAGCCCCTCATTTTGTAACGGGTATCGGGGTTTTAGTTCATTGTTTTGTTGAGTCCATGGTATGTGGACCATGGTTTTTGTAGCAATGTAATGTATTTAAGGACATGTAATGCTTTGTTGAAGATCATCATTAGATCACAACATAGAGAGAGCACAAGTGATTGAGTCTTTTGTTTTGTGTTTTGGGTCTTAAGGAAAGGCTCCGCAACTGAGTGTGTGGAGGCCTTGGAAGAGTCTGCAGCTGAGTGCATAGACCACCTGTAGCTAGGTGCACAGGTCGAGAAGTTGTATGTACTGAAAGATCTATCTTAATAAAGAAGAAGAAGTTTTGGCGAAGTCTTTTGTATCTGTATCTGTTATTTGTGTTCTATCTGTTTATGCAAAGTAATTGCAAGTAATTGGTATGTTAGCGCAACTGTTATTGTTCTATAATCTGTTTATATTAAAATGAATGTGACAAAGTTTGTAGTTAGAATACACTACGCAGTAATGTTATGAATGTTAGAAGGAAGATTAAAGTACAAAAAAGCGAAGTTAAGAGCCACTCTGCGCAGTCCCTCAAGGTTGCAGAAACCTGGTTCTGCAATCACCCATAGCCACCTCGGGTGAGACTTCAACCTGCTTGTGGCTTGTTGCCAAAAGGGCCGGTGTTTGAGGGTTTTGTTGGTGCGAAGTACAAGCTGAACCTGGGTCAAGCCCAATCAAGCCAACAAATGGTTTCATTGTCGGGACCAAGATTTGTTTGAGGGATGTGGATGTGGCATCCATCAAAGAAGGAAATACAAGATTGGGTAGATCAGAAAGAATGAGAATTCGTAGTTCAGGAAACAAAAATCCACGATTGTCGACTAAAGCCTGGTTGCAAAAGTATCTCTTTACAGAACAACATGAGATCTTCTTCGCGACGTTTGCTAATGAACTATATGAATGGGTATCAAAGTTGATCGAGCATAAGACTTGTTTCAAAAACGACGAGCCTACCACGTGGAGCCTTGAATTGATATAGCGACTCAAGAATACTAACAACAATATCTCAAGAGCGGTTGATTTTTGGATTGACATTATCCTAGGAAGATTTATTACTGAGTTCACAATAGACCAACATATCTTACAACGAAGCTGAGCGAAGATTTTTCAAGGGTTTGTTGATTTTTAATGTACCTTGGACAAGTGGTTTCCCATGGGTTAGTCTCTACCTAGGGAAAAGTGCTCAAAATAATTCTTTTCCTAAGTGAAAGTGACTTTATAAGTGGTAAAGTCAATGTTAAATTATAAAGTGAAAAGTGACTTTAGACATAAAGTATAATGTGGGTACTTTATTTAATGGGTGAGTTAAAATATAGAAAGTGAGAATTAAATGCACATTTATTCTCATCCCTTGATCTAAATGAATCTGAGCCATTAGATCTTAGGGTTGCCCAAAAATCATTTAGGGAAACAAAAGGGGGAAAAGAAAAGAGAGTCTGAATTCATTCTTCATGAGCAAATTGGAGAAAGGAGTCTGAGAGTTGGAGAAAAGTTTTGAAGGAGAAATTTGTTGTAGCAAGCTGAAGGAGTGATTTCTGGGCAAAGTTGGGCATGGAAATGAAGGTTTAGAAGACATTAGAAGGTACAGTACGAACAACATTGAATGCTGTGAGTTGCACGCTGTTCGCAAGAAGTTTTTGAGTTTTTTTTGAAAAAAAGCCGTACAGTGGCACGGAAATCCGTACAGTACATACGGGACAGTCCGTACAATAGTATCCATACAATACATATTTTTAGCTTCAAGTGGGCATGGTTTTCAAGGAGTTTTGGGCTGAAGAGATAAGCTGTATTTTGCTGTTTTGTTTTGTCTACAAATGTATTTTTCCTGAATTTGAAAGATAAATAAATTTGAAGAGCTCTCTAACAGGTTTTACCTTGAGAAGATTGAAGGGGTTTTGCCTGGGTCTAATTTGACCAAAAATATGTGTGTATTTTTATGTGTGTTGCTGGTCTGGTTATGTCCATACTTATTTTTAACATGTGTTGACAGTCCCATGTGTTTTAATTTGAAAATTTCATTTCCAGAATTCTATATGTTGAATGTATGTTTATGGGAGAGAGCATTTAACTGAATGGAAGTGATAAGGTGAAATTAAAAGCGGGTTGGGATTGTTGGAAACTTTTTTTAGTCATCAAATTTCAACATGGTATTAGAGCTGTAGGCTGAAAATTGCAGTTTGAACAACAGACAGTAGTTTGGGACAACAAACAGTGGTTTGGACAACACACTGAATTTTTGGATAGCAAACTGATATTTTGGGACAAGGTGAAATTTCACACACACTGAACTTTTGGGACAACGAGTTGTGCTGGAAAGTTCATTTCTCCATTTTCTTGGTTTTGTAAATTTTGGACAGCAGTCATGGCCATGTTCTTAAGGATAGAGGACAGACTAGATGGGATATTCATCAAATTTCAACATGGTATTAGAGCTATAGGTTGAAAATTGCAGTTTGAACAACAGACAGTAGTTTGGGACAATAAACAGTGGTTTGGACAACACATTGAATTTTTGGACAGCAAACTGATATTTTGGGACAAGGTGAAATTCCACACAGACTGAACTTTTGGGACAATGAGGTGTGCTGGAAAGTTCATTTCTCCATTTTCTTGGTTTTGTAAATTTTCGACAGTAGTCATGGCCATGTTCTTAAGCATAGAGGACAGACTAGATGGGATATCCAACTATGTCGTTTGGAAGGACATAATTTAGACAGTGTTTGAGGAGGCAGTAGTTTGGGACATAGTGCGGCAAGTGGTTGTACCTCCTACTGTTGCAGATGAACTTGCTGAATTCGCAAAAAATAATGCAAAGGCAAAATTGATTTTGATGGACAGTCTGAAGGATCACATGGTTCCTCAGGTGAGAGGAAACACATATGCATATCAGATGTGGACAACTCTAACCACTCTCTATCAGAGTACCAATGAGAGCAGGAAGATGGTACTCAAAGAACAATTGAAGAACATCAGGATGACAAAGGTTGAAAGTGTAGTTCATTATCTTGGCAGGGTCAAACAGGTACATGATGATTTGACTGCTATTGGTGAGACAATTGCACCCACAGAGTTAGTCAGGATAGCTGTAGCGGGACTTCCTAAGTCTTGGGAGGTCTTTGGAGATGCTGTTACCTCTAGGGAGAATCTTCCCAATTGGGATAGATTCTGGGATGATTGTGTGCAACATGAGATACGGAAGACTGGCAGTGGTGGGGTGAAGATAGCAGATGAGGAGGATGTAGCCTTGACAGCCAGGGGGAAGAACAAAGGGAAGGCCAAGAAGGGGCTTCATCAAATGGGGCTAAGGAAAAGGAGGAGAAGAAGAAGAAATATATGGATATGTCCAAAGTCAAATGTTGGGCATGTTAGAAGATGGGACACTATGCTGTTACGAGTCCCGAGAGGAATAATAAGGGGAAGAAGGGTACTGCAGCTTTAGCAGAGGTGGAGCAGTTTGCTTCACAGTTTGACCAGGACTTTGCATTTATTACTTCTACATCTAGTAGGAGTACATCATTTGATGTGTGGTACATAGACAACGGGGCTTCTCGCCATATGACAGGTGCACGGGAGTTCTTTTCAGAGCTTGCAGAGAGGGCACTTGATATTGAGATTGTACTTGGAGATGACCGCATTGTGAGAGCTAATGGTGTGGGGACTGTGACCTTTGAGAGGGAGTCTTTGCCTCCTTTGAAGGTCATGGATGTTTTGTATATTTTGGGGATGCAGAAGAACTTGATTTTAGTGTCTGCTATGGAGGAGAAGGGGTTTGACGTCACTTTCTCAGGAGGGCAGGTATTGATGCATCCCAGGGGAGCTTCCATCACTTCGGCCAAAGTGATTGAAGTTTGCTCTCGGAAACTATATTGGTTCAGTTTTTAGTCGGCAATAGCATTGGTGAGTTGCACATCTGGTAGCACTCACACTAGTACCACTAGCAGTAGAGACTTGTGCGAGTTATGGCACTGGAGGATGGCGCATATGCATCATGGAGCTTTGAGAGTACTGAGGGAGATCACTATTGGAGTTCCTGATTTCAGTGTCGAGCATTATGAGGTCTGTAGAGGGTGTGCTTTGGGCAAGTACACCAAGTTACCATTCCCAGCGAGTGACAACAGATCTACAGGTATACTAGACTTGATTCATACTGATGTTAGTGGCTGTATGTCTCATGTGTCTTTGGGTGGTTATGAGTATTATGTTATATTCATTGATGACTACTCTAGGAGGACTTGGATATATTTCCTGAAGACCAAGGGTGAGGTCTTCAGTCGCTTTAAAGAGTTCAAAGCTCTTGTGGAAAAGTAGATAGGTAGGAAGATTCGGGTCTTGAGGTCAGACAATGGTGGTGAGTACATCGATGGTGGGTTTTCTGACTTCTATGCATAGGAGGGCATTAGGAGAGAGTTCACGATTCCTTACAACCCCCAGCAGAATGGGGTGTCTGAAAGGAAGAACAGAGCTATTGTTGGGGATGCTAGAGCGATGATTCATGATCAGGGGTTGCCTTTGTTTTTGTAGGCCGAGGATTGCAATACTGTTGTTTATCTTCGGAACAGGGGTCCTCATAGAGTATTGGGGATTATGACTCCGAAGGAGGCTTTCACTGGAGAGAAGCCTCATGTGGCACATCTTCGTATCTTTGGATGTCTCACATATTCTTATATCCCCAAGGAGTAGAGGACAAAGCTGGAACCCATGGCAGAGAAGGGTATCTTTATGGGTTACAACGAGACTTTGAAGGCCTATTGGATCTTCATTCCTTCTAAATGGAGAGTGGTGATTAGGAGGATGTGAAGTTCAAGGAGTAGAGGACGAAGCTGGAACCCATGGCAGAGAAGGGTATCTTTATGGGTTACAACGAGACTTCGAAGGCCTATTGGATCTTCATTCCTTCTAAACGGAGAGTGGTGATTAGGAGGATGTGAAGTTCAAGGAGGAGAGGGCCTATTGGAGATCACAGGAGTATGATGAGAGAGAGAGTCACAAACTTCTCCTCAGTAGGGAGGTCAGGTACAGGGAGCAGGACCTCAGGGTTCTGGATCGACTGGTACAGGAGGTACTTCAGTGTCAGTGACATATGGAGCACCAATGGCGAATTCACCGAGCACCTCTTTAAGGAGTCCACTATTACAAAGTTCACATGGCACTTCAACTGACACCGGCATAGGTGCCAGTACAGGTTCTTCGAGGACAGGTGCTGGTACAGGCACACCAGGGTCAGTTTTCTGACCTTCAGCTTCACCAGACTGGGGGGCAGAGGATGAGGTTCCCTATGGTGAAGCTTCTTTAGGGAAGAGGAGGCCCAAGTGGCTTCAAGACACCTTGAAGGAAGCAGAGTTCATTGGTCCTTCGAAGAGGGTGAACAAGGAGAGTGTGCCACCTGAGCGGTTTTGTAGTTATGTAGCCAAGGCTACCAACATTGTTGACTCTGAGCCTACTAGCTATGAGGAGGCTGCTAGCCAGGAGGTATGGAGAGAGGCTATGGTGGAGGAGTATGCCTCTATCATTAAGAATAATGTCTGGGAAGTGGTGCCTAGGCCTGAGAGCAAGACAATTGTGACTTCTAGGTGGCTCTGCAAGACCAAGCATGCTGCGGATGGCAACATTGAGAAGTTCAAGGCGAGGTTTGTGGCTAGAGGGTTCTCACAGATAGAGGGAGTTGACTATGATGAGACCTTCGCTCTCGTAGCTCGGTACACTTCTATTCGGTCCCTTATTTCTATTGCTGCAGAAATGGGTTGGTAGATCCATCAGATGGATGTGAAGACCACATTTCTGAATAGAGTTATAGAGGAGGAGGTGTATGTTGAGTAGCCACAGGGCTTTGAGGTACTTGGGCGGGAGACCCATGTATGTCGGTTGAGGCGAGCACTCTACGGACTTAAGCAAGCTCCAAGAGCTTGGTATTCGAGGATTGATACTTACTTGCAATAGATGGGTTTCACGAAGAGTGATGCAGATCCGAACCTATACTACATTGTTGTAGGGGATGATCTGCTCATTCTTGTGTTGTATGTTGATGACTTGTTCATTACTGGGGCAGAGAGACTGATTAGTGGTTGCAAGGAGGATCTTGCTATGGAGTTCGAGATGAAGGACATTGGGCTGATGCATTACTATTTGGGGCTTGAGGTATGGCAGGAGGAGGGGTAGTATGCTGTGGATGTGTTGAGCAGATTTCACATGGCAGACTGTAGACCCATGTCTACACCTATGATCACCAACTGGAAGAAGCTTCATGCTTCAGATTCTAGTTTGGTGGATCCCACATTGTATAGGCAGCTTATTGGGTCCTTGATGTATCTGGTCAACACTAGGCCAGATATATGCTTTGCAGTGAACACACTTAGCCAGTTCATGGTTGAGCCCAGGAAGGTGCACTAGGTAGCTGCAAAGCACATTCTTCGCTACGTGCAGGGGACTGTTGATTATGGTCTGGACTATAGGCGGGGAGATGGAGTGAGGTTGGCAGGTTACACAGATTCAGATTGGGCAGGTTGTGCTTTTGACAAGAAAAGCACTTTAGGGTGTTGCTTCGGATTGGGTTCGGCAGTTGTGTCATGGTTCAGTCGAAAGCAAAATTCAGTTGCTTTGAGCTCTTCTGAGGCTGAGTATATGGCTGCTAGTCAGGCTAGTTGTGAGGCCATTTGGCTTCGCAAGTTGTTGTATGGCCTATTTGATTAGGAGTTGAGACCGACGGTTATTCACTGTGATAATCAGAGTTGCATTAAACTCACAGAGAATCTAGTGTTTCATGACAGGTCAAAACACATTGACATTAGATATCATTTCATCAGGGACTATGTTCAGAAGGGGGCAGTGAAGCTGGAGTATATATCAACAGATGAGCAGGTGGCCGATGTTCTCACAAAGTCCTTGCCAAGAGGCAAGCATGTCCATTTCAGGGACAAAATGGGTGTGGTGAGAAACACTTTCCTCGATAAGAGGGAGTGTTGATTTTTAATGTACCTTGGACAAGTGGTTTCCCATGGGTTAGTCTCTACCTAGGGAAAAGTGTCCAAAATAATTATTTTCCTAAGTGAAAGTGACTTTGTAAGTGGTAAAGTCAATGTTAAATTATAAAGTGAAAAGTGACTTTAGACATAAAGTATAATGTGGGTACTTTATTTAATGGGTAGGGAAAAGTGTCCAAAATAATTCTTTTCCTAAGTGAAAGTGACTTTATAAGTGGTAAAGTCAATGTTAAATTATAAAGTGAAAAGTGACTTTAGACATAAAGTATAATGTGGGTACTTTATTTAATGGGTGAGTTAAAAAATAGAAAATGAGAATTAAATGCACAGTTATTCTCATCCCTTGATCTAAATGAATCTGAGCCATTATATCTTAGGGTTGCCCAAAAGTCATTTAGGGAAACAAAAGGGGGAAAAGAAAAGAGACACTGAATTCATTCTTCATGAGTAGATTGGAGAAAGGAGGCTGAGGGCTGGAGAAAAGTTCTGAAGGAGAAATTTGTTGCAGCACGCTGAAGGAGTGATTTCTGGGCAAAGCTGGGCATGGAAATCAAGGTTTAGAAGACAACAGAAGGTACAGTACGAACAACATTGAATGCTGTGAGCTGCACGCCGGTCGAGAGAAGTTTTTGAAAAAAATTCGTACAATCCATATAGCGGTACGGAAATCTGTACATTTCATATGGGACAATCCGTACAGTCATATCAGTACAAGACATATTTTCAGATTCAAGTGGGCACGAAAATCGAGGCAAAGTGGGCATGGTTATCAGGGATTTTTGGGTTGAAGAGATAAGTTGTATTTTGCTGTTTTGTTTTGTCTGCAAATGTATTTTTCATGAACTTGAAAGATAAATAAATTTGAAGAGCTCTCTAATAGGTTTTCCTCGAAGAAGATTGAAGGGGTTTTGCTTGGGTCTAAGTTGATAAAAAATCTGAGTGTATTTTTATGTGTGTTGCTAGTCTGGTTATGTCCATATTTATTTTCAGCATGTCTTGACAGTCCAATGTGTTTTAATTTAAAAATTTCATTTCCAGAATTCTATATGTTGAATCATGAATGTATGTTTATGGGAAAGGGCATTTAACTGAATGGGAGTGATAAGGTGAAATTAAAACCGGGTTGGGATTGTTGGAAACTTTTGTTTAGTTATCAAATTTCAACAGGGTCCGCGAGGTAAGTACCTAAATTCTTTGAAGCTTTGGATTAAAATGCTTTTGTGTGCAAAGAGCGTACTACAAATGCAGTCATATTAATGTTTGGATGAAGAGGGAATAAGTTTGAACCAAGACTAGGGTCTACGTGAAGTGGAAAGTGATATAGAGTAGAATGTGAACCAAAGAACTTTATTGAGCATGCCTATAGTCCCTTGTTAGGTGGGTCTGAGAGTGAAGAGGAATGAAGTAACCTCGCAATCTCGTAGTATTCCCCCTCCCATCCTGAAGGTGCGTCGAAGTTAGGAGTTGAGAAAAATCAATGCATTGTTGGGATTCACCATCCATCTACTCCCCTTACCCCCCATCCCCCTCCCCATAATTCCCCTACGCCCCCTTCCCCTCCCCCTAACCCCCCAAGAAGAAAAATGGCCGATGACATTAAGCTGCCTATCTTTAGAGGACTTGGATTAGAGGATCTTGAGCAGTTCTGGTTTGTAGCTGATGTAGTATGGAAAGCAAGACAGATCACTGACGAAGATGTAAAGAAGGTGCAACTCATCACGACGCTGCGAGAAAGAGCGTTGACATGGTACATGAAGTATTCTGTGACTAATCAGGCTGCTTCGTTGGATGATATTAAGAAAGCGTTGGTATCAGAATTCAAGAAGCTGAAATCAGAATCATAGTGCATTACGGAGCTAAAGGAAATCAAATAGACGGCTACTGAGTCTGTGTGGGAGTTGGATCAACGATTCAAGGTGTTAATGGGACAAGTAAGCTTTAACATACCCCCAAAACAACATAAAGAATGGTTTATAGTTGCGCTGCTGCCACATATCAGGTTACCCTTGACGCAACAGAAGATAGCGACTCAAGCCGAAGCATTGGAGATTGCAATGAAGCTGGAAGCCTCGCCGATCGGAGATACTCATGCAGGAGTACAACAAATTCAGAGTCAACTAGCAAATTTGACCTTGGAATTGCAAGATCTCAAGAAAGGTAAAGAAACCAGATCATAAGTGTGGTGTACAAAATGCAAAGCAAAGGGCCATTATAAGGATCAATGCCCTATGTTCAGAGATTATTTGGCAAGTGGAGCACCTAATCCAGTAAACCTAGGATCAAGTTTGTGGTGCGAGATTTGTAGACGAGAGGCCAACATCGATTTGAAGATTGCTATTTGTTACATAAATACATGTAGACCCCAAAGCAATTGTTTTGCAACTTTTGTAAATCAGTAGGCCATGATGAGAGAAATTGTCGAAGTTATGACTTGATGTTGGAGCGCATTACTGATGCTTATAGACTGCAAGCTAAAGGACATACACATGAGGAGCTAGGCTAGCATGCTGGTCAAGGAGGCTTCCAAGGAGGAGGAGGAGCTGGTTGAGGACGCAACCAAATTATCTGTTATAACTGTGGATAGGCAGGACACTTCGCAAGAGACTGTCAGAACCCTACTACAACCTACAACTACTGCAAATATTTTGATCACGTGATAGAAGAATGTCCTGTCCTTATCATGAAGATGCAGGAGAAAAGGAACCAACAGCTCGCAACAAATATTCAAATGATGACCGCTGAGCCAAGGGAGGATGAACCGCGCATCAACATCGTAACAAGGAGTGGAGCTGCGACGGGAGACGATAAAGGTAAGAAGAAAGTAGAAGAGACATGGGTAAGAAAGACCACAGAAAAGGCCCCTGGGTTCAGTATCCAAAAGGAAAAAGAAATGTTCATGGGAGCGAAGCGAAGCTTCATGGATGCTGGGGCTTCAACATCTAGTGCACAACTGAAGTTAATGCCAAAGAAGGACTGCGACAAAGTGTCTACTCCGACGCAAGAATTAGATCCAAGTATTTTGAAGTCATTTTTACAGACTTGCATGAAGTTGTTGAGGAATCAGAGGGCTGTCGAAGGACTCTAGGAGTTGATAGACTCCTACGCTAATAAAGAGGTACCGCAAAGCAATCTGCGTACAGTGAACAATTTACATCGACACAAGAAGAGAACGAGGAAGGAAATGAGATTAACTGTGCAGATCAAGGAATATGATATGGATCAGGTAATCTTGGATTTAGGATCCGATGCCAACATGTTACCTAAGCAAACTTGGGAGTTAATGGGAAGACCGAAGTTGCAATGGTTGCCAATACAGTTGAGGATGGCCAACCAACAAAAGATCATCCCTATGGGAAGGTTACCTGGCATCATAGTAGACATTGAAGGAGTCCGAACCGTTGCAGACTTCGAAGTGATTGAAATTGTAGATGATAGCAACCCTTATCTAGCACTTCTTGGATTGGATTGGGATTTCGATAATTTGGCGATAATCGATTTGAAGAAGAGACAAATGATGTTCGAAAAAGACGACGAGGGTCATTGTCCCTCTAGACCCCTCAGAAGGAGTGCGCTATACAGAGCTTGTCCGAGATGAATACTGCAACGCAGATGTCGACAACATTTATCAGATAACAGCTAAGGAGGAAGATTGGATTAATCCCACTGTAGATGGAAAATTGGGCTGGGAACAAGACAATTCTTGTACTTCAGATTTTGAGGAAGAACTGGAAAATTGGCAGAACAGGTTATATGAAGTCTCTACCACAAAATCACTTTGTTTGCATAACTCCCGATATATGTGATCTGCCTTATTATGATGGGATTAGAAATGTAAGCCTGTTTCTTGATAAATATGAAAGAGAAATACCAGAAGAACAAAGGTTACAAGCTTTGGATGTAGCCTTGAGGGCTACACCTACTAGATGGTGGGGTACTCATAAAAGAAATATAGCAGATTGGAAGCAGTGTCGAAGATTAATGTGGATCAGGTTTGGCTCAATTGACACAAAAATAGAAGTAAAGTATGATGGCAAGCTTGATCCCCCGGAGTATATTCATCACTACACTTCGGTTTGTAAAGAAATTCTAGAACAAGAGTGGGTACATGGGTTTATCCACACACTAGAAACGATTCCTATGAATTGGTATCTTGAAACAAAATTGCGACATGGAAATGCAAACTGGACAAATTTGGTTGAAGGGTTCATACTAATATTCAATTTTGAAGATGATTTCCCGTGTATAGACTCGACTCTTCAGGTAATCAAAGCAAAGGTTTTTGAGAATGAAACTCCATTAACTTGGCAGCATGATTGGGTTGCGTAGTTACAAAATGCATTGGAATGTTATAATATCACTGCCAAAGAAGATGAAGATTTGCGCAATATTGATATACCAGAATCGAAAGGACATCGTAAAGTTGTTGAACCAGAACCAGAAATACTGGATATAATGCAACTAGTAAAAACACAGAAAGTGAATATTGGGACAAAGGAAGACCCAAAGTTCGCGATGATTGGAGACTATTGGGACGCAGATACAGTTAGTAAAATCACAGAGCTACTACATGAATACCAGGAGCTATTCCCTACGAAGTTTTTAGAAATGAAGGGCATATTAGGGGACCTAGGAGTTATGAGGATCCCTCTGAAACCTGATGTGAAGCCTGTGAAGCAAAGACCCTATAGGTTGAATCCGAAATACAAGGAAAAGGTGAAGGAAGAATTAGACAAAATGCTAGCAGCAGGGATCATCGAGCTTGTCGAAGAGTCTGAATGGGTAAGTCCCATGATAGTTCAGGAAAAGAAGACTAAGGGAGAGATCAGAATTTGTGTTGACTTGAGGAAACTAAATGATGCATGTGTGCATGACCCCTTCCCTACACCATTTACAGATGAAGTATTGGACAATGTAGGAGGTCACAAGGCCTATTCTTTCACAGATGGCTTTTCGGGTTACCATCAGATCAGAATTGCACCAAAAGATAGACATAAGACAACTTTTGCAACAGAGTGGGGCTCATTTCAGTACACGGTGATGCCTTTTGGCTTGAAGAATGCGCCTGCCATATTTTCTAGAGTTGTAGTCGCAACATTTAAGGAGTACATACACAAATTCTTGGAAGTTTACTTTGATGATTGGACAGTCTTTGGGCTATTAAAGAAGCATATTGCGAGCTTAAGGCTTATGCTGGATACATGTAGGCAGCATCAGATTTCACTAAACTTGAAGAAGTGTATATTTTGTGTGCCTTGTGGCATACTATTAGGGCATATTGTGTGCAAACAGGGTTTGCTGGTGGATCTCGCAAAGATAGCAGTCATTGTGAACTTGCCAGCACCGAAAACAGTGAGACAACTGCGCACGACACTTGGACACACTGGCTATTACAGATAACTGTGCCAATGGATAAGTTATTGAAGAAAGATGTCACTTTTAAATGGGACGAAGAATGTCAGAAGAGTTTGGATATACTGAAGGAGAAGATGGTAACTGCGTCGATCTTAGTTTTTTCGGATTGGAATAAGGAATTTCATGTACATGTTGATGCATCTTGCATAGCGTTGGGTATAGTGCTGGCACAGCCAGGAGTAGGCAAAGTTGATCACCCCATAGCTTTTGCAAGCAGAAAATTGTCCAAGGCGGAAAAGAACTATACTACAACAGAAAGAGAAGGGTTAGCTATGGTTTATGCATTACAAAAGTTCAGGCACTACTTGTTGGGAGCACATTTCAAGATGTTCACTGATCACTCCGCGTTGAAATATTTGGTGAATAAGCTTGTTTTAGGAGGAAAAATATGTTGATGGTTGTTGTTGTTCTAGGAGTATGATTTTGAGGTTGTAGTCAAGCCAGGAAGATTGAATGTCGGGCTCGATCATTTGTTGAGATTGGAGACAGGAGAAGAACCCACTAGTATCAAAGATAACCTACTCGACGCGCAATTGTTCACAATCAGGGTCATGGATGATCACTTCACGAATATTATTCAGTTTCTGGCCACAGGAATGGCGCCCATGGAGTACACTACACAACAGAAGGAGTTGGTGGTAAAAGAAGCTGATTTCACGTTGATTGCAGGGCACTTGTACAAAATGGGACTGGATGAAATACTGCGAAGATACGTCCCAGAACATGAAAGGCAGAGTATTCTAGCAGAATCTCATGGAGGAGTCACAGGTGGACATTATGCAGGAAAGGCCACTGTGTAGAAAATCTTGAGAGCTAGGTTATGGTGGCCCACAATACATAAGGATGCAAAAGAGTTTTGTCGAGCGTGTGATATATGTCAAAGAACAGGAAGGCCATCTAGAAGAGATGAAATGCCATTAAATCCACAAGTGACGTTGCAAGCATTTGACAAATGGGCTATTGACTTTGTTGGACCTATTAACCCACCAGGAAAGAAGACTGACACAAGATACATAATCACTGCAACTGATTATTTGACGAGGTGGGCCGAGGCACAACCAGTGAAGGATTGCAGCACAGATATTGCTGCAAAGTTCATTTTTGAATACATTATGTCTAGATTTGGGTGTCCAAAGATATTAATGAGTGACTGAGGCTCACATTTCTTGAATCAGACTATTGAGGCGCTGATTGAAGGGTTTCAAGTACACCATCACAGAAGTACACCATATCACCCTCAAGCGAATGGGACAATGGAAGCTTTCAATAAAATTATGGAGAATGCACTCACAAAAGTATGCAATGTGAACAGAAATGACTGGGATCTAAGGATTCCAGCGGTGTTGTGGGCATATAGGACAACATGCAAGAAATTGACAGGCTAGACACCTTTTAGGTTGGTATATGGACAAGAAGCAGTCATGCCTATGGAGTACATTGTGCCCAGTTTAAGAATTGCAACCTTCACAGACATGGCAGATTCCGATATAATGGAGGAGAGGATGGTGCAATTTCTTGCTTTGGAAGAGGACAAGTTTATAGTAGGTTTTCATTAGCAAGTACAAAAAGCAAGGGAGAAATCCTGGCATGACAGGCACATCAAGCAAAAGACATTCCGGGAAGGAGATCTTGTACTCTTATATGATAGCAAATTTGCAAAGTTCCCAGGAAAATTTAAGACACATTGGTTAGGACTGTATATCATCAAACATGTCTCTGATGGTGGTGCAGTTTAGCTCACAAAGTTAAATGGTCAGCTGATTCTAGGACGAGTGAATGGTAGTAGATTGAAGGTATATAGGGACAACTTTGTCCCTGGAGCTTCGCACTGAAAGACGAAAGGAGAAGAGTCTTAGTGCCACCTGTAGTTGAAAGTGGGCATTGGACTATAAACTACTCTACAGAAGGGGACTTTGCCGAAGAAGGCTACTGCGCGATATTCAGGGGTATGTCGAAGTCAGAAAGAACTGCGCCAAAGGAGGATTACTGTGCGATATTCAGGGGTATGTCGAAGTCAGAAAGAACCGTGCCAAAGGGGGATTACTGCACGATATTCAAAAATATGTCAAGTCCGAAAGAACTGCGATGGAGGGTAGATTACTGCGCGATTGTCGAAGATAACCGGAAAAATATGACCGTTGGAAGGAAAAAGTTGTCGTTAAAAGGCGCGGGAGAAACGCATTTATGAAGCACAACTGGTCGGATCTAGCACCATACCTGCATTAAATGAACAAGATCTAAGCTAATCATGAGGTTCGAAATTCAAATTCGCTATAAAAGCTATGTCCCACTCCACATTTTACACTTTGTTATCTGGAGAATTCAGTTTGAGAATTTGCAATCAAGAGTGAGTTGTGTGTTACTATATGTCTGAGAGAAGCTTTGAAGAAATTGCTCAAGCATTTGCAGAGAAAGGGCTAGCAGGAGTCATGGAAGCCCAAGTTGGTCACTTTGGAGCATCGAATGTACCCCTGTCCCCAAGGCGCGCGAGGTCACCGCAAAAACAAGTAGTTACAGAAGAACAACCCAAGAAAAGACTCGAAAAGAGGCCAGCTGAAGCCTCTGGAGTAGAGCTAAGAACGTCCCCAAGGAAGAAGACAACAAAAGAGCAACGGACGAAGACCAAGCAAGATAAGAAACCTAAGGAGAAGGCGAAGAATCCAATACAACAGGAAGAACCAGAGGAAATCCATGATAGTGAGGAGAAAGCCGAGATGCACCAGATGGAGACAGAGGGCACATAAATTCCCTCTGTGCTGCCACCATATTTTCCACCAAGGAAACTAGGTGCCAAGCCGGTTAAGGACCCGAAAGACACAAAGTTCGACACTTTCACATCGCTACTACCAGAAAAAGTGCCATTTGAAGGTGAAGTGTTGGGGAAAATCCTGCAATTAAAAATGGAGGATTGAGGCTTTAATAATATAAGTAAATATTCGTAGTTCGAGCCGAGCAAGTACGTACACCAAGTCTATTATCCAGAGAGCGAAGTTACGAGGTTGGAGCCGCACCAGTGGGCTGTAGGATTGCAAAGATTAGGCTTGCTAAACATGCTATACGTGCCACACTTCGGTAGAAGCACATCCAACACAACCTATGTTCGACAGTTACTAGTATTGGTGCATGACGGATGCCTCTGGTTGGGGAAGAGGATCTCGATTGACGAGATGTTGATAAGAAGAATTATTGGACTGCCCCACTAAGGGAATGTGAAAATTCCTACACTGAAGGAACCCCTACTGCAACAAATCTGAATCTACTTCACCTACTTGATTTTTAAATTACATTCATCAAGTTATTCTTCTGAATACTGAAGCAAATTACTTCTGCAACCTACACTAATTAAATATTTGATCTCATGAAATAGAATGCAAAGCAAAGAACAAGATACATAGGACACACTTATTTTGGACACAAGAGTCCTCGAAAAAACCCAATGCGGGAAAACCGGTGCAATAGTTATGAGGGTTTATTATTATGCAGGAGAAATATCCGAATACAAATCTAGGATGCTCATCTAGCAATCCTTTACAGAGAAAAATACTGGCGGAAAATCCAAGTGAGTTTTAGCTCACTTCATCCAACTGAATTCCGGCTGATCCGGCACAAGACTGCCTAACCCCGACTATTTCTGCGCTGGCCCTGCATAGGCTCTGCATCACCTCTTTTGCCCTCTGCGTGAGCTATCTCGACTGTTCTGGCAGTTCCAACTGTTCCCGACAGTTTTGGATTCTGCGTGATAGGCAACTTTTTTGCTCTACACTAGCCCTTTTGGCTTTGCGTCAGAACTGCGTGGGCCTAGATTGGCCCAGCGTCAACTCTCCCAGCTTCTGCGTTGCCTCTCTGCAAGCTCTCTTCGCCTCTCTGTCAGTATTCTCCAGAAAGTTCTCCCGGATTCTCACTGGCCCTCTGCTGCTGAATGATCACTTAGTTCGAATTTCTTAGCTTCCTAGCCCCAGAAATCGAACTCCAGATCAATTCTCTCTCTTTGTGTGTATTTCCAAATGAACCCCAAGCTTCCATTTTATACTTTTCCTGTTGAGTCTTCAAAGGCCGAGATTAAGTCTCTAATCAACGACTAAGATTAAAAGATGACTTGATATGCCTTCTAGAAAATTCTCACCCACATTTTGATTAATACCCATTCATTTTAATTTCCCTAAGTTTAGACTTGGGAATTTCATTAAAAATATTAATTATTTTAATAAAATACAATCCGGGTGGAATTTCACCAAATGGTTTCTGGGTTCTTTAGAACTCATATGCCTTAGCCTCTCAACCAATTTTCAAGGCTAGAGCACTTCCGATTCTACCAAACACTAACACTCCCTCTTAGCGAGGAAAGTGCTCAGCAACAATGTTCACCTGCATTATGCTCTGTTTATGAAGCACCTCCTTTCTGCACTGCTGCTGCCACCAACACTGTGTTGCTACTGCTATTGTACTGCTGCCCATGACACTACCACTACCACTGCTGCATTTGTACTACAACTCGCTCTCAAATGTTGCATATGCTATGCTGCTAGCACTGCCACTACTAAAACTGCATTCGTATTGCAACTCAGTTGCTGAGAGAAGCAATTGAAAATCAACCAAAATTAGCTTAACTTAACTGTGTTCAGCGTAATACAATGAATGTTGGAATCTGACTGCTGCTGATTCTGACCTTCTAAATCTTTTGCGCTGCTGCTGACTTCTGCACTGTGCCAACTGCACTGCTGCTTGTTGACCACCAGAGTGGCACCTGATGATTATATGAAGACTCCACGCCCAAGGATGATCTAGAGGACACTTGTACCATCAGATATCATCAGTCAACAAAGTTTTTAAACTCTACTTCTATCTTATCATCATCTTTCTTGTAACCACATTCCACGCCCTGCGGGGAATTGTAATAAGTGATATTAGTAATGATGAGTTTTTGAGTTTGTAACAGGCCTAGGATGTTGGGACTCGATTAATAAACGAGTACACCTTGGAGTGTTTTTTTTATCTGGTTAATTATCCCTTTTTTCAGAGGCAGATAATTTTCTGGTTTTTTTCACTCACATTTTACCCCAAAGTTGGGGTGACAGTTTGAAGGTTGAGCCCCTAACACATCTTAGTATCTAGAGTCGATGTATATTACCATACTAGATCACACAAAAAATTTCGTCAAATTTGGTTAGGTTTAGGTAGTCATTTTTAAAATTTTTAGATTTTCTGCACTGCGGACATTACTAATAAAATTGTATTTGTAATGTAATAAGTGATGTCTAGAGAAGTTGTATAGGGTATGAGTAACGAAATTTGCACCTCTCACCCTCAACTTTCTACTATGACACACTTTGAGAGATTAAAAATGTGTTTTTAACCCTCAAAACCCACTTTTCCTAAGTTTAGTGGGAAATCTGACAATTAATTAAGCCATAAATTAAATAAACGGAGAAAAATAAATATCCACACATGCTAAATGTTGTGGGAATGAGGTGGAAAATTATGGGGGAGTTAAAGTGAAGTTCCAAGGTAATGTGGACTCCTAAAATCAAAGAAAGGACATGTGCTCAAATAAAATCGAATTTCTGACATTAAATGAGAACGCTGCTTACCTGGAAATTCGAATTTGTAAAGTTAATGCACATTTGGGAGGATTTGGGAGAATATTTGGTAGAGATTTTTGTGGGAAATTGTCCCCACATGGATTACCACCCATATACACTTGCCATTCCATCATAAAAGCCGAATTTGGCACATTAGGGAAGAAGAAAATGACGTCGACTTGCCAGAATTCGATTTTTACACTTGGCATTGGAGCCCCATTCAACAAATTCGAATTTCACTTTGGGATTGTCACCTCATTTCAATTGTTTAATCACTTCTACATTGGGATTGCCTCCCATAGTTCTATTTAAATGAACCTTTGGCTCTCATATTGTATCTTTAGAACAAGCTATTGGGCTTACGGTGACTCTACTGGATTTTGTATTCATTTTCATATAATAGAAAGACTTTGGGGTACTATAGTGTTGGTGTTCTCCTTCCATTTCTTGAGGTGATGTTATTTCAATTGTTGTGCTTTACATTCTACATGTATGTTGGATTATTCTAGTTATCATTTTGCCACTTGTTTGGATTAACATATGCAAGCTATCTTGTATGGTTTTTGGGTTAGAGAAATACTTTAGGAAGAAGAGCACTAGAATATTTTTAGTGAAATCTCTAGTCTTCTCCTCCATTGTATAATCTAATCCCTTTATGATTGCTGACATCTTTTTCCAAGTGTGTAGAGATCTTTAGATTTGGTTGAAGGATTTACTTGGGCGTCGGGTAACTCTCTAACAGACGAACTAACTCCCAAGATCAAGAATAGAAGGATCCAATTAGTTTGTGTTAATTTTAGGCAACAATGGTATGTTCTATGCTTTAGAGCAATTTTACTTCAATTTCTTTATTAGCTCAGTATCAATATTCAGATTAGCAATCACATTAACATGATAGTAAAATGCAGATAGAACATAAACATAAACAGTAGAAGACAAGCCAAGACAAGAGGACACAAGATGTGGCACCAGCCAAGTACAAACCCCAATGTGGGGAAACCCTTGATCAAATCTTCTTTTAGTCTTCAATAGTTCAACAGAGAGAGATAGTACAATTTACAAATTTGATAATTTATAACAGCAACAAAAGTGCCCTAATCGAAAAAGTCAACGTTGGTCAACAGGGCAAATTTGACCCTTAGCAAATTGGTCAACTTCGGTCAACTTCGGCCTCCAAACAACAAGATAAAACAACCCTCAAAACAATGAAATTCAGCCTAGTCAAAGGCCCAGAAATCCGTACCCAATCAATGAGGAGAGAGAGAGAGAAGTGTGAAGATGAGTGTGTCCAAATGAAGCTAAGTCACCTTCTATTTATTTGCAACGTTGAGGATGAATAGCCGTCATTGTTGGGCTTCTGAGCCTACATAAGTTTACTGGCTGACCTTGACAATTTGACCATAATCAAAATAAATTCATAACTTCATTTGTACATGTTAGAATCGGATGATCTTTAGATCATTCCTACACCTCTCGGAGAGAGGAATCCAAGAAAAATATTAGCTGTCATAAATAAGATGACCCATGTGGAGTTTGGCCCTAGTTTCCAATTTTAACACTCCCTCTCAACTAGGGAGAACTCCATCTGCCAATCTATACTATCTATGCCATCAATGCACTGCTTTGCCGAACTATGAAGAAGAAGAAGTGATCGAGAATGTACCATACCATTCTCTACTGACCCAAAGTCAGTCCCAATCAAACGAGAGTGTGTCATACCACTCTTATTGACTCGAAGTCAATTCTAGTCAAAAGAGAGTGTCTCATACAACTCTTACTGACTCAAAGTCAGTTCCAATTGATCCTAGATCAATATCGGTCATCCTAGCATAGGGAGTATGGTAGTACACGATGCGTCCATCGGTAGTACTATAGTCCCTATCCTCATTTCCCTACTCATTGGCCAGATGAGAAGTACTTCCCATGAGTCCCAAACTGCATGGGTAGGATGTCTCAGCAGGAGAAGGATGAACCACTCATCCTGCCTACATGTTGCCAAGGGGTATCGCAGGGGAAGGCTGAACCACTCACCCTGTACACAACAAACCACTAGGGAAGGCTGAATGACTCACCCCATGGTTGCTCATCGTTCCAAGAAGTACCCCAAGCCCCCCGCAGCTCCCAGAGCTCAATGTCCATCTCACACAGAACCCTCATAAGAGGGTCTCTCCATGACTCCAAGTTGTTCTCGGAAGGCCAAGAACTTGACCTTCCCAGGGGCTTTGTCAGAATATCGACGACCTGCTCATCAGTCCCAATGTGATGGAGCCTTATTGCTCCTCATTGTACTATATCCCAGATAAAGTGGTACTTGATATCTATATGCTTGGAGTGATCATGAAACACGAGATTCTCTGATAATCGGATCCCACTCTGGTTTTCGCAAAGGATCGCGGTGGTATCCAGCACATGTCCAAATAGCTCACTAAAGAGCTTCCTCAACTAGACAGCTTCACAGGAGGCCATACTAGCAACTATGTTTTCGACCTTGGTGGTGCTCAAGGCAACCGATTTCTGCTTCCTGTTCATCCAGGATATCGAAGTAGAACCCAAAGAAAAACAACACCCATAAGTGCTCTTGTGATCCACCACACTGCCAGCTCAATCGACATCAGAATAACCATGCAACCTCACATCTCTAGCAGTATATCTCAGTCCATGAGGCTCAACCAATCCAATGCATATGATGAGGCTCAACCATATATTGACTCAGTGTGTTAACTGAAAAACATATGTCCGGACAGGAGTTCACCAAGAACATCAGTGCTCCTGTGAGTTGACGATACTCATAAGCATTTCCCAATTCAGGTCCAGTAGCACTATCACATACTTCTTAAAGTTAAGTTCCATCAGAGTAGTCACAGGCTTGCAATCCACCATCCCAAATCTTTCCAATATCTTCACAACATATTTTCCTTGAGAGGAAAATTTCACTTGGCTTTTGCCAGACCTCCAACCCTAGGAAATAATGCATCAATCCTAGTTCCTTCCAGATTCAAAAGCTAACTCCCTCTTACATTTGTGAATGAGATTGTTTGCACTTGTCAGAAAGAGGTCGTCCACATAAAGTACTAGAATGAGAGGTTTATCATTTTCAACCTTAAAGTAAAGGTTCGGATCGGCTTCATTTCTAGTGAATCTCAGCTTCATCAGATAGCTATCGATCCTCTCATACCAAGCCCAAGGTGCTTGCTTCAATCCATAGAGAGCTTTCTTCAACCTACATACATGAGATTCCTGATCATGAACCTCAAACACCTCGGGTTGTTCCACATAGACTTCCTCTTTGATTGAACCATGCAAGAAAGTGGTCTTGACATCCATCTAATGTAGGTTCCATCCTTGCGAGGCAGCAAGGGCTATGATCAAGCGGATGGTGGTGTATCGGGCAACAGGTGCAAATATCTCATCATAATCTACACCTTCCCTCTGAGAGAAGCCTAGAGCAACAAAGCGATCCTTGAACTTTCTTGCACTTCCATTCGCTCCATGCTTGATTTTGTAGAGCCACTTAGAGGTGAAAACCGATTTGCCCTGGGGCTAGGGACCACATCCCAGACATCATTCTTCATAATTGACTCGTATTCTTCATTCATAGCATCCTTCCATACTTGATGCTTCACGGCTTCTTTGAATGATGAAGGCTCATTTTGAATGATAGTGCTCATGGCGGTCAAATATTCTTGATACCTATTCGGCTTCTTGCTTTCATTGAAAGTCCCCCTTGGTGCAATGTGTCTCTCCGCATCTTCAAGAGTCTCCCTAAGCCATGAGGGTCTCCTTTTGGAGGAGGAGGGCTCATGAGGAGGTTCATCAACATCAGGCATCGTTTCGTTTTCTTTTGCACCCTGATTTCGGTGTCAGCTTCTTTGTCCTTCGTTAGGATAGGAAGGTTGTTGATCTTCTTGAGGGCCATATCTTCGTCGAAGGTGACATCATGACTTATCTCAACTTCTTTTTGACCAACCACATAAATTCTATATCCCTTAGAATTGTCACTATAGCCCACAAAGATTCCTTTCCTCCCAGATGCACTCAATTTGCTTCTTTCCTCTTTCGGCACATGAAAATATACGAGACTTCCAAAAATTTTAAAATGAGAGACATCATGTTTCTTACCAGTGAACATTTCTTCGGGAGTCTAATGCTTGATGAGGGCATTGATTTTGAACATACACGACAGTATTTGCAGCTTCAACCCATAGGAACTTCGAAAGGCCTTGATTATGAAGCATGGCACGAACTGCTTCTACAATAGAGCGATTCTTCCTTTCAGCCACACCATTCTGCTAAGGAGTGTATGGCGTTGTAGTCTCCCTCTTAATGCCACCTTCTCTGCAATAATCTTGGAATTCATTGGATTCGTACTTGGTCCCATTATCGGTCCTCAATATCTTGATTTTCTTCTCGGATTGGTTTTCGATCAAGGCTTTGAAGTGTCGGAACTAGGTGAACACTTCATCCTTCTTCTCCAAGGAAGTAGATCCAGGTCTTGCGAAAATAATCATCCGTAAAGGTGAGATAATATAAGTATCCTCCCAAAGAGTTTACGACCATCATATCAGATGTGTCAGAGTGGATTAATTGCAATATATCTATGGTCTTGCTATTACTTGACGGGAATGGTCCCCTTGTAAGTTTTCCTTCGGCACATCTCGAACATACACATTCATGCTCTACTTTGAACTCGGGCATACCTGTCACCATCTATCTCACATAGGGTAGGGCCTTATAATGAAGATGGGCAAACCTTTGGTGCGATAGTTCAGATTATAGGGATGTGTCGCAAGACATGGCTCCCAATGGACTTCCTCGAACTTGATACAAAGTGTCAACCCTGAACCCAAGAGTAAAAGCATCTTTAAAATTTCTTTTCCAAACACGTACCTTTCCATCGATGAATGCCACCTTGAATCCTTTGTCCTCCATGGCTGAAATGGATCCCTGAAACAAGGGATGCCTTTTCAGATGTTGTCAAAGACTCTCCTGTAGTTGTTACTTGAAAAGATCTAGCCCTTGGAAGTGGCATGTTGTAAAAGACTCCTTTGGTTTCCTTGGGAAGTCTTCTCAGAAGACTTGTCTTTTTTCTCTTTGTAACCAATCTCTAATAAAAGTATTATTTTTTCTTGTGAAGGAGCTTGGGATTTTTCCCATGGTATCCTTTCTCCCCATTTAGAGGGAGGATCATTGCTTGTGGGTGGACTAATCTCTTAGTTTAGTTACTCCAATTTTCTTTGTTAATCTCATTGCTAAGCTCATTCGTGCATGATTAGTTTCTTAACATAACACTCACATCCATTCTCATTTTAGCATACATTTGAGATTGGTTTATGTTTGCCATTTCCATTTCTTGAATACTTGTATTGGGCAATCTACTACAACACATGCAATTTTTCTTTTGATGCAAGCAAGTATTTTATATTTACTGGGCAAGCTTAAACTAGTTTAATTTATCCATCTACTTTGGTTTCACAAGTCTCTTGAGCACATTGCTTTATCATTGTCAATTTATATTATGTGGCATTATCATTATTGTTGGGTCTTTCTTGTGTCACTCCATTGAAGCAATTTGGCATTGATTTCATTTACTTGCAAAGCAACATATTTGGAACTTGTGGAGCTACATTGAGCTAATTGTTTCACTTTCCCTTTCCATTGAAAGATATTGGTATTGTTTATTTGAGCATTGTCTTTTATTTTGAGCACTAATATCAATACTTTCTTGGAAGCAATAACACTCACTCATGCATTTCATCTAGGCATTTTAGTATAAGAAGGCTTCCAAGCCAGGCCCCAAGCCTCACTAAAATTAACCTCCAAGCATAAGCTTGGTTGATAGAAAGTATAGAGAAAAAGACTTTCTTGGAAAGTTCTTCCATCTGGTATGAAGTAAGGTAAAAGTGTTGCACCCTACAGTTATGAAGGTGGTTTGTCCCCTTGTAGGAACGAAGGCACACGCTGACTAGTAAGACTCAGGGGACTGGTATCGTTAATGACACCTCTGTGCCCTCGCCCCCTCTTTCTTACAGTCACCTCATTTTTTACCCTTTGGTAAGAGCTCAAGAGGAGGACTTCTCATTTAGATTAGACATTTTAGATTAAAAATAACCAAGACTAATTGCATTCAAATCTAGTATAGGTGCATCTCATGCTAATACATCTTATGATTTCACTTGCAATTGTTCATTTTACTTGTCATTATTGAATATTTTATGTTGGCAAGCATTGTTTCATTTTTTTTTGCAAGTAGAACACTAATTGATTTTCCTTTTGCAAGATATCTCTGTATGTTTTAATTTAGACATTTTGATTGTATTTTAAAATCATTTTATATCTTGTATCGATTATCGTGCTAACATCTTTGTCTCCATTTCAAGATTGCTTTGCTTTCATTTTTTGAAGCATTCTACTTTTGTTTTGAGCAAATATATCTTTCATTCCTGTTGAGCAATTTATCTTAAGACATTGGTTTTATGGTTTTAATATGTTAATGATTTTTATTGCTCATATCATATTTTCTTATAATTCTTAAAAGTAATCCACTTTCACATTAACATCTCTCCTAGAACCTCACATTTCTTTTATCTCAGTTTTCCATATTAGGGACCACCCCTCGTAGCTAACCTAAGGGATAGCTTAAACGGAGAGAGAGGGGATTTAGTGTGACAACCCCTGCTCTTAGTTCCCTGCCACCACCCACACCTTGAAACTTCCAACCTTGCTCTGCACTAATCAGTCTTTGGTCCCCTGATCCGAATTGGATCCTAAAGAACTCTCTAAGTTTTCATAACTCTGTAAAATTCATGCCAAAGTTTCAAAGACTTACAAAGGTCGAGCTTATCAGAAATATCCTCGAACAGTTGTAATTTGTGAGCAGCACCAAGCAACGAGGACCCTTGGTCAAGTGCGCCGACCGTTGGCCCATGGTAACGCGCGCTGCCACGAAACAACAAAACGGGAAGCCTTTTTGAGAAATGGGGGAGGTTTCTGATATGCGATTAACGACAAACGACAAGTCGCTAATCGCATATCGTTGGGCAAACCCCTCAGAGAAGAAAAAGCCCCAAGCGACCCGGACCTGAAAAGTCAAAAACCGTACAAAATTCGCCGATTCCTCAGAGGCGGGTCCCACACGAAACCGATAGGATATCGGAAGGGCTTCGAGCAGTAAGCGGTTTCAACCGAGTCCCGCCCAATGCCACACACTGGGTGCCACGCATCCGGCGGAAGAGAGAGAAAACCGCTCACATCGGACGGGTAAACGTCATGCAACTTACCCACCCGATATGGATGGAGACCGTAGGATCTGGAGGCTCCAGATTGATGGTGGACATGCAATCCGACGGATGACCGGATTCAACGGGGTAAATAGGCCGAGTTGTATAAAGGTTTGAAGTCTGGCATGAACGATGAGTTGGTAGAGGAATCATGTTCGTGGGCATTCTGGGAAGTTAAACGGAAATAACGGCAGTTCAAACATTTCCAAGAGAACTAACACTCAGTTCGTTATGAAACAGGTGGCCACCTCCCTGTAAGGTGTTACACAATGATGATGACGCAGAATAGAGGAATTCAAACGGACAGAGGCAGGAGAACCAGAGCGTCGGGAAGTGGAAACAAACAGTTAGAAAGCAGATTGGCTTTAAAGCCACGAACTGACAGAAACAAAGCAAGCAGTGAGAAAAGCGAGTAAGAAAGCTAAGAGCAGAGAACAGAGAAAGTAAGTCGAGCTGACCTGCAGAGCAAAGGCAACATCGAGACAGAGCCAGAGAGAGTCAGAGAGTCTGTGTACTCCCGAGAAGGCTTGAGAGGTTCAAGTGAACTCCTCGGCATAGGCCTATCATGTATGAGTCTCAGATTGGGCTCATACTACTGTGACCAACAGAGGTCGAGTTTCAGTAAGGAGAGTCTGTGTACTCCAGAGACTTGGGGGATCCAAGTCCAGTCCTACTGATTTATATCTGTTGAGTGAGACTCAAATTGAGCTCACTGTTGTAAAAACTCTGCTTTGAAAACATAATAGAGAGGCCACCACTGAAGGCTGGACCAGGAGACATAGCCCAGGAGTATTGGGTGAACTCCTTATTAAACTTGTCGTGTTTACATGTTTGCCTATTATGTTTTCTCTAACTGCTTTAGTGTCTATGTATTTCACAATCTTATCGATCCATTGCATGAAGTAACATAGGCACATCCATGCACATGACTCTGTAATGCCTTTAATTCTTTTTCCTGGATAAATTCCAGATCACCCCCAACAACTGCATTTGTCCTCCAAACACTCCACTACATCGTTTGACACTAAGTCCATCTTACTACTGCTGAATCTTGGGCTCTCGTAGCAAGGAATTGATCCAAGAGGTGGACTCCTCAAGGATCCTTCCCACATGTAGTCCTCTCGACTACAACTCAATATTGCCCCATCTCCCTCTTGGAGATGCGTGGGCACTCATGGCAAACTCATCCTCGTCAATCTTTGTTGAAGCAACCTTTGGATCGTGTTTCTCATCCTTGTCCTTTTTCTTCAAAGGACACTGGGATGCATAGTGGCCCAACTCGCCACAACTGAAACATTTCACCTTCGAAATGTCCTTCTTTCGTGTCGGCTTCTACTGCCCCTTCGATGCTAGAGTTGTGTTTTCCTCCTCTTCCTTCGTCTTTGTGCCACTCCTGCTGCCATTGAGGTTGACCTTCACTAGGTCCCTCCTTAACTCCTCCTGTTGAAGAGCCGCCCACATCTCCTCCCATGAAGGTAGGTTCTCTGCCCAATATGCTTTGGACGAAAACTTGCCATTCTTCCGAGACTCCATTCAGGGCTATCCTCACCATCGCGGTTGGCTAAGGAGTGGACCCCATTGCAGCAAGATGGTCTCTAGTGTCCTGAAGACGCTGAAGATAGAGGTTCACACCTTCTCCTTTCTGTATCAAAGTCCACTACAAGTTCTGCTCCAAAGACATCTTACGCTGTTCGGAAGAGCCTTCATATAGAGACAACAAGGCTTCCCACATCTCTCGGGCTGTATCCTTACCTTGCAAGTTGTTGGAATTTCTAAGTCTAACCTGTTAGAAACCCTTCATGTACTTTCTGATTTATTCCTACCTACTTGTTCTGTTAATTAACAAGTTATTTACCATGTAAATACTGGAAATAAATATAAGTACATGCTCAACACATAACAGATCATCAACTGAAGGAAACAAAACAAGCACACAAATGACACCGTTATTTTTGGACTAATGTCCCCGAAAAACCCAATGTGGGAAAACTAGTGCAGCTATTTGAAGGTTTGATTTATTAAGCAGTTTCAGAATACAATCTGGGTGCCAAATCCGGCTCACCCAACAGAGAAAAATCTCGGCAGTATTACCTCTCCTTCGGAGACAGATGCTCCGGCTGAAACCTCGGATAACTACTCCGGCAGCTCCTCAGCTCTAATCTACCCCATGAAAAACCCCAGTGTCAGCCTTTAGGGACTATGTCAACCTCTTCTACCCTCTGCGTTAGCTTTCTTGGTAGTTCCGGTTGTTCCTGGTAGTTCCGGCTTTTGCTCTTTGCGTCAACTTTTCCGGCAGTTCCCGACAGATTGGCTTCTGCCTCTGCGTCAGTTTTCCCGGCAGTTTCGGTTGTTCTTGGCAGTTCCGGCTGTTCCCGGCAGTTCCGGCTTCTGCCCTCTGCGTTAGCTTTGCCGACAATTCCGGCAGTTCCCGACAGTTTCGGCTGTTCTTGGCAGTTTGGCAGTTCCCTGCAGTTTCGGTTATTCCTAGTAGTTCCGGCTTCTGCCCTTTGTGTCAGCTTTCCCGACTACTGCGCTGATCCTCCCAACACTATCTCTGCCTCTCTGATTCTGTATTCACTGCCCCTCAACTGCAACTCCAGATCAGTCTCTCAACTTTTTCAGCAAACCCAGCCCCAGAAAGTCGAAATCTTGATCTCTTGGTGTGTTCTCCAAGTGACCCTCAAGCCTCTTATACTTTTCTCGTTGACAAAACAACGACTTAGATTAAGTCCCTAATCAACGACTAAGATTAGATCTGGCTTGATCCATGACTTTTGGACCATTCTAACACAGTTTTATATTAATTCACATTAATATTTTATTTTCCCTAAGTTTAGACTTAGGGACTCCATTAAAAATATTAATTATTTTAATATCTCCCAAACTGTTTAGAATCTACCCAAACCCTTTCTAGGTATTGGAGATCTCATGTGCTTTAGCCTCTCCACCAATTTTTGTGGCTAGAGCACATCCGATGCTACCCCAAATCAAAACAAGTGTGAGACCACATGATCTCGAACTCCATCGAGAATGAGCCTCTTTGCCTTCCCCTGCTCGATTTTGTATTTCTTCTTTTGATACTTGTCAACATGAACAACTACAATACTATTGACGTAGGCCTCTAGATCATATTCCTCCAGAACCGCTAAGATTCTGGTCTTCCATATGACATAGTTGGAAGCTCCTTCCAACTCGTCTTGATCTTTGAGCCCATGCGATTCCATCTCACCCAACTGTCGAACTGACTCCTCTAGTCACTACTTAGCACTACTCAGCAAGTGAGAAATTCAAACTTTCTGGTGGAAAGTTCTCTGAGGAGAAAATTTCCCTTCTACGTGTCTTCGTTCTTTTCTAGCGGATTTCTACCCCGGCAGAAACTACACCCTTCAAGCACTGCGCTGAGGCTTTGCGTCACTCCCTCTGCCTCTGCAAACTCACGAACTGGAAATCATACCTGTTTGTTGTCTCACTTAGAGAGAGATTTCCTCGGATCTGTTTACTGGCAAGAACTGTGCAATCCCTTTAAGGGGATTTGAATTGTTGCCAAGTGCAGCTTTCGGCCTCATTGCTCAACACTGGATCTGCTCTTCCTGTTTCAAAATCAATGCTCTGATACCATGTGAAAATTCCAACTACTGAAGGAACCCCTACTGCAGCAAATCTGAATCTACTTCACCTACTTGATTTTTAAATTACATTCATCAAGTTATTCTTCTGAATACTAAAGCAAATTACTTCTACAACCTACACTAATTAAATATTTGATCTCATGAAACAAAAAACAAAGCAAAGAACAAGATACATAGGACACACTTATTTTTGGAAACAATAGTCCTCGGAAAAACCCAATGTGGGAAAACCAGTGCAGCAGTTCTGAGGGTTTATTATTATGCAAGAGAAATATCTGAATACAAATCTAAGATGCTCATCTAGCAATCCTTTACAGAGAAAAATACTGGTGGAAAATCTGAGTGATTTTTACCTCACTTCACTCGGCAGAATTCCGGTTGAGCTGACACAAGACTGGGTAACCTCGACTATTTCTGCGCTGGCCTTGCGTAGGCTCTGTGTCAACCCTGCATCACCTCTTCTGCTCTCTGCGTCAGCTATCCTGGTTGTTCCAGCAGTTCCCAACAGTTTCATTTGTTGCTGGCAGTTCTGGATTCTGTGTAATAGACAACTTTTCTGCTCTGCACTGGCCCTTTTGGCTTTGCGTGGGCCTAGACTGGCCCAACGTCAGCTCTCTCGACTTTTGTGCTGCCTCTCTGCAAGCTCTCTCCGCCTCTCTGTCAGTATTCTCTGGAAAGTCCTCCCGAATTCGCACTGCCCCTCCGCTGCTGATTGATCACTTAGTTCAATTTTCTTAGCTTCCTAGCCCCAAAAATCGAACTCCAAATCAATTCTGTGTGTGTGTGTGTGTATTTCCAAATGAACCCCAAGCCTCCATTTTATAATTTTCCTGTTGAGTCTTCAATGGCTGAAGTCTCTAATCAATGGCTAAGATTAAAACATGACTTGATCCGTCTTCTAGATAATTCTCACCCATATTTTGATTAATACCCATTAATATTTTAATTTCCCTAAGTTTAGACTTAGGAATTCCATTAAAAATATTAATTATAATAATAAAATACAATCCTGGTGAAATTTCACCAAACGGTTCTGGGTTCTTTAGAACTCATGTGCCTTAGCCTCTCCACCAACTTTCAAGGCTAGAGCACTTCCAATGTTACCCAAAACTAACAGGGAAGGAACCCGCCGAAGAGTTCGTTGGCAAAAACCAAGACGAGGCAATGGCACAGATCATGAAGGATAAGTTCGGGATTATCAAGAAGTCCTATGGTTATGATATCAACTCTATCAGCGACCAAGGGGTGCGCTTCGCCGCACACATTTTAGTAGGAAAAATAATGAGGAAATGTAGAGCAAACGAAGTCCCCGTAGCCGTAGTTTCTTTGGCTGCACAGTGTAGTGCTGGGGTTTAGTTCAACTGGGCCAGGTACTTATGCAAGGAATTTTTGGAGGATTGCCGCGAGGCACAGGAGGAAGGCAAAACATTTCATTATGTGTGGTTGATTTTGATCATCGTGCTGTTAGCATGGAAGGAGCCGGAGGACTCACAATTTCCGCCAGTCGAAACAAATGTATGTGAAGCTGTGCGGTATGCCTCACTGTGGCATACCAAGGAGCTGTTGCATGCGTAGGAGAACAAAATTTTCTTTGTGCTATTGGACATGGATTTGCACATGGTGGTGAACCAGTATCCCAGGTTATCACCTAGCTTGTATGAGCAGTATTGCAACATTGTAACATTCAAGGCAGATTTTCATAGAGTATACATCAAGGCTTGGAAGGATCCAATGGAGACATGGCACCCTTTGCCATATTTCTTCACCGAAGGCAATTTGCTTGCAATAATACAACAATGGTCAGCTGAATGGATGACCCCAACCATAGACGACACTGAAGCAGTGGGGGGCACCATGCAGCATGCGAGTCCAAGTGGGAAAGACAAAGGAAAAGAAGCAGAGGAACCAGAGCCAGAGACAAAGACAAAACATGATACCCAGGACCCTCTCAGCGACGTAGATCCAACAGGGAATCACCATTCATCATCAAAGAGAGGGTATGTACAGTAACTATGCTGGGCGCACAGAAGAAACAGAAGGTGAGCAAATCTAAGGGCGTGATACTGCTTGTCCTCATTGATGGGGACATCGACGAGATTGGAGAAAAGGTCCAGGAAGTAACAACAGAGACCTGGAACAAGGTCGATGATCGCTACAAAACAATCTTGACAGATGTGCAGCAAGGCATTGCGGAGTTAAAGGTACTGGCGCAGACAGCCAGATAACCGGCATAGATAGGTCAGCTACTGCAGCTAGAGTGACGAATAGAGCTGACAATTGGATTGAGGATTTTGCAGATACCAGGTGGAGCGTTACAGTTTGAATTCGCCGAGGACAGAGAGCAAGCAAGAGGGTGGGACCGTGTTAACATGAACATCGCCGCACTACCAACTCAGGTATTACACGAGTTCCATCAAAGTATTACAGATGAACTGAAGGAGCGAGAACAATGCACTTCGCTGTTAAGCATTCAGGTGGAAAAGGACAAAGCTTCGTTGAAGAAGGAGCTCGATCAATTGATCAAAGAAAGGGATGAAGCACGCCAACAACAACAACAGCTAGAGGAAGCCATTGCAAAAACTTGTAGTGAAGTTTTAGATGCAAAGGTCCGCGAAGAACTGCCAGTAGAGAAGGTCACGAAGCTTGGCCTCGCGATAAAGGAGTCAAAGAATAAGCTCACAAAAATAAAGTTTGAATATGAAGTGAAGATTTCTGAGTTGCAAATAAGGCTGTAGCCAGTCACGCCACTGGAAGTACGTGAGCAAAGGGAGATGGATCTAAAAACTGCAGTGAAAGGCATCTCTGACACAGTGGCGGATTGTGGAAAGTTACTAGATGAGACTATGCAGATTTGGACCTCACTGTAGGAGGATCCAAACATTTAGAGGATTGAAGAGGAGCTACAGGCGAAGCAGAAGTGGTGGGAAGAGATCTTGGCAATTGTGAAGACCCTACCAGTCTCGTAGAGGCTCGCCAACATCACTAAAGGGAAGAATCTCCAGAAACAGATTGAAGATCTTCGGAGGAAAGAGCAGATTTTGACAGAGAGGACTATGTCGCGGCAGGATGAGGCCCTCCATCTTTCGCAAGCAGTAGATGAAAGGCTCAAGGAGCTACAACAGAAGGAGAAAAAACTGCTACAGAAGACTGTCGGACTAACCAAAGAGGCATTGCTGGAAGAAGTGCACCGAGAGGAAAAGCAGGTAGCAGAAATAGTCTAGCAGTACAATGCCGTCTACAATAACATCGCAACAAAGATCAAGGGCACTGCAGCTGAGTGACTCGGGACGAGTCACATGTGAATGTTAAGGGCTTGTTGGGTGTGACCCAACTTGGTATAGTTTTGGTCAAAGACTCTGCATTTTGAGGAGCGAAGTGCGCGGAGTGCGCAAAGTTGTATTTTTGGGCAGTGTATAGGTGCTTTGGGGTGGGTCAAAGCCCCTCATTTTGTAATGGGTATCGGGGTTTTAGTTCATTGTTTTGTTGAGTCCATGGTATGTGGACCATGATTTTTGTAGCAATGTAATGTATTTAAGGACATGTAATGCTTTGTCGAGGATCATCACTAGATCACCACATAGAGAGAGCACAAGTGATCGAACCTTTTATTTTGTTTTTTGGGTCTTAAGGAAAGGATCTGCAACTGAGTGCGCGGAGGCCTTGGAAGAGTCTACAGTTGAGTGCGTAGACCACCTGCAACTGGGTGCGCAGGTCGAGAAGTTGTATGTACTGAAAGATCTATCTTAATAAAGAAGAAGAAGTTTTGGCGAAGTCTTTTGTATCTGTATTTGTTATTTGTGTTCTATTTGTTTATGCGAAGTAATTGCAAGTAATTGGTATGTTAGCGCAACTGTTATTGTTCTATAATCTGTTCATATTAAAATGAATGTGACAAAGTCTGTAGTTAGAATACACTGCACAGTAATGTTATGAATGTTAGAAGGAAGATTAAAGTACAAAAATGCGAAGTTGTTCTATAATCTGTTCATATTAAAATGAATGTGACAAAGTCTGTAGTTAGAATACACTGCACAGTAATGTTATGAATGTTAGAAGGAAGATTAAAGTACAAAAATGCGAAGTTAAGAGCCACTCTGCGCAGTTCCTCAAGGTTGCAGAAACATGGTTTTGCAATCACCAATAGCCACCTCGGGTGAGACTTCGACTTGCTTGTGGGTCATTGCCGAAAGGGCCGGTGTTTGAGGGTTTTGTTGGTGCGAAGTACAAGCCGAACCTTGGTCAAGCCCAACCGAGCCAACAATGTGCCTAGGAGACCTTGGAGTTTCCTATCTTTGTTTCATAAGGATAATTTTCCCCTTTTTGTGCTCTATTATTGATGCAAAAATAGATCCAACTTACATAGACCTGATAAGGGTTGGCAATCCTTTTGACACTCTACAAAAATGGTGCAGTTCTAGATACTCATTTTTGCATATAGTATGAATCCACGACTTGTTCTGAAAACTATATCTGAACCGTATAGAAACAATTGGAAAATAAATGAATTGGAATAGTTGCAAGGGTTTGGTGAACAATTTCAGGTTCTAAATGGAAAACTCCAAAAATATGCTTTGTTGTACCCCCCATGTCCCCCCAGCCCCCATTTACTGAATCCATAACTGATCATTTTTTCTAAATTTGGAAGGAGGTCGAGGATATGAGGGAGATTTGTGAATTTCCAAATTTGTATGGATAATATAATGCAGTTGTATTATTTTTCTTGTTGAAAGTTTCTCCTTATTGTAAAAACTTCCAAAACTAAAATAACCCCAAATTTAGCAGGAAAAACCCTAGAAAGTGCTAGAAATGGAATTTCGCTACGAGGAAATCTTGAATAGTTGGCTGAAAGTTGCAAAGCCGAGGACTTGGTGGATGAAAGCTGCATTTACAAAAGAAATATTGAGTATACCACAAACCTCAATGCTTATGTATGGAGAAGCCCTTGAATGTGCAACTCCCTTGATATTCCAAGTAGTGGAACATAGACAAAAATCGATGATCTAGATGGATGTTCTCTATCTTTGATACTATGTTAGAAAAGGCTCTGATATCATGTGAGAGAAATAACTGAATACATGAGACAAATGTTATTAGAACCAAACCGTTATTTGCACTGGTAGATCCCCTGAACCAGGGACCAATGAGAATCAGATTGGAACCGGTAAAAAATTGAACCAAAAAAACGGTAGCCCAGAAGTACATAAAATATTCAAATTTTAAAGAAACATATATATTCATGTGCATCCATATGAATCCAACCCATTTATACACTAATATGTTGAAAATTGGCAGCTCAGGGATGAATTTCCTTATCTAAAATCTCATTTCTGACAATTCTAGAGTGACTTTCTAAAAATAGAAAGTCATGTCTAGCATCTCAAGTATGACTTTCCAAAAATAGTAAATCACCTTGCATCAATTGGTAATCAAGTATAGTTGATGGAAAATCACTTAACTTATCATTAATCAATCCTAATAGTTCAATCTCAACTTAATCATCAATATTATTATTATTATTATTTTACTATTATCCTTTATGATACTATTATATTATTATTAAAAGGAAATTCATGTCTCTCAATCATGGCACTCAATCATGTCATATGTAACTCCCCTCAATTAATGCATATGTTACTCTCTCTCACTTAATGGATACGTTACACTCTCTCTTACACACTCATTAAAAGCATGGCATATTCCTCTTACACACTCATTAAAGCATGTCATAAAAGATTCCTCTTACACACTCTTTAATGCATATGTTACATTCTCTCCTTTATGGCATAAGTTACTAAGGCATGTGTTGATCTCCTTTATGGCATCAGTTATTGTTGTTTTTCCACGTTACTGGAGTCTAGGATAGAATCTTAAATCAGTGACACTACCAATCCAAGTATCACAACAAGTCTACTTTGCACAACGGAATTATATACAATAGTATAATTACTAGTGCACAAAATATACACAACTTTTTACAAATTTATACAACAACGCAACTTCGTTATATTAATAAAATTGATAATACAACAATCTAGGGCTCCCGCACTAGGGATAATGACTCTCATACATCCACTAGTACAAGAATGCAAGATACAAGATACACTGGCGATCTAGCTGATGTAGTCGACGATCACAACTGCTTTGTCGTATCTTGTACACTACAGGTCCTTCACTTCCGTTCTGCAGCGCCTGCTTGTATCAATGCACCAACTCCTTTAGGCCATTGAACTTGTCTTTTCAATTTTCCCTCTAGCTGATCATAAGTCCATATACGACCAACAAATAGGGTCTTCATGCTCACTAGCTGCTGCTTTGTCCTTCAAGGACACAACCCTTTGAGACTTCTTGCCCATTGCTGCTCCTTAGCTACTGAGGGACTTCTTCCCACTATAGTCTTTTTGCGTTGCTCCAATGAAGACTAACATAGGGCAGGAGGGTTGCCACCTATCACTGTCAAATGTCACTTCTCCAACACGAGCTGTCCAAACTGTTCCTGGTTGGCCAGACCTTGAGCTTCACTTCTCTGCTTCTTCTAGCAGCTACCTTAATCCATCAAGGTGCTGCAGTTAGGGCTCATATTTGGGCACTTTCACACTGGCCTCCAATAGAGCACAAATGCCCAAGCCAGTGTTACCAGAATCAGACTAGAACCGGTCGGTCCAACCGTTTTTGGCCCAAAATTGGTCTGAACCTGAATAGACCTGTTCGGGATTGGTTCCATGCGACTTGTACCTTCCTAGGTCAGCGTAAAAATTTGCCTATTTTTTATGTTTTCATTTGGTTGGCCCACTTCTAATTCTCCCCTAAGCCAGCCTAATATTCAAACCTATGGTCCTATTATTGCCATGCAATTCATGGTCATGTTCAATTTTTAAAGTAAAAGTGGCATTTTCCTTGATTTTCCATTTCCATCCTTGTACTTAAATTTTTAACATTACCATGAAATGACTTAGGATGTTCGAGAGTGGTTCCAACTTCATTGGATTTCATAAGGAGAAAGTAGAATTCTAGATTTCACTCAAAATCTAGTAGACTTAACAAATTTTCAGGATTTCAGGATTGCGGGGATTGCAACGTTTCCATTGGATTTTGTCATGTACGAGGGTGAGGAACTAGTATTTAATAAGAGAACTAATCGCTTTATGTACCTTGATGTCCTAGCCATCTTTTGCATTTTATGGTACATTTCCTGTTGAGAGTGGCCAAATTATGCTTTTTCTTTTCTTTTAGTTGCATCAACCTCTGGGGCATCGTTCGAAACCTGACCATTTGGTGTCGTAAGAGGCTCAGTAGATGCTTTGGTTTTGGACTCGCCATGAGAGACAGTGGGAGGGCTTGCATCATCCTTCCAACCCTTACAAATGGGATACATGCTTGTTCAATCCATTTGGAGACCCATGAGGATGTTTTGTGCCCCCATAGCCACTTGGGGACACCACAGGTTATTTGCTTGGATATCAAGGGGCCACCCCCTTTATCACTATGTTTGGAGCTCATTCATTCATCTTGGCACACATTGGACTCCACTAGGCCTCTTCAATGGCCCTTTGACCTATTGTATCTATTATTTTGCCCTCTTGGGAGGCTTATTTTTGTATTATGGAGCTATCTTGGTGGGCTTGTCACCAAGGAATGTTATTTTTGCACATTATTTTATTAGTTGGGGCATTATTAGGCCTTATTAGGCAAATCGAACCCCTTAGGGAGGATATATATTGATGTGATGATCATTTCATTTGATCATCACTTGGTTTTGGACTTGTATCTCTTCTTGAGAATTTCGCTAGCCTTATTGATGGATGAATTGGAATCTTGATGCATTTCGATGTTTGGAAAGACTTCTCTTATCTTGGAGCTTCGATTTTTGTCTCTATTGGTGATTGGAAAATTTCGCTATACTTGTGTCTTTTACATGGTTTCTTTCTCATGTCTTGCACTTGTATAATGTATGGAAATTTTTTGCTCATGAAGCTGGTGTAGCTACCTTAATGAAATGTGAATTTGTTGATCTTGTCTTTGTGAGGGCTTTTTCATATGTTTATGCAAAGTATAGTGAATGAATGTCCTAGGGGTATATGATTATTCATAATTGCCTTGATAAGTCATCAATTGTAACATCAAAGAAGTATAAATTTCCCTAGTAACCTAGTTGCTGCTTCTAGGGCCATGCGAAGTTGTTGGGGAACTCCTTGATTGGGTATAAGCATCTCTAAATATTGAATCTCATTGACTCCATTCTCCCAATAGGCTAGGCACTGGTCTAGTCCTAGGTGATCACTAAAACGAAGATTTTTCTCACCTCCTTTTCTCTTTTCCAAGCCCTAACCCTAGTAGGCTTCCTAGGGCATCACACGAAATTTTTTGTATCCATCCAAAATTGATGAAATTTGGTCTAGAGCTGCGTTGGTCTGTCCTTGAGAGGTCCTCCAATTTTGAAGCTATTTTGACGGTGGAATCTCGAGTTTTGGCAAGCCCTAGCTCGCAAACCATTCTCCCTAGGTTTCCTTTGGTTAGTGGCTTTATCAAGGATCATTGTATTAAAGTCTCAAGTCAAATCCAATCTCTTGATCCTTCTTCTCCTCCCTCACTTGGTCAAGCCCCTTTGTTTGAAGTTTCATCCCAAACCCTTGACCTCGTTTGGGTCCACTAGGGCTTCTTTGTGGTCCCGCAACCTTGTCACTCCAATTTCACAAGGATTGCTTGGAAACCCTATTCTTTTAGGATTCTTTGGTCTAGGGCACTTCTTATCAAGAAATACTCCTCAACCCTAGGTCTAGGTCTCCTTCTAGCCCTTCTTGGAGAGCCATTCACCTTGCTTCTAAAGCAAGCAATCCCCATCATTAGAGTCTCTCCTTTGAATAGGCTCTGAAATCACTATCCACACACACCATTGATATATTTCTCCTAGTGATTTCCCTAATACTGAGACTCCTCCCATCGGTGAAAGTCCGTAAAGAGCAGGGAGCTTTAGCCGAGGTGACAGTGGGCTATTGCTCCATTGTTGCCACTTGACCTAGTGGTTGCTCCATTGGAGCCCCTTCTAGGACCCTTGCTAGTTTGAGCGGTAACAATACCAAGGGGAAGAAAACCTTAAGCTCCCTCAAAGAATTTTATTTATTTATTAATATTACTAGGTGAAACCTTCTTAAACAAGAATGAGGGCTTAGATCTAGAGTAGGGTTAACAAAAATGGGCTTCAATGAGCTAATACCCCTTCCTCAAAAAGCTAAGAAATCATGAGAAATTATTTGCAAAATTTTATAGTGAAAACTTTATGAAGGAAATTCCTCCAAGAAAAATTACCTTTCCCCTCAAAAGATTTTCTCTCAAGATGCTAGACATCCCGGAGAGGAGGAAATTCACACAAGAAGAAAGAAAAACCCTCTCCTATGCTTGCAACCAAGAGAGAGGTCTAAAAAAAAAATTAAGACGACTTCCCAAACAAATCGGTCTTGATTTTTCCAAGCCTCAAGTAATGGCTTTCTTCAAAATCAAACTTGGAATTATCCTCAAACCCTAGCCATCTAGGATCTGTACAGACAAATGGAGAGAGGAGAGGGTTTGACTTTGATTAACGAACAAGTGTAACCTCAAAAAATTTGTTTTTTTTTTTTTTGATCCTCAGGCTTCCACCTGCAAGAAATTTTGTATGAAAAATTTCCAAGCCAAATCCTTAATCTTTCTTTAGATCTGCACAAAAAATAGAGAGGAAATCCAAATATATACAAGAGGAAAATGATCTATATACAGAGGGTTTAGAATATATACAAAAATTTATAGATCTACTTGCCCAAAGAGTGTGAGGACACCTCCACTCTTGGATAGCAAGAAACAAGCTCTAAAATAGCTAGATCTGACAAATAAAGCACATAAATAGATAGATCTAAAGAATTAATGATAAGATTTACAAGTTATGGCAAGGAAACTCCCTTTAAAATATATCTTATGATAAGCCTTTGAGATAATTCAATGTGGGTTCTTCAAACTTCTATCTGCTTGAGAGTTGGTTCGTCCAACCAAAAACTTACCCAACGCTCAAGACCTGTTCAGAAAAGTATAGATCTCTACACACTTGAAATAAAATTGTTAGATCTACAAGGAGATAGATAGCACAATGAAAAAGAAGACTAGGGGATCAAACTTCAACCAAAAACCCACCAGCACTTCTAGATCTAGAGTGTTTCTCGAAACTCAAATATTAATGTAAGATAGCTTACAAATAATAGATCCACAATCTGGCAAGTGATCTTAGCAAAATCAATTAGCACTAGTAGAGCATCAAGAACAAAAAATTATGAAAAACATTATCATAGATGTAGAAGAATAACACCACAAAGCATTAACCCCAAAGACTTTCTTTATTATTCAGAAAAATCCAATACAAAGTTCCAGCAAAGCTTCAATAACCAAAAACTCAGTTACAATTGATGTTACAAGTGGGGAGTGAGAGCCTCAATTTATAGAGAAAATGAGAGGAAGATCCCTCTCCAAGTGAAACAACTAGATCCAAGTCAAATAAATTGTGACCCTTGATGGAGCTGCGTAGACCTTGAGGAGAAAATCCGTTTGCCTTGAACGAGATGCTTGGCTGACCAAAAATTTAATCCTGGACTGGTTTGGACCACTAAAAATATTTTCCATCTTTTTTTCTCGAAAAATTCTCATTCAAAATAACCATCTTGGATCATTTCCTTAAAAATTCGATTTGCTGGGTCATTTGCTTCTTTTGTGGACCATTGAATTTTTCCTTGGGTCATATTCTCTTGTTAAATGGAATTCCCATCAGTTTGTATTTGACTTTAATAATTGGGAATTTCCATCTCATTTTTTATCATTTTCACTTGGAGAAATTTTTTATTTTTCTCTCATTTTATTTTCTGGCTAATTATTTGATATCTTTTGCCAAAAAATAGAAAAATTGAGACTTGAGGGGTAAATATATATTTTTCCACCCTCAATGTGTGTCTAGATAAAAAGTTGAGGTGTAGAGGTCTAATTTTGATTACTCGTACCCCCTACAACTTCTATAGACAACACTTATTACATTTTACATCAATTAATTATTAAAAATTTCGACCAGTGGAAAATTTTTAATAATTAAAAAGTGACACTCAGACTCATCCAAATTCTACGGAACTTTAGAGATCATCTTGTATGGTAATATACATTGAATCTAGACACTAGGACTCACCTAAGACTTTACCATCAAGCCACACTCTAATTTTGGGGTATATTTGGGAGAAAAACTCAATTGATTATAAGTGTTGAAAAACACATAATGTGCCGAGGAAAAAAAACTCCCTAGAGTGAACTCACTTGCTAGTATAGTCCTAAGCTACCTAGGCTTTTAGTATGACTCACTTTTCATCATACTAGAATCATTGACATTTTTACATAATCTCTGCAGGGTTGCGGAATTTGGAATACAAACTAAAGATAGGAAGCATATGAAATTTTGGAATTCTAGCATTCTGACATGATTTGATGATGATGAGATGCTTCTGGATGTGCTTTGCTCATGGAACCTCTGACAAGTCTTCAAATATAATTTAAGTGGTTAACAGTACTAAAACATTAAAAGTACTAGGAGGCTAATTAATAGAAAGGGGGATCACATGAGGAGGGGGTCAAGTAGGGGCTTGATCCCAACCATTGATTTCATTGAGCTGAGATTTAATCTCAGCCCTTGATTTCATGGGTTAGGGTTCTCTATTCTAAAGGAAGACAAAAAGGGAAAAATTTCAGCCCTTGATTTCAAGGGTTAGGGTTCTCTATTCTAAAGGAAGACAAAAAGGGAAAAAAGAAGTATTGAGCTCATTCATTATTCTCATGAGAGCATTGAGAAGAGGAGCAAGGAGATAGGAGGAGGAGAGCTTGGAAATTCTGCAACAGAGAACCAAGTTTGAGATAACAGTGGTTCGAATCTCAAGAGGTCGAGTTTATAGCTTTGGTGGGGCTCGAATCTGAAGGAACCAGCCTTATTAATCAACAACACTCTGGTCGTTTCATCTTCTGGGTTGGAGGCAGCGCACATGCGTCAAATTTCTCTCCCTACAGTCAGCTACTAAGAGGCCAAGATTCTCGGGCCTGAACTGCACAGTTTTCGGGCCAGTCTGTGTTTGTTCCAGCGATAATTTTGGGAAGTTTCAATGAGTTTTTTTGGAAGGAGAAGCTGCTACATGAGTATCATTTCCAGCCTAGCAGATATGAGTCAGAGAGCTGAAGTATTAGTTGTTCCTTGAAGTAAATTCCATGTGCATAAGGAGCAGCCAAGAGGCTGTGTTCTTCACTAAAGGAGGCTGACTGTGTGTATATATATCAGTCCAGAAATTCAGTGTAAAAGGACCTCTGAGAAGCTTCAAAAGGGAAGAGATAAGTTAATCTCTTGTTGTATTTTTTGTTGTAAAATTTTCTAAGAAGCAACATAAAATCCTCCTGGAAGAACTAGTTGTTGGAAATAATACTGAGAGGGGGGGGGGTGAATCAGTATTATCATATTAATAAAACTTTTTCATTTCCATAATCAGATTCATATATGCTACTTCCACAACTTCTTATGATTAAGTTAATCGATCTTCAATGAGTGCATTAGAACATTATCAACCATATTATCAGTTAACAGATGCAGTAACATAAAGTAGATCATCACACATAAGGCACACACATGAACACAATGATGTAAGGTGGAAACCCAATGCGGGAGAAAACCACCTGCTGCAAGTCATCTCAATCTTTTTCTTAATAAGAAAATTCTTTTACAATATTTGTACTGGTGCAGCCTTATACCAGTACGGGAGCTACAACCCCCTTTTCTCTTGTACTAGCCGATCCATTTACTAGTACGCAGGCTACTACCTGCTACAATGCTCCAAAGATTTCCTTTAGCTCTTGTACTAGCTTAGATACTAGTACGTAGGCGCCGGCCTACAATCTTCTCTCCTTCAAGTACCACGTTTCATCAATTTTCATACTGGATACACTGAAGCACAACCCATAAACTGAAAGGCCACATTTCATCCAATTTTCACACTGGACCCAACAACAACATTGAAGCTCAAACAACCTTCTGAAATACCCAATCAACTGAAGTAACTAGATCAACAATAATAGGACCAAACCCAGAATACAACAATGATAAACAAAGATTTTAAGAGAAGGAAGCACCCTGCTCAACTGCTAGCCTGAGTCCGGACTCACCCTGCTCAACTGCTAGCCTGAGTCCCGGACTCACCCTGCTCAACTGCTGGCCTGAGTCCCTGGACGCACCCTGCTCAACTGCTAGCCTGCGTCCCTCGCACTGAGTCTGTTGAACTGCCTGCGTCCCGGCGCACCTGAACCCTTCTGCGCCTGCGTCCGGCGCACCTGAAACACTTCGCTCCCGCGTCCAGGACGCACCTGAACCTTACTGCACCTGCGTCCCTCCGGGCATAGATGATTTCAAGACTTTAGAAGTAACCCAGACAATCAGATCCACAGATCTGAACATGCGCCAAGAGATCTCGGTCCATTAATAGATTCGCCTTGATTAGATCTAGACCAGATCTCACCTCATAAGATATTCAACAAAAGACATGCATAATCCAAATGAACTCCTTTGCTTTATATAGGCAAGCTCCTCCCCAAAACATGGAACAATACCACGAGCCGACACCATAGAAACACAAAACCGTCGGCTAGATACCACACAAGAAACCCCCACGTGCTTTTCTCTGCGTTGAAATGTGTGCACTGGGTGGACGCACCCCCTGAATGGCTGGCCTGCGTCTTTGGACGCGGGTTATGCATGGTATACCTGCGGGGACGCACTTTCTGGACTGGCTTCCTGCGTCCTTCATAATTTTTCAATAAAATGAGAGCTGATCATCAACTTCTGCTGCTGACTTGAAGAATAGTGAACTACCACCTGAATGGGTTGCCATCAAGGACAACACTTTAGCCATAATGCCAACACTAGTTTTCCCCACTGTGGGCTTTTTTCCAGAGTCAAGTTGACCAAAAACAAGTGTGTCAAACTTCTGTGTGTGCTTGCAATTTTCTCTTGTATCAGTTGTTTAAAAGAAATGGTAGAGTAGCTCTTTGTTTTCATGTAAATGCTAATCTGATATAAAATATCAGTCATATGTTTTATGATGGGATTGGGCATTAAATCATGCAAAACATGAAAACTGGGTTGGGCTACATACTCCTACAATTTTATACACCACAGAGATATATCAACACATGCTTTATTGCCACCCAATGAACGCTAATTGGTTCCTCCATAAATTGGTTGTGTATTCACTACAAATCATATATTCATTCTAGTATTGACTAGATACATCAATGACCTGATCAACTGCCTGTACAAAGTGGGATTCAATCATTCACCAACTCACTCTTGGAAGCATCAATCTTCCTCAAATTAGTGATCATAGGTGTAGACATAGGTTTGCAATCCTCCATCCCGAATCTCTTTTGTATCTCAACTGCATACTTGTCCTACCCAAAGAAAATCTTTCCTAGCTGCTGCCACACCTCTATTCCCAAAAAGTTGTGCATCAATCTAATATCCGTCATCTCGAACTCCAAAGCAAGGTGCTTTGTCCACGCCCTATTGGCCTCTTTGATCCTGTTAGGAGGAGATTGTCAACATACAGTACCAAGATAAATGACTCACCATCAACAAGTACATAGTACAAGTTAGAGTCTGCGTCACTCTTGTTGAAGCCCAATCCAAGTAGGTACCCATCAATCTTAAAGTACCATGCACGAGGTGCCTGCTTAATCATGTATAAGGCCTTCTTCAATCTACATACATGAGGCTGCTCAATATACACCTTTTCCTCAAGTACCGCATTGAGGAAGGCATTCTTCACATCCATCTGATAAATCCTCCACCCCATCTCCAAGGCAATAGATATAACTTCCTTGATAGATGCATATCTGGCGATGGGTGCAAATGTTTCCTCATTATCCACTCCTTGCTTTTGGGAGAAACCTCTCGCCACAAACATCGCTTCATACTTCTCAATACTACCATCTGTTGCATGCTTGATCTTGAAGATCCATCGAGAAGTGACCACTAACTTCCCCATAGGCCACGATACCATCTCCCACACATTGTTCCTCATGATGGAACTATACTCTTCTGCCATGGTGTCCCTCCATACTTGTTGGTCTGTTGCCTTTTCAAAGGTAGAAGGCTCAAATTCATTGATGCTACTCATCAAGGCCATATAATTGGAAAATTAGACTAGTAGTCTACTCTCCTTGAAGGTCTTGCTAGGAGCCTCCACATGCTTCTTTGCATCCCTCAAGGTATGCTTAGACAATCTCGGCCTCCTCTTGGTAGAGCTCGAAGGAACACCTCGTTCCTCCTAATTAGAAGGCTATGACCCTACTGATAGTACTGTTGGTCCTTGCTCAACCTTTGGAGCCTTTCGCTCTCGATCATTTGCTACTATTGGACTTGTCTCATGTGACCTTCTAAAGGTCTTAGTCTTCTCAAATCTGACATCTCGGCTAACTATTATCTTCTTCTACCCCGAAATGTAGACCCTATAGGCCTCTCTCAGATGAGGGCTCCAACTTATTCCTCTTCTCTAATGGAATATGGACATACAATAGGCTACTGAAGATGGACAGATGGCTCACCTTCGGTCTCACTATTGTAAATACCTCCTTAGGAGTCTTGTCCTCCACTACCCTGTGAGGACTCCTATTTTGTAGGTACATTGTTGTGTTACAAACCTCCGCCCACAAGAACATAGGCAAGTCTTGATCATGGATCATTGCCTTTGTTGCTCCTACTATAGTCCCGTTCTTCCTCTCTACTACTCCATTTTGCTACGAATTGTAGGGTACTGCGAATTCTTTTTTGATTCTTGCCTCCCTTTATAAACCATTGAACTCATTGGAGGTATACTCGCCCCCATTGTTTGATCTATGTTGATTTCTGGTAGCATTAGATGTTCTCTAAGTCTTAAAATTTGCAAGGAGGCTTAGACACATGCATGCTCCAATATCCAGAAACCGTTTTGGAAAATTCTACCCGGAAACAGTTTTATTAAAATAATTAATTATTTTTAATGGGTCCCTAAGTCTAAACTTAGGAAATTAAAATAATTAATGGGTATTAATCTAACTGTGGGTGAAACTTCTAGAAGAGGATGAGGATCAAGCCAAAATGATCTAAGCCATTGATTAGAAGTTAATATGGGCCGTTGGTTGTCCAACAGAAAGATATAAGAAGAGGCTTGAGGGGCACTTGGAGAACACATTGAATGAAGAACGAAAGATCGATTTTCTGAAGCAGAGCAACTACTAGAAAGAATTTCAAAGTGATCTTTTGCAATGAGGGGCGAGGATAGTTCTAGTTGGAGATTTTTCCTGATTCGGGAATACTCAGCAGAGGAGGTAGAGAGAGATCCAGCAGAGGCAACGTAGACCCAGAGAGGTTGACGCAGGGCCACGCAGAAGCCCAGAAGGAATCTATAAATTTGCTGGAGAGATCGATTTCTTGAGCCGGAAGTCGGGGTGTAGACTGGGAGGGAAGAAGTCGAAATCTCAAAGGCAAATCGACCAGCCGGGAGCAGTGACGCAGACCCAAATAGCTGTGACGCAAGGCCTACGTAGTGATTGCATAGAGACTGCGCAGAGGCAGTTAGGGGTTGTCCATTCAGTGGCTGGATCAACCATGATTTTCAGCGATAGTGTGAGGTAATCTCATTGATCTCTTTGTCAATATGATTCTCTGTACTGGATAGCCAGGAAGGCATCGAGGGATTGTATTCAGAAGTTACTACTACTTAATAATACAAACCCTCAGCTGTTGCACTAGTTTTCCCACATTGGGTTTTTCCGGGGACAATTGTCCAAAAATAACTGTGTAGATGTGTTGCGTATTTCTTTCTTGTTCAGTTTCTTGTTTTGCATTTTATTTAAATGGTGAAGGCTGCAGTGTATTAGTTTCGGTGTTTACTGTAGGAAACAATAAATAATTTGTTCAAGTAATTAACAAATAGGAGAAACGTAATCAATTGTTGCAGTAGAAATTTGGGGCTCCCAACTTTTCACATCTTATCAGAGGTGTAGGTGAAACAAGAGAGTAGTGCTGGAAGAGCCCAACGCTGAAGGGGTGAAACAAGAGAGCAGTGCCGGAAAAGCCCAACACCGAAGGGAGAAGGGAAGTCGAAGTGCTACATAGGCAGCAAATCGAATCCCCAAAGGGATTGCGCAATTCAGGCAAGGAGGGCGAGATTTTCGTGGTAAATCTCTCTCTAAGTGAGTCGACAGACAAGTAGGATTTCCAGATCGAAATCTGTTAGCGGCAAAGGGAGCAGCACAATAATAGCTTTAACGAAGAGGGATTTTTGGTGTGACGCAGTTTTCTGCAGGCAGTTGTTGGGCAAAAAGGCGTTAGGAGAAAGAAGAGACACTTGAGGGAATTTCTTCCTTAGAGAATTCCTAGTCAGGGAATTTGAATTCTTATTTGCTGAGCAGCAGCAAGAGAGAGGAGGTCATTCGACTTTTTCGATTGGCAGAGATGGCAGCCTTTGGGTTGAGAGATCAGGATTGGTTGGATGGTGCATCCAACTATGTGATTTGTAAGGCAAGGATGCCTTGCCTTCTGGATGAACATTTTCTCAAGATCTACGTCGATAGTGTGGTAGCTAAGCCCGCGGATCCAGATTCGCTCAAAAAGTACAAGGGAGAGATGGTGAAGGCCAAGAGAATGATCCTCGACGGAGTAAAGGATCATGTAGTATGTCACATCTCAAGCAAGGGACTGCCAAGGAGATGTGGGATGCCTTGTCAACGCTATATCAGGGAGCTTCCGAGCAGCGGAAGATTTACTTAGAGCAAAAGATGAGGTCCACGCAGATGCAGAAGGGGGAATGCATTGATCCGTTCCTTGCAAAGCTTCAGGAGACTTGAGATGAGCTAGCAGCTGTGGGGTCTACACCTTAGTCTTCCGAGATGGTAAGACTGGCCCTCAACTCAGTTTCAGAGGAGTGGCAAGTATTTGTCCAGAGCATCCTGGGCAGGGAGAACTTGTTGGACTGGGAAGGAATGTGGGCAACTCTTAAGCAAGAGGAGTTGAGGAGAGACTTGGTCAAGTGTAAACTTGACGGAAGCAACAACAATGGGTCAAAGCCCAAGGAGGAGGAAGAGAATGCAACCCTCGCATCCAAGGGGCAGCAGGAGCAGCAGAGGCGGAAGAAGGACGTCTCGAAGATTAAATGCTTCAAGTGTGGTGAATTCGGTCACTATGCAACACAGTGTCCTCTCAGGAAGAAGGACAAAGATGAAAAGCATGATTTGAAGGCTGCACCTGCGAAGATTGAGGAGGAGGAGTTTGCCATGACAACCCAGATACCTCCAGGAGGGAGGTGGGGTGATCTAGAGCTGTAGTTCAAAAGGACTGCAGATGGGCAGGATCCTTGAGGAGCCCACCTCTCGGATCAATACCTTGCTACGAGAGCCCAGATCAGAAGTTGCAAGATGGACCAATGTTAGTTGGTGCAGAGGGGTGTCGGAGTGATAGTCACAGTGGCTAGGAGCGCCAGAGACTGAGCAGCGTAGAGCTAGAGTTGGCAGCAGTGCAGTTGGCACAGAGTAGAGGTCAGCAACAACACAGAGGCTTTAGAGGGTCAGCGTAGAGACTAGCAACAGTCAGACTCCAGCAACAAGATGCATCATACTGAATGATTTTCAATAATTTGGGATGATTTTCCGTTGTTGATACAGTAGCAACAGTAGTTGGAGAAGGTATTAGTGTAGATATAGTGTTGGCAGTGGCAATGCCAGTACCAGCAGTAACACAGATTCAAAATTTGAGAGGGAGTTGTAGTACAGATGCAGTGTTGGCAATGGTAGTGTCAACAGCAATACAAATGCAACATTTGCACAGTAGTTGGTGGGCAGTGATGTCAGACATCAGCAGCGCAGAGGGAGATGTTACAGAACAGGGTGATGTTTCAGCAGGGTGCATTGCTAGAGCACATTCCTCGCTAAGAGGGAGTGTTGATTCCTGGTAGCATCGGATGTGCTCTACATCCCAAAATTTGCAAGGAGGCTTAGACACATGCATGCTCCAATACCCATAAATCGTTTTGGGAAATTCCACTCGGAAACAATTTTATTAAAATAATTAATTATTTTTAATGGGTCCCTAAGTGAAAACTTAGGAAATTAAAATAATTAATGGGTATTAATCTAACTCTGGGTGAAACTTCTAGAAGAAGACGAGGATCAAGCCAAAATGATTTAAGCCATTGATTAGAAGTTAATCTGGGTCGTTGTTTGTTCAACAGAAAGATATAAGAGGCTTGAGGGGCACTTGGAGAACACATCGAGTGAAGATCAAAAAATCGATTTTCTGAAGCAGAGCAGCTGCCGGAAAGAATTTCGAAGTGATCTTTTGCAGTGAGGGGCAAGGATAGTTCCGGTTGGAGATTTCTCCTGATCCTAGAATACTCTGTAGAGGAGGCAGAGAGAGATCCACCAAAGGTAGCACAGAGCCAGAGAGGTTGACATAGGGCCACGCAGAGGCAGCGCAAAAGCCCAGAGGGAATCCGTAAATCTGCTGGAGAGATTGATTTTTGGAGTCGGAAGCCGGGGTGTGAGACTGGGAGGGTAGAAGTCAAAATCCCAGAGGCAAATCAATCAGCTGGGAGCAGTGATGCAGACCCCAATAGTTGTGACGCAGGGCCTACGTAGTGATTGCTTAGAGACTGTGCAGAGGAAGCTAGGGGCTGTCCATTCAATGGCTGGATCAGCTAGGATTTCTAGCAATAGTGTGAGGTAATCTTACTCATCTCTCTGCCAGTATTATTCTCTATATTGGATAGGCAGGAAGGCGTCCAGAGATTGTATTCATAAATTACTTCTTAATAATACAAACCCTCAGCTGCTGCACCAGTTTTCCCAAATTGGGTTTTTTCAGGGACAATTGTCCAAAAATAACTGTGTAGTTGTGTTGTATATTTCTTTCTTGTTTAGTTTCTTGTTTCCACATTTTATTTAAATGGTGAAGGCTACAGTGTATTAGTTTCGGTGTTTACTGTAGGAAACGATAAATAATTTGTTCAAGTAATTAACAAATAGGAGAAACGTAATCAATTGCTGCAATAGAAATTTGGGGCTCCCAAATTTTCACAATCTAAGGACCTTGATCTTCTTCCTAGTCTAGTTCTCCACAAGAGCTTTAAACTCTTGGAACCAACTGAAGACGTCATCCTTGGCCTTTAGAAAGTAGATCCATGTCCTCTTGGAATAGTCATATGTGAAGGTAACAAAATAACTAAACCCAAAGATAGACTCCATTGACATAGGACCATAAACATCGAAATGCACCAAATCCAACACTCCCTTGGATCTGTTCTCACTATTAGGAAATGTTGCTTTGGCATGCTTTCCAAGCACACAACCTTTGCACACGCCATCCTGCTCCACACTGAACTCTAGAAAACCAGTGATCATCTCTTGTAATAATGGTAGAGCCTTGTAGTGTAGATGCCCCATTCTTCTATGCCAAAGCTCACTCTAGCTGTTACTGTCATGTATAAGGGCCTTTATTGGATGTCCTCAACAAATACAGGTTGCTCTCTCTGTTGCCTATCACTCGCCTCATGCAAATACTCCTTTTGGCTTGACAAATACTCCACTTCCCGTGAAATTGATCTCAAGCCCTTTGTCCTCAATAGCCGAAACAATGAGCAAGTTCTTCTCCAACCCAGGTACATACAATACTTCCTTCACCTCCATAGGACTCCCTCAGTTCAACTAGAACTGTATGTTGGAAACACCCTCTAGTACATACCTGGCATTTTCACCAAGCTCCACTTGAAGATCACGATGCTCCTTGGCTAAACTGGTGAATATGTTACAAGATCCCATCATATGATGAGAAACTTTGTGGTCTACAACACATGTCATGGTACCTGAAAGACATGACACCAATGCAAACTCTTGAATTTCTCAGCTAGATCATCCATTTGCACAAATGCAATTGCAAAGCCATTTTGTTATATTCGTCCCTACAAGGTGTATACTATATACATTTGGATTTACATTGAAATTTTGAATGATATATATATATATATATATATATAATTGTCATATTTTATGTATTGTTTAGTAAACCAATTCATAGACTAAATGGTCGATTGATTTTCATTTGACTTTGCACCGACCCTTGACCAATTTTGAGTCCATTTCAACTTTTAAAACATTGCTTTGAATATGCTTGTCATGTTGCTTTCTTATAGTTGCAATTGTTTTTGAACTCAAGCTTAGGAACCGAAAGGATGCACTCATAAAGGTGTTGGGTTTGACATCCATATTTTCATTTGAAAATCTAGTGTTAATAGCTCTAATGGGAAACATATTGGAAACTTCACTAGAAATTGTGAAAAATTTCAAAAACATGTATTTTTTTTCGAAAATGCACTAGAAATATTTCTAGCCGGCTTCATCCCATAACCATTACTTGAAATGTTTCAACTAGGGAATCCTCGGGTTTTTTGGAGTTCCACATAGCTTTGGTTCTAGTTCTTTTTTCTTTCTATGGCCATTACCATGCATTTTGCATAGAGGGCTGGTGCTTGAATCCTTCCACACATATCCAACTCCCCCATGTTCTTTTTTGAGGGAAACAAATATTCCAAATGACTTCTTATAAACCCTTTTTTGACATAGAAGTTGGCCTAGAGGAAGTTCAAAATGATGTCCAAAAGTCAAAGATTGGACTTGTCTTTAGTCACATTCATATGTATGCTATTAGTTATCCTAGGCAATAATCCACACTTTGGTAGAAGCACGATGTTTTCCTCCAATTTACCTTAGATTGCATGACTTTGTTAAGAGTATTAATCAATGTTAACAAACCTAGCTCGAGGAAAATTTGGCAAGCTAGAAGACTCAAGGTTCACTCGGCTTGATAAAAACAAAAATATTAAAAATACACTTTTCTATGAAAAAGATAAATTTTCATTTATATCAAAGTAATTTGTGGCAATACAATGCATAATATAAATAGATGTCCAAAATATCACGTGCACAATGTCTTGTAAGAATTAGTTGAAAACGATCCAAAATGGAATCAAGGATTGGAAGTACTTGTAACTAATATCTAAGAAGTAGAACTATCACCTATGCCTCAAGTTGTCTTAGCATCAAGGTTATCAAAGTCATCAGGGTGAAATAAATGAGTCTGCTCATGCATTAGCCAATTTGATGTGGGGTCCACATTTTCCAACACTACCGCTACGTGATCTATGCCTACCATTTATCATGAAATTGGAATTCCTTGGAGTATAGATTATACTAACTACTGTTGGTTTAATTCAAAAGCTTAGATAAATGAAAACAAGCCTCAAATTTCTCACCTCAATTTTGCCTATTACAAAGACGAATTATAATGTACATGTTACTGTTGCTTTTAGCAAGGTCGTTGAAAATTTGTACAACTTGTTAGGAGGAAACACAGAAAACAAAGACCCACTAGCACTTTGTTTTAAGTCCCCACTCTTTAAGCCCACATCCTTTCAAAATGGCTATGGGAGGCTTTCCTTTAATGACTCTAGCCAACCAGTACAAGACCAGTGCCTTATAATGGGATTAATTAATTGAAGTGGAGGAGCTTGTGTTGTTTTTTTGTTGGTGTATTGTGTAAAATAAAGTAAACCAACCAAAATGCCTATGGGAGGCTTTATGTAGCATAAAAACTATGCTGAAGCACAAAAACTGATAGCTTGTAGATTTAATTGTTAAAAATACACGAGAGGTATTTTAATAATAGTTTATTAATATATATAATTGTGTAAGATGATATAAGATGATTTGAATGTTACAATGAGGCCCTGCTTTTATACCTCAGCAGGTGACCTTTCGTGAATGGGCATGTCTTTTAAACATGCCTTTTCACCTAAATTAATGACTATTTAACCTAATTAATATTTAATTATTTAATATTTATATTTATTTTATTTATTTAATTGTTATGAATTATATTCATAACATAGCCTCTTCCTTCGGAAGCTTTGTCCTCAAAGCTATATTGTTGGCAATTGTCTTTGCGGTGGTTGTCTTCTTGGCATATAATCTGGGCATCGTTTCATCATGTAGCTCATCAATAATATTACCTTGGAATATATATATATATATATATATATTTTTTTTTTTTTTATTAATACTGATTTTTTTTTTACAAGTCTAAATTTCTTTTTTCTTTTTTTTTTCAAACTCTCTTTATTTTTATTTTCAAAACTTTAATAATTTTTTTTTTTTGTTTAACTTCAATTTTTTTTTAATTGAATTAATAATATAATATATATATATATATATATATATAGTTATTATATAACTATATAATTGTGTTATAACATGACCAAATGTTATGTTATAATCGAACCGAAACAATGTGACCAATGATGTGAATAGTCACGTCCAGCAGTTGACTAGGGATTTTGACCAACATCACTGTCGATTTGAATCAAAGGATAACGCAGCCAGGGCAGACGTTAAGACTGTAAGGGATGGTTGAGTTGTTGTTGGATGGCGCGTTGAATCGCTGTGAGATTGGATTGGTCGGATGAACATAAGGGTCAACGACGGAAGAACGTTGTGCAAACTGGACCCAAAAAGAATTGTGGTGATCTCTGAACAACGAAAAACAGCATTGAGCTGAAGGTAACGTGGACATCGATGGAAGCGTGTATTAATACCATTGTTCCAAAGATCTGACATATTGCATGTACTGCAACATGCATACACCGAAGAAGCTTTAAAGGTGTCCGCCATATAAATACCATTGCCCTTATCATTTCCAAATGTCATTAATTTGGAGTTGCTTAAGCATCGCAATCCATTTCTTAGAATCGAATACCAGTTTTCTTTGTAACTTCCATGAAATCCAAATCTGGAAATTTCACGCTCGTTGTTTATAGAGGCATTCACAACCTCTCTCTCAGGAGAATCCTTAAGTCTTTGCAGTTCCTTAGCAGCTGAATTTGATATATTCTCTGATATATCCACTAGAAACTCCATAACCTTAAAAGGTGTTTTAGCGAGGTCTGACTCTTTAAAAAAAGATAACGGCCTTCCTCATTTAAATTGTTCACAAATTTGTTACACAACTCTCCTATTCTTGTTTTAACCCTCTCAAATTCTTCTCTTTTTCCAGAAGTGAGGTGAACTCCTTGCCTCTCAAATTCCCTAACCAAGCGGTTGACATAGCGTTGAGCTTCTGGATCTAGCCATTCACCTCTTGCTGCAAATGCCTTGACAACAAGATAAACATCTTCTCGCATGCTGCAATTCACATTGTGAGCATCAATTATTTTTTCTGCTTCAACACTGGCTTCTCGGACATCCTTTGACGTGGCCACCATTCTTGGAAGCAAGCAAGACTGCACTAAATAAGATTGTTCAGCTTCTAATTCAGCAAGAGGCTTGATAACATTTGAATAAGCAACCTTGTCAAGAGGCACCGCTGCCACAGAATCATGTATCTTCTTTGATTTGGCAACAATACAATCAACCAGATTCAATATTTCTGATGTGGTAAGATTAATGCGGATTTTGATTTCAGGACATCCTTTATGCCAGCCTCTAAACAATGAAAGAAGGACCCTGGCAGCCATGAACGCTAAAGCAGTTGCTAGTGCAAATGCCACTGCCTGCTTCTGCGTCTTCTTGGTCTTCATCTTCGCCTGCATCTCCAATTTTTTTCGGGTAATCGTTGAGCAAATTCTCACAGAGAAGAAAGAAGAAAAAATGCAGTTGCCTGCTAAATAAACTGTCGCTCGATTGTAATAAGGCCTCTGATAGTTTTCTTGATAGTTTTCTTGTAGTGTTTGTTTGGTCATTGCTGGCTGGTGCCATGCTTTCACTCCTTCGTCTGCTTGCTTTGTCTCTGTTTTTCCCGTCCATTTAGGTAAAGGATAGTCATGAAGGTTTCCCAACTCTACACTTTCTACTAAGTTGACCACATTGATATTATGATCTTGGTAGAAAGGAAATGTTTGCTTCTCGTCTTCACTGATAGGAGATCCAAGATTAATAATCTCTATCAAGGGTCGAGTTTCCCAACTCGTTCTGTTGGATTTACCACCCTTCTGAACGATTTCTACAGAGGTTGGTAGTGAAGAATTACCGTTGTTGTTTTTCTCAGCAAGTATGTTTGGAGGCCTTCTATTCTCATCTGAGTTAGATTTATCAACATCCGGATCTTCAGTATGCAACTTATCTTCTTCGACATTATTTTCATCTGGATCATTATCTTGATCATTTTCCTTATTATCAATTTCCTTTCGACATTCATTAACTTCTGCAATTGATTTTTCTAATCGCTGTAATGCTTCTTGAATACTAAACTGCTCAACGTAATCAAGATGTGAATGTAATGGCACATTGTGTGGCGAACTACGTTCAAAGGCCTGCATGATTATATCGTGTGCCATGGCTCTGATACCACTGTAGCATAAAAACTATGCTGAAGCACAAAAACTGATAGCTTGTAGATTTAATTGTTAAAAATACACAAGAGGTATTTTAATAATAATTTATTAATATATATGTAATTATATAAGATGATATAAGATGATTTGAATGTTACAATGAGGCCCTGCTTTTATACCTCAGCAGGTGACCTTTCGTGAATGGGCATGTCTTTTAGACATGCCTTTTCACCTAACTTAATGACTATTTAACCTAATTAATATTTAATTATTTAATATTTATATTTATTTTATTTATTTAATTGTTATGAATTATATTCATAACACTTTCCTTGGATGACTCTAGCCAACCAATACAAGACCAATGCCTTATAATGGTGACAAATGTTTGAGGTGGAGGAGCTTGTGTTGTTTTGTTGGTGTGTTGTGTAAAATAAAGTAAACTAGCAAAAGAAGTACACTCTATCTAGCAAGATATATCGTGTGAGTAATCAAATTTAGTGTACAGAAGATATACTAACCAAATATGTAAATATTTCTATAAACAGAGCCTTGGTTAGTGGGGTTGCCGTGTAAAATAGCTTGCTGCCCCTTTTTTGCAAGTCTATAATTTCTACAAAAAGCTATAGAAAACACCCCTTGAGAAAAACCACTTTAAAGTGCTTAAGCACTTGTAAATATTAGTTCTATGGGTGGGGAGTCTAGAAGGGAGAAGATTGGTCAATTTAGATTACTTCTAAGCCTTAGACCTGCAATAAAGTGGTGCATTTCCCTGGAAATATATTGTTGAGAAACCAAGTGTAATGAAGATAATGCTTGATTTCTCTTAACTTGATAATTACTTGTGAATATTAGTTGGCTTCTTATTACTTATATCATCTTCTTCATCGAGCAATTATACAAATGCAAAACATAATGATGACAAGAGAACAAGAGACACCAAGATTTAAGCTCCAAGCCAGGGAAAAACCCAAGGGGGAAAGCCCAACAATACTTCTCTTATAGAATCAGATCAAAATGAGATATCCAAGACCCAAGACCTAGACCAAGACTACGATAAAGATCCCAAGTCAACGCTCTTCCAAGTTTCCTCCAACAAGTCAAAGTCAACGAAAGTCAATGCTGGTCAAACTCTCTGAAATCTGGTCAAAATCACAGAATTTTCAGACCTGCAGTGGAGGTTGAATTTCAGCCTTGTAATTACCTCATAGTTGCCATAGAAACTTCGCATGTGTGAGAAAAACCAAGGTAGAAAACTTGAATTTTCTCTTTTCTTTTGTTGGAGAATGTAGCTAAGTTCAATCTTCATAATTTGTAGTATATACCATTATGTATTTTATGTAAAAAGCAAAAGAAAATAAAAAGAAAAAGAAAAAGTATTATTATTTTTCTAGATAAGCATGTTCTTTGTGCTTCTAGGTTTAGTCTTATTTTGGACCTATTGTAAAAGAAAGAGAGAATTTTTTAAATGTAATTTTTGGGACAGAAATCCCTCTAGATGCCAAGTCAGCCTACATGACAAGTCGACCTTGCCCCAATGGACATGTCTATTCGCACCCCTCTAAACTATATAAATAGAGGGAAGATGGAGCTCATTTGGACACACACTTGGATGTCTTTTGGTCTACAGTATTGCAAAAACAAGGAATAAGATGAGGATCATTGAAGTCTGGAAGAAAGGGTTTTTTTCTTGGAGCTAGGGTTTGTGGAAGATCTACCTTGGTATATCTCTTATAGTTGGTTTCTTGCTGATGAATCCATTGGAAGGAAGGTTTGACTTGGCATCTGGAGGTGGGAATTTCTGTGGTTATGGGTCTTGGATATCTCATTTGATCTGATTCTATAAGAAGAGAATTTTTCTTGGTTTTCCTCTTTGAGGGGTTTTTCCCTGGCTTGGAGCCTATATCTTGTGTTCATTTTGTTTATGTGATCTTCATGTTACTGTTATGGTAATTGTTTGATGAAAGAATTGAGATAAAGATTAACTAAAAGAAGCTAACATATTTCACAAGCAATTACTATTGTAAGGAAAATCAGAAATCTAAATATATTAAAGACCTCTCGATTTTCCAACACCTTTGACCCCCTTTTCTCTCCTTTGGCTTCAATTCTCTTTCTTCTCAATTAGGCACACAAATTGATGTTGATGTGTTGGGTGAGTGAATGAATCCGAGTGGTCGTGTTGACTCTTATATATAGTTGTCCAGGAGGGTCGAATAGTTGCCACATAGGCTGACTTGTCCAAGGAGGGCCAACTTGGTGTTTGTTTGATTCTTTGACTCAAAATAAAAATTCTTTTTTCTTTTCTTACAAAAAGTCCCATAGGACTTGACTCAAATATATTTCTTTTTGACTCATAATAAATTCTTTTTGACTCTTTTGACTCTATGAGCATGAAGAACATGCTTTGACCAAAAATATAATAATAATAATAATAATGAATATAATAAATATATTGATGATGAAATTATGTTGGACACCTAATCCTCTAAGGGTTATGGTGTGGAAGATAAACATTCAAAGGGAGTCCAAGAGACCTTGGAATATGGAATCCAACGGTCACTCACATTGTGAATAGTAATGCATTCAATGCCTGATCATTCAGATTCTTGTCTTCACCATGATTGTCTTTAACATGGTATCAGAGCGGGCAATTGCTGGCCCTGCTCCAATTTGAGCCACTGTTCTTGTGGCCTTGCCCAACCACTGGCTTTGTGGTCTTCGTTACCCTGTGGTGCCTGCAACTCAGAAATGACAACATATAAACTTATCAACGCTATCCATCCTCACTCAATTAAAAGGTTGCTCGTTTTGCATCCCTAGCAGACTAAACACCTCTTGATTGAGCGTTGGTGTCTCCTCCTTGAATTAATTTCTTGTGCATGGAATCTCTGCAAATTTTTGAGTACTGGAATCAAGACTGAAGGTGTAATTATTCTGCATTGAAAACTCTATGCTTTAATGTCTCTGCCCTTAGTCTGATTTGTCATCTCTGCTCACTGTTTATCTTGTCAGAAACGTTTCCTTTGCTCACCAAACCTTTGTACATAAAATCCTCATTGTCGCTCATCTTGTCATCTCTGCAAGTATTGAATAAGTGTTACAGGTCTTACGTTACATGCTTATCGTTTTACCTGTCGTTGTTTCTCCTCAAAGATTGTTTTGTTCATAGTTAAAACACATACCACAATCGAATATCCATAAATTCCTCAATTTCAGTGAATGCTCTGCTGTCCATTTCCCATGATGGTCAACACTTGTGTCTAATACTCTGCTTCAAATAAATAAGTCGCAGAGAAGGGATCGATTTTCGATTATGAAGAGCTCGGTTTTATTTAGATAACAGAGAGCATGTTTTGCGGCCATATGCATTGGTCTCTGCAATGAGTTCATGTCGTATGTATTTTTTGTACCGAAGTATATGAAGACCGTGCACATGTATTGAAGCTCTAAGTAGCCCTATGTTGTTCTTGACTATACAAGTATTAGTTCTGGTTTCCAAGTAATACAGTCGGTCGGTTTGTCCATTCATTCCACCAGAGGAGGAGGAAAATAAAGAACGAGTCGGGTATCGTTAAGGAAACTCAGCGGTTACTCAGGAGCCGACCCGTTCACCATAGCTTCAAGAGGAACGAATGTCGTATCGGTCTTTCCAAACAGCGAGACAAGTTGCTGCAATGCTATAATGCGTTCACCTAGCTTCTCTTTGCGCACCTTCATCAAAGTGCTCGCAAAAGCTTCTACTCTAGGTTTCTTGAAAGCTGCATTGGAAAGCCTGGCTTGATCGTTGCTTCTCTTGTTCAGTAGTGCACTCTCCACCTTCATCAACAACATTCTTTTGCAAATTATTGTTGCTCGAATACGTGGAAGGAGAAGTGGAGGGGCTGCCTCCAAACTTCTGTTGTTGGACGACAACAGGTTTAGGGCTTGGGCTAGTATAAGGCATGTCCAGATTGTTCATATTACTGTGGAATGTTAGGATATTTGATGAATGAAAAGTAGCGGGAGCCTTAAGCAGGCCAGGAAGCTGAACAGGTGGAATTGATACTTTGCGGGAGGCTGGAAATCCTTCCAGCTCGAGGTCCATAGAATCAGGCGGCAAAGTGTTGGCAGGATCAAAGAGCTTAGTGAAAGGGCTCAAATGAGGCATGAACACCGAATCAATCTCTTAGAGAACTTATTGAGTGAAGCTCAGCCATCATCCAAGAATGTAGAAAGGTTCGAAGGAAAAGAGGAGATTACGGTTCCTCTCGAGGAAGCCATTCAAGCGAAAAGTAAGCCGATAGCGACCATAGCTTGAGTGCGGGGATGATTCACAGATACAATAGTGATTTACTGTTGCCATCCTTTGGAGTTAAAGGACAATCAAACCTGTAGGAATTTACAGGGTAAGTTCCTCAGAAAGAACACCGCTCACAACCAGATCACAGATCAATACACCAGTATTTTTGACGTGGTTAAAACCCTCAAAGAGGGAAACAGTCCACGGCCTGTCCCAACGTGGGTACTACAGGCAATTTATTAATCAAAGAATGAAAATTTACATAAGCTTCTCTCATGCACGGATTACCCGAACAATGACCCTCCATGCGCTTTAAATAGAACTCATGGACCAATCGGGTGTCAAGCCACGGATCAAGTGTCGGTAATACCGAGGTGAGAGTGAACCGTCGGATCACTACATATCGTGACCGTCGGATTGTAAGTTACAAAATGTACAACGGTAAAGAAACACACTTTACCTAACTCTATACCTAACTCTATACTAGACCAAGTTGAACTTAACTATTTCCTATGTGTCGGAATATCCTAACATCCCCCCTTAAGAACAACTTGGGATAGGATTGAAGGATTTACAAATATGACACAATAGGAGAAGGAAGGAGGCACTAGAGCCTATCCCCCCTTAGTGACAACTTCCTGAACTCCAAGCATATATCGAAGTTTAGTGAACTTCGCCTCTGTGAGAGCCTTTGTGAAGATGTCTGCAACCTGATCATCTGTTGAACAATATTGCACTTCAAGAACATGGTCATGAATGAGCTTTCTGATGAAGTGCATGTGTAGTTCAATGTGTTTGCTGCGCTGATGCTGGACTGGATCTTTGCATAGCTGAATGGCACTTTGATTATCACACCAAAGTGTGGTTGGATGCTGCTGCTCAAAGCCAAACTCTGATAGGATCTGACGAAGCCACAAGGCTTCCTTACTAGCTTCCACGGCACCACGATACTCTGCTTCTGCTGACGAAAGAGAAATGGCAGCCTGTTTCTTACAAGCCCATGTAATAGGTCCTGAACCAAGAGTGAAGACATAACCGGCAGTAGACTTCCGATCATCAGGGTCACCAGCCCAATCAGAATCAGTGAAACCAACTAATAGAGGAGCTGCTTTGGCACTGTAATGAATCCCAAACTGTACTGTACCTCGAACATAACGAAGTATTCTTTTGGCTGCTTTCCAATGACTTTCACGGGGGTTTTGCATAAAACGAGCAACAAGGCCAACAGCAAAGGAAAGATCAGGACGAGTATGGGTTAAATACAAGAGTTTTCCTACAAGTTGACGGTATAAGGTAGCATCAACTTCAGGAGAAGTACAAGAGACTGAAAGTTTGACTCCAGACTGAAAGGGAGAAGGGGCTGGCTTACAGTCTTCCATGTGAAAATGACGAAGAATATCACAAGCATACTTGGACTGGGAAAGGGAAATACCCTCCTTGGATTGCAAGACTTGAAGACCGAGAAAATAGTGTAAGTGTCCTAAGTCTGTCATTTCAAATTTCTTTTTAAGGCTGGACTTCACATGGTTTATAAGGTTGGGATCACTACCAGTAAGAATAAGATCATCAACATAAAGAACAAGGATGATAAGAGAGTTGCCCACTTTCTTGGTGTAGACAGTATTGTCAGAATAACACCTAGAAAAGCCAGATTCTAAAAGAAAGCTATCCATTTTGGCATACCAAGCCCGAGGAGCTTGCTTGAGACCATAAAGGGATTTCTTAAGTCGACATACAAGGCTGGAGTCTGTTTGGATGAAGCCAATGGGTTGTTCCATATAGATTTCTTCATGCAAGTCCCCATGCAAGAAGGCAGATTTAACATCCATCTGATGGACTTCCCATTTTAAAGAGGCAGCAAGGGAAAGAACAAGGCGGATAGAGTTCATTTTGGCAACAGGGGAGAAGGTTTCAGTGTAGTCAATGCCTTCAACCTGTGAAAAGCCCTTAGCAACAAGACGAGCTTTATGTTTATCAACTTTCCCATCTGGTCCATACTTGGTTCTGTAAACCCATTTACATCTAACAAGTTTGCGTCCCTTTGGTAGAGGAACAAGATCCCATGTATCATTTGTCAACAATGAATGATATTCTTCATTCATAGCTGCTTCCCAATGTGGATGGCCTGAAGCTTCTGCAAAAGTGTCAGGATCATGATTTACTGGAGCTTGAGCCAGTAAAGAAGAGGCTCTTTCAAACTGAGAACGTGTACGTCGCTGATCTGTAGGATCACCGGCAAGATCACCTGCTGCATCCCGAGTAGCACGGACCCATCTTGGAAGTTGAGGATCCTGAGAAGGTGGGGGAGGATTATCATCCTCACTTTCATCATCTGAAGAAGAAATGTTTTCAAAAGTAGAAGAGATAGGAAGAGGTGGCACATCCGCCGGACTAGGCTCGCAGGCCGATTTATTTTCATCAAATTTTACATCTCTTCTAATGATAACATTTTTGGACTTAAATGGAATAAGTCTATAACCTTTTACATCTTCAGAATATCCAACAAAAGTACATTTCTCACTCTTAGGTTCTAAAGCTTTATGCTTTTCATCTGGAATATGGGCCCATGCTTCACTTCCAAAAACACGAAAGTGACTTACATCTGGTTTAATGGAACTCCAAGCTTCTTCTGGAGTGATATTCTTTAGAACCTTAGTAGGAGTGCGATTGATTATATAATTTGCACAATTAATTGCTTCGGCCCAAAAACTAAGACTGAGTCCTTTAGATTGCAGCATACAATTAGCCATTTCCTTTAAGGTGCGATTTTTCCTTTCAGCTACACCATTTTGTTGTGGAGTGTATGGAACAGTATGTTGCATTTGAATTCCATTTTCGGTGCAAAAGTTGATGAATGTGTTTTTAACATATTCTCCACCATTATCAGTTCTTAGCTTAAGAATTTGATGTCCAGATTGTTTTTCAACAAAGGCTTTGAAGGCCAAAAATGTGTTAAATACTTCGCTCTTGAGTTTTAAGAAGTATACCCAAGTGCGTCTGGAGAAATCATCAATGAAAGTTAAGAAATACTTGCAGCCAGAGAATGAAGCAACAGGAAGTGGACCACATAAATCACTGTGCACAAGCTGTAAAGGGGCTGAGGCGTGCCAAGAGGCACGTTTTTCAAAACTGTCCCGATGATGTTTTCCGAGTACACATCCGGAACAAACACCATCTCTGCAAGATACCATAGGAAGACCTGTCACCATATTTTCTTTACATAGATGCTGAAGGGAGCGATAGTTTAAGTGACCAAATCGCTCATGCCAAAGTTTGCTCACTTCATCATTATGAGCAACAAATACTGAGGGAAGATTTGATGACCCAAAGTTGTGAAACTTATACAACCTTGTGGAATCATCAGCAATACCAGTAGCTAGAATCTGTTTAGGATCTCTTAGATCCTTGATTACAACATCATGAGGTGAAAATTCAACAATTTTACCTTCACCTGAATGAGTTATCTGATATACAGATAGAAGGTTGCAGGATAAGGTTGGAACACATAATACATCATTAAACTGACCATTGTCTAGATGAACAGTTCCAGTCCCTACAACATTAAGAGATCTATCATCACCAACATATATATTTTTGGTGTTACAATCATTTAAAGAAGAAAACATGGCTTGGTTTTTGGCCATGTGATAAGAGGCTCCAGAATCAATGAGCCACTCATGAGAAGGAGAAGAAGAAGATACATTTAATGCATAACCAGACTGAGATGATTGACAACGACATGCAGAAAGTGCCATTCCGGAAGTTGAAGTTGAAGTATGCTCCACATGGATGTTATGTTTCTTCATTGCGGCTTCCAAGGCTTCCATCTTCTTAAAGCATTTAGATTCTAAGTGGCCATCTCGATTACAAAAGTTACAATGTCTATCAGTCTTCTTCCATTTGTTTTTATTGGTCTTATCATTTTGCTGAAATGATCTTTCATTTTGAGGCTGAGTTTGCTTGGGACCCTTGTTTGGTTTAGGACCATTCCTTTTAGGATATGACTTCTTAGGATTCTTTGAATTTGGTTGCTGCTGGGCGGCTAACGCTTTCTTGGAAGAGTTTCCAAGATTAAGAAGACCAAGGTGTAAGAGTTTTTCTTGTTCTCTTATTAAAGAATCACAAAAAGAGTCAAAGGAAGGGGCCTTGTAGTCTTTTCCTTGACAAATGAAAGCTTCCCTTGTAGAATGGAAGGTGGAAACAAATACAGAGTAGGCTGGTCCCAACTTAGTAAGGATGGAATAAATAAGGTTACTATCTTCTTTCTTAACCTTAACACCTTCCAAGAGATATCTAAGGGTCTTGAATTTGGACAAGAAATCTTCAATGCAAGAAAAATTATTAGGATCCAATGTAAGCAACTCATTTTCAAGTTGATGGGCTCTAATTTCATTTTTAATCCCAAAAACTTTAGTGATTTTTTCCAATGCTTCATGAGGAGTCTCAAGTTCTGCAATATGGAATCTAAGATCAGGAGAAATAGACATCCCTATCAAACCACGTGCTTGATCTTGTCTATTTTCCCATTTTGCAGCCTTGTCTTCATCTTTTGGTTTCTTCTCTTGGTCTGTGGCTATTCTGTAGAGACCTTTACTTCTAAGTAAATCTTCCATGTAGGCTATCCATTGGAAGTAGTTAGTGCTGTCAAGAATGACTTGGCATGGACTTTCCATTTTTTAAAAAAACTGAAGCTGAAGATGCTGAAAGTAAGTGTTCCAATGGATAGATCTCGAAAAATTAGGCTGTTTTAAAAAAAACGGCTCTGAAAAAGGCTTCCGGATGAAGAAGTTATGGCTTTTTGAAAAAAAATTGTTGAAGTTGCCGGCAAAGTGCGCGAATGAAAAAATCCGCCCCCACAAAATGGAGACTTGAACCCAAGACCTCTACTCTCTTAAAATAGCTTTGAACCAATTGATCTATACAAAAAATTTGAGAGAGAGAGAGAGAGGGGGGGGGCCTTGGTTTGCGTGCTTGCCTTGAGAAAGCTCTTTTTCCCTACAAAACACAAAACACAAAACCCAACACGGACATGCAAAGAAAACGAACCTTATGGCTCGAAGTTAGCTTTAGCCAAAAAACTAGATATTTTTAAAAAAATGAACCTTGCGGCTCAAAGTTAGCTTTAGCCGAAAAACTAAATATTTTTCTCAATGTTTCTGATTTTCCGAGATCACACTAAGGTGCAGGGAAAAGAGCATACGCATGAGAAAAATCCTTCCTTTTTGTTTCTGATTTGCCCAGATCGCACAGAGTCGCAGGGCAAAGAGCATACGCAGAAATGAAAGGTATAGATCCGGTTTAAAAAAAGGGCTAAATAAACCGAAACCGAAATAAGCAGAGAGAAAATAACAGTAAACTGAAAAACACTGTATACCTCCCGATCTGAAAAATGACGCAGCTAGGGCTACCGGAAACCTTTTCGCGTGAAACGAAAGGGGTTCCTCACTGGAACAGATGCTCCGAACGCAACAGAGCAGTCCTCTCGGCCCGAAAGCAGTCAGAAACAGCAGATCTAGGAAACGACAGCCGCATGCAGTTCTACCGGCTTCAGATTTGGATCACCAACGGACGCGGCTTTCAAATAGCTCTGATACCATGTGGGAATTTACAGGGTAAGTTCCTCAGAAAGAACACCAAAAGGACACCGCTCACAACCAGATCACAGATCAATACACCAGTATTTTTGACGTGGTTAAAACCCTCAAAGAGGGAAACAGTCCACGGGTTGTCCCAACGTGGGTACTACAGGCAATTTATTAATCAAAGAATGAAAATTTACATAAGCTTCTCTCATGCACGGATTACCCGAACAATGACCCTCCATGCGCTTTAAATAGAACTCATGGACCAATCGGGTGTCAAGCCACGGATCAAGTGTCGGTAATACCGAGGTGAGAGTGAACCGTCGGATCACTACATATCGTGCCCGTCGGATTGTAAGTTACAAAATGTACAACGCTAAAGAAACACACTTTACCTAACTCTATACTAGACCAAGTTGAACTTAACTATTTCCTATGTGTCGGAATATCCTAACAAAACCTCTTAAAGTCTTCAGTGTTAGAAACGGTGAATCAATGCCATGAACGTAAGATGTGATCCTATTGGTGTAATTTGAAGCACTGGTTGTAATTTCATGGTATTTTCCAGGCGTTAATATGTCCCTCTCACATCTTTGTTGAATTGAATTATACAACTAAAACTCTTTGCTGGTGTCATTTCCTATCTTTGAGGCCATATCTTTTTACTTGCATTTATTCTCTAAGCTTGATAAAATGGCCACAATTACCGAGTTATTAGAGTGGCTAAATACTTTAATACACTCCATTATTCATGATACAGTCGAAATTGGGAAGGACACTCTCTTTGACATTCATACCTGTCTGCATAATGCACAAGAAAAGATAGAATATTTGCAGCTTGAATTGCACCTACAAGTGGAGTTACAACAGAAAAGGCATCATTATGAACTTGTTTTTGTTCAAAATAGTCCTTTGTTTGAGATTGAGACAGATTCCCATCAACAACAAGAAATTGTGGATGCAATACACATTTCAGAGGCAGATTTGTAGAAATATGCAAAAATTCAGCATACACCTCCCGAGCCCATCATCAGACCTTGGGAAGAGTTTGTCAGCAACAAGCACAAAACAAGTCTTGGATATGATAAGGAGGCATCCTTTCATATTCCAGATTACTCAAAGCCCATCCAGTTTCAAAGTGCTAGATTTCTTCATGGCGGTTCACCTTCACCTATTCCAGATTCTACTCCACATTCGCAACCAAAAGTTGTTAAATGCCAATATCGTGACTGAGTTGTCCATATGAAAGATCATTGTTTTGATCTTCATCCGTGCAAGCATTGTGGTCAACGTACTCATTCTTCACACAAATGCTTCAAAAACAAGCTACCTGCAAGAACAAAGATTCATGTTGGATGGATCGCTTCTTGGCAATGGGCTTCAACATCCAAGAAGATATTTCAGTCATATGTCAAAATTTCTTCTAGAGTATTGAAAAGTCTTACAGTTGTGCTTTCTCCATCATCTCACCTTGTATCTAACAAGGGGGAAAGTGATGGTCATCTACAAGCTTCAAAGCCACATCAAGCGAGCCTGAGCCACAACCTGCCATACTAGATTTAGAGTTGTAGCTAGAGACAAAGATGCCCCTAAGAATGCCATTGGTTGGTGGTCAGCCTTAAACCATCTATGCAGGGTGAGACCTCCCTTTTCAGGCTGAGCTTCTCCCTCTTCAAAGAATTGGGGACACTTCCTCTAACAGAAGACTTCAGCTTCTTGCCAGTTTTGGAAGAGTTCCAGGAATTGCATTAAGCATTCCAGAGTTGGTGGTCATCCTTAAACCACTGTAGGTTGTAGACCTCCCTTTTCTAGGTTGAAGGTCTCCCTCTCCAAAGCATTAGGGACACTTCCTCTAGCAGAAGATTTCAGCTTCTTGCCAGACTTGGAAGAGTTCTGGGAATTGCACTAAGTGTTCCAGTGTTGGTGGTCATCCTTAAACCACCCCCTTATACCAACATTTCAGAGAGCACATTTAGCCTAGTGTTGCCATGCATTTTTGCACATTTTGTATTACAACTCTCTTCTTGGACTCATACATACCCCTTCGGATTAGGGGGGGGATGTTGGACACCTAATCCTCTAAGGGTTATGGTGTGGAAGATAAACAATCAAAGGGAGTCCAAGAGACCTTGGAATATGGAATCCAACGGTCACTCCAATGTATGATAAAATGTATATCATTGTGAACACTATGAAAAATTTTAAACATAAAGTCTATTATTGTAGCAACTGATTTATTTCACCTACTTATTATTCCCAATAAGTTATGAAATCCCTTCAGTAAATATTAAAATAAATTCTATTGCAGATATCACACCATTATACAGAAACAAATATATGCACAAGAATCAATCACATCAACACAGTTATTTTTGGACAATTGTCCTCGGAAAAACCCAATGTGGGAAAAACGGTGCAGCAGAGGAGGGTTTTATTAATCTTCAACAACAATCGCTTTTACAGAAAAATTTACATAGACACTGGGAGAAAACACCTAAAACTTTTCTCTGAGACTTTTTGACACCCTGGAGAGCTTCCTTTCTCTACTGCGTCAACCTTGTGTCATTTTGTGTGGCTCTGGTCCCTCTCTGCGTCATGCGTCTCTCTTATCTGCGTCTCCCTCTGTGTTGTCTCTGAGAGTCCCTACGTCACTTCTTCTGAGCTCCCTGACTGCTGTTAATCCCCACCTTGTCCTCCACCTTGCAACTCTCCCTCTGAAATCGATCTCCTTCTCTTTGAGAATCGATTTCCCTTAAGATATTGAGTATTTGTTGGTGTGTCTCCAACTGACCCTCAAGCCTCCTTTTATACTTTTCCCGTGAGTCTTCAACGACCGAGATTAAGTCCCTAATCAACGACTAAGATTAGATTTGACTTGATCCTTGTCATTTAGAACTTTCTCAGCCAGTTTTATATTAATACCCATTAATACTTTAATTTTCCTAAGTTTAGACTTAGGAACTCCATTAAAAATATTAATTATTTTAATATCTCTCCAACCGGATGGAATTTCCCAAAACGAATTTTGGGTTTTGGAGATCTTATGTGTCTTAGCCTCTCCACTAATTTTCATGGCTAGAGCACATCTGATGCTACCACAAATCAACACTCCCTCTTAGCGAGGAATGTGCTCTAGTAATGCTCAATCGCTGAAACATCACTCTGATTCTTCTGCACCAGTACCTATTTTGATTCTTGGCTTGATGCCTCACACCATCTGCACTACTGCTTTCTGTATTGCTGCCCATGACACTGCCATTGCCACTGCTACATTTGTACTGCAACTCCCTCTCCATATGTTGCCCATGCTGCCCATAGCACTGCTAACTGCTACATTGCAACCCCTGACACTTATCCATTTCTACTACTGAAATGGATTCTTTACCATCCCCATCTTCTCCCTGAAATAAATGAACTTTGTTCTTCCTAGGGCCTTGGTGAGGATGTCTGCCACCTGTTCTCCTATAGGAGTGTAGCTCAACTGTACTGCTCCTCGTTGGACACAGTCTTTGACAAAGTGACACTTGATATCAATGTGCTTCGACCGATCATGAAATATTAGATTCTCAGAGAGCTTGATGCAACTCTGATTATCACACATGATCCTGGTTGCCATCCATCCTTCTACTGAATAGGTTCACAAGCAATTTTCTAAGCCATATGGCTTCGCACGAAGCTGTGCTAGCGGCCATATATTCTGCTTCAGCTGAGCTCAGAGCTACGGATTTATGTTTCCTACTGCACCAGGAAGTCATCCCCGATCCAATGTTGAAACAGTACCCAGTGGTACTTTTCTGATCTACTGAACTTCCAGCCCAATCTGTGTCAGTGAACCCGCTTAGCTTAATGTCATTTCCTCTAGTGTACAATAGTCCATGCTCGATTGTTCTTTGTATATACCTGAGAACATGTTTGGCTGCTGCCCAATGCACCCTCTTAGGTTCCACCATGAACTAACTGAGGGTATTGACAGCGTAACAAATGTCTGGCCTGGTATTGACCAGATACATCAGGGATCCTATGATCTGCTTGTACAAGGTGGGATCAACATCTTCATCAATTTTCTTCCAATTGGTGATCATTGGAGTAGCCATAGGCCTATAGTCCTGCATCCTAAATCTCTTCAGGATTTCTGTAGCATATCTCCCTTGTCCAAGGAAGATCTCACCCTTCTGCTGCCAAACTTCCAACCCCAGGAAATAATGCTTTTGTCCGAAATCCTTCATGTCGAATTCTGTGGCTAGATTCTTCTTGTAGTCCTTGATGAACCTGGATGATCCTGTCAGGAAGAGATCATCCACATATAATACTAGGACTAGAGGCTCATTTTCTACAACCAAATAGTAGAGATTGGGATCTGCATCACTCTTGACGAACCCCATTTTCTGCAAGTAGCCATCAATTCGACCATACCATGCTCTAGCTGCCTGTTTAAGCCCATACAAGGCTTTCTTTAATCTGCACACATGAGATTTCTTCTCATGTGTCTCAAAGCCTTTTGGCTGTTCAATGTATACTTCCTCTTCTATTACCCCGTTCAAGAATGTCGTTTTGACATCCATCTGATGAATCTCCCACTCCATCTGTGCTGCAAGAGATATCGTGGTTCTAATAGATGTATACCTAGCTACTGGGGCGAAGGTCTCTTCGTAGTCTATTCCTTCCTTCTGAGCATACCCCTTAACCACAAACCTGGGTTTGTATTTCTCCACATTGTCGTCTGCAACATATTTGATCTTGTAGATCCATCTTGAACCTACCACTAATCTGTCCTGAGGCCTAGGCACCACTTCCCAAACATCATTCACCATTATAGAGTTGTATTCCTCCACCATCGCATCCACCCATACTTGATGCTGAACGACCTCCTGAAAACTGGAGGGTTCCCCAACCTGAGCTACTAAGGCTTGGTATCTGTCTAGCTGTCTTCGCTCCCTTTTACTGTTCCTGGGTGCACCGATGAATTCTTCTACATCCCGTAGAATCTGTTGTCGGAGTTCTCGACTCGTTCTTCCTTTGGTAGTAGGCGCATCTGTCATCTCTTCCTCTTCATGTGTTTCCTTCTGTTTTGAAGGAGAATTTCTGGTACTACCTTTTGCTGGTTGAAGTGGTTTGACCAACCGTTCATCTTTTGACTGATCCTCGGAAGGCATTTCTCGAGATTTTCTGAAAGCTCTATCCTCCATGAACTTTACATCTTGCCGAACTACTACCTTCCTGCTCCCTGGAAGATAGACTCTATATGCCTTATCATTCTCGCTATATCCCACACGATATCCTTTCTCTGCAGTTTGATTTAACTTCGTCCTCTTGTCCTCAGGTATATGGCAATATGCTAAACTCCCAAATATCCTGAAATGACTAATTTCAGGTGTCTTCCCGATGAAGACCTTCTCTGGAGTAATCTTGCCCAATTCCCTATGAGGAGTTCTATTTTGGATATAGACTGTCGTGTTGCATGCTTCTGCCCACATGAATTTTGGCATATTCTGATCATACATCATTGCTCTAGTTGCTTCCACAATAGTCCCGTTCTTCCTTTCTACTATTCCATTCTGCTCCGGATTGTAGGGAGGTGTCCACTCTCCTCTGATGCCTCCTAGCGCAAAAATTAGTGAAGTCCTTGTCAACATACTTTCCACCATTGTCTGAGCGCAACACTTTTATCTCCTTTCCTGTCAGATTCTCCACTAGAGCCTTGAACTCTTTGAATCGACCGAAAAACTTATCTTTGGTTTTCATAAAGTAGATCCAAGTCTTCATGGAATGGTCATCGATGAAGGTGACGAAGTATTCGACACCACTAAGAGCTTTTGTGGACATTTGTCCGCAGATGTCTGAATGTATCAATCCTAGTACACTCTTGGCCCTATTGTTACTTCTTGGAAATGCTGCTTTGGCATACTTGCCCAGAGCACACCCTTTGCATACATCATCTCATTCAGTACTAAGATTTGGAACTCCTGTTACAGTTTTTCTGAGAATTCTCAGAGCCCCATGGTGCAAATGTCCCATCCTTCTGTGCCATAGTTCATTCAAATCCTTGTCTCCATTACTGCCTATCAGTGCCATTGGTGATTCTAGCTGCAACCTATACAACCTGTTACTTTTGATTCCGATCTGGACCTTCTTTTTCCAACTCGGGTGTTTGATGTATACTTTCTCCTTAATGAAGAAAACGTCATAGCCCTTGTTTTGAAGTTGAGATATGGAAAATAAGTTCATCCCCCATCCTAGTACATGTAGCACATTGGTAGCTTGGAACCGCTCTCCTGTTTCTGTTTGAAAAACTATAGTACCTTTCCCTACTGGAATATACTTTGCCTTATTCCCCATGGTGATCTGAAAATTCATTCTTTCTTCTTGATAATCCGAAAAACATTCTCAGATTCCTGTCATATGCCAGGAAGCTCCACTATCTATATAGCAAACCTTCGAGGAGGCAGAGCATAGAATAATCGTAATTTCTGTCTCTTGTGCATTCTTCTGAAAATATGCACGAGTCTCCTTGAGTGGATGCTTCTGCATCATGCTCTTGACCCATAATTGATTTTCCCTTTCTGTTGTCAAATCTTTGCTTTGATACCATGTGAAAATTTCTAAACAGAAATTCTATTACTGCAACAACTGATTTATTTCACCTACTTATTATTCCCAATAAGTTATTTATGAAATCCCTTCAGTAAATATTAAAAGAAATTCTACCGCAGATATCACACCATTATACAGAAACAAATATATGCACAAGAATCAATCACATCAACATAGTTATTTTTGGACAATTGTCCCTGGAAAAACCCAATGTGGGAAAAACGGTGTAGCAGAGGAGGGTTTTATTAATCTTCAACAACAATCGCTTTTATAGAAAAATTTACATAGACACTGGGAGAAAACACCTGAAACTTTTCTCTGAGACTTTCTGACACCTTGGAGAGCTTCCTTTCTCTACTGCGTCAACCCTGCATCATTTTGCATGGCTCTGCGCAGCTCTGGTCCCTCCTGCGTCATCCCTCCATCTCTCTGATCTGCATCTACCTCTATGCTATCTTTGAGAGCCCTTGTGTCATTTCTTCTGAGCTCCCTGACTACTGCTAATCCCTCCTCTTCCTCCACCTTGCAACTCTCCCTCTGAAATAGATCTCCTTCTCTTTGAGAATCAATTTTCCTTGAGATACTGAGTATCTGTTGGTGTGTCTCCAACTGACCCTCAAGCCTCCTCTTATACTTTTCCTGTTGAGTCTTCAACGATCGAGATTAAGTCCCTAATCAATGGCTAAGATTAGATTTGACTTGATCCTAGTCATTTAGAACCTTCTCGCCCAGTTTTATATTAATACCCATTAATATTTTACTTTTCCTAAGTTTAGACTTAGGAACTCCATTTAAAATATTAATTATTTTAATATCTCTCCAACCAGATGGAATTTCCCAAAACGATTTCTGGGTTTTAGAGATCTTATGTGCCTTAGCCTCTCCACCAATTTTCATGGCTAGAGCACATCCGATGCTACCACAAATCAACAAATAGTAATGTGATCATTCAGATGCTTGTCTTCACCATGATTGTCTTTAACAAATTACATTACATTATGAAGACTGACGTTAGTTACAATTTCAACATATGCCAATATTTGATGTTCCCAATTTTTTTGCATGCAAAAACCACTAAGGAGTTTTGCTAACTTTTGATAATATTAAAAATGGGGAAAATATTATTTTTTTGAGAAAAAAATATTATTTTAATGAAATGGTGGCAAAATAATATTTTATTGAAGAAAGGGAGGCAAAATATTATTTTAATGGAGAATGGTGGCGAAATAATATTTTATTGGAGAATGAAGGAAAATTATTATTTTATTGGGGAATGACGACAAAATAATATTTTATTGAGAAAAGAGGTAAATTATTATTTTATTTAAAATGGCGGCAAAAAAGTCTCCTAGTGGAAAATGGGCCCCACCAATAAAATAATAGGGAAAAAGGAGAATCTAGGAGGCTCAATGGAGAATTATAAATTGGAAATCATTTTATTACTATAATTTCTCTTTGACATTGAGAAGAAGCTCAAACGAGTTTCAAGAAAGCGAAACTCAATAGATGATTCAGTGGACTTCGAGTGCCACTCTAGTTAGCTCTTGGGGGAAGATCACTTTAGGTCTCCCATTTGTGTTTATTGCAGGATTACATAATTTTCCAAGTCCAAAGGCCGAGCTTATATGTCTCTGCATTCAGAATTTGGCGATTGATTTATAGAGTTTTCAGTGGATTTCCCATGCCAACTTAGAAGAACGAATTCTCTGCCTAGAAATCCAAAGCAAACTTGTTTAGAGTAGAGCCTAAGAGATCGAACTTTTTTCTATGGCTACTTTGTCGGGAAAGTGATGCCCTAGGTGGCCCAACGTGGCTAGACCTAGAAAAGAGGGGGAAAGGTGAAGAAAAAGGTTTTAAGGTGATCACCTTATGGTGGATCAGTGCCTAATTCCTTTTGGGGATATGGAGTCAGGAAGAATTGTGAAGAAGGATCTCGTTTCTAGCTCAAGGAGGCTCTAAGGGCAACTTCGTCCAATGTTAGGGCAGAAAAGGAAAGTGACCTTAAAGCGTTTATACTTCACTTGCAAATGAAGATGGCTTATCAAGATAACTTCGATCTCTAGGACAATTCATTCAACAAACATGGCCCATACATAGAGATATGCTATATAGAAACATAATTCCACAATGAAGCAGTAAATGCATGCAACAATTAGCCCTAAAATAGCGAAAATCTCATGATCAATGTATGTGACAAAGTAAAAGAAAATAGCATCAATATCGTACTTACATGTAAGAGAATATATCCAACCATCAATACATTTGCCAATAAAGAAGCTCCAAGATAAGAAAGTCCAATCCAAACATCAAAATTCATCCATGCTCCAATTTATCCTCCAAGAAAGAAATGCTCAAGAGAGAGAATGATCCAATCCAAGTGATGATACAAAATGAATTCATGTCTCTCCTATTTATACACTTATTAGGAGTTCGAATTACCTAATTTGAGCCTACATTAGCCCATCAACTAAAAATAATGTGCAAATAACTACTTATTGGTGACAAGCCCACCAAACGAGCTCATAAACAAAATAACAATCCTCCGAAGAGGTCGAATAATCAATAATGCATGTCGTTGGTCTCTCTAAGAGGCCTAATGAAGTCCATAAGTGCCAAAATGATGAGTTGGACTTCCAAAAGTAATGGACAAGGGGTTGACTCCTTGTTCTCCAAATAATAAACCTGTGGTGCTCACCATGGCTGTGAGGGCACACAAGTGACCTCATGGGTCTCCAAGTAAGTCGAAGATGCCTGTAGACCATCTGTAAGGGCTCAAATGATGGTGTAAGTGATGCCACATCAGCATACAAGTCCCGGGTCATCTGCCAAGTGCATGGTACAACTATGGGGCTGGCTGGGCAAAGGTGAATCAGGTACATCTTCTTCGTCCAATAGGTGAATCTCGAGCAATCTTTGATCCATGGAGTGGTATTTAATGCTGTGGAGGCCCATGGCTCTCAACGCACACCTTACATGTGGCAATGTAGTCCTCTAGAGGGTTAGGACCTCGTATAGGGAGACCAAACCCAAGATGGAGACCATCTGCAATCCTACATAAGATCCAATGCGTCCCCTAGCCTTCCAGTACAACAAGTCATCAAGGGAAATTGAGTAAAAGAGCTTACAAATCATGGACAACAGGTGGGGACTTCATAATGGCATGCCCTTCCATAATGGGGTTTGGCATGTGCTAATGTCTCCAAGCTCTAAATGGGGTTAAGCAAGTATCCCATTAAGTGGTTTTTACTTCTAAAGGGGATGATATGTCCAAGGTACATCCTTTAAAAGGTGGTGACATGCGGTAAAGAGATGAATGGAGTAGGGAATGAAAAGGGGTGGACATGTTGGGGTACAAGGGTAGCTAGAAAAAGGGAAGCCCGCACCTAGGTATATAATGTATAGGAGGGAGCAATTGTGGTACATGAGGTGCCCCGACCTTGATTTTTCCACCCTTCTTTATATGCCTTTTTCCATTTATGATTTTTCTTTAATTAACTGCTCGAGGCTCAAGGGGTGAGAGCATGATGTGTGAGATACAACAATGGACACCCCTTTTAAGGTAGGGCAGTTCATTGCCCACTAGGGATTGGGACAATCATGGGTTCCTAAATGCTAAAGGAGGCTCATCTAGGGCCTTCAGGAACCAAGGTGATGCCCATGATGATGGGGTAGAGCTCATGTATTAGCTTTTTCCCACTTGCTAAATGTGTCTGTCTTGACCATCTTTTGCATTTTGTGGTAAATTTTCCTGTTGAATGTGGCCAATTATGTTTTTTCTTTTCTTTTCCGCTGCATCAACCTCCTGGGCATCATTCCAAGTCTGACCCAAGGTGGGGGCAAGGGGAAAGCCAACGCTATGTGGACCTAGCGGAGGAATGTGGACCCAGGTGGGAGAAATGATGAATGGGGTTGTAATGAGTGGAAAGGGGGCAATATATGTGGATGAGGGAGCGGGACCACGCAACCAAAATTAGGGTTTCTCATGAAGTACTATCCATAAAGCCAAAGGGTCAGTAAAAGAGATCCCACAGGACTAGAATCCAAGGTTAACATCCAAAAGGGGTCTAGGGGACAAGAGCACAAACCTAGCCCATTATTTCCGTTGATTCCCCCCATTAATCCATGCCCATAAGTGTCCATGATAAGCAAACTACAATACTCAATTACCAAGTGACAAGGCACACCTTTAGGTTCAGGAGGCCCACCTTATAACATACAATCATGGCAGATGGGTGAGGGATCACATGGATGGCTCAGGCGGCGGAGAAATGGCACAACGATCTAGTTGGTGCCTGCAAGGCGTTGTCGGCTATCAGTCTAGGACCATCTTGGAGAAAAAAAAATTCTCTTAGGGATATCACCCACAAAATGATGGGTAACATCTGGCTCCAACTGGGACTTGATCTCTCTCGAAGTGGACGAAGCTACTCGAACAGGAGGTCACGAGAACTCCAACAATCTCTTGGTTACCGTAGACCTGTTACCTGCACATATCAATGATTGAACCCACGGGGCAACATGTTTTTCATGGTGTCTTATGATCACCCATGCTTAGTGTTAGGCCATAAAATCAACAAAAAAATAAAATATGCAAGCTTTAATCTAATGCAACTAATCTATTATGAGAAATATCAAATGATGCTACTTCTAATGCAAAGTTCAACATGAAATGCATCATACTCTACGTGCATATAGTAAGAGAAATACTAAGTGTAATCATAAAGCCAGTGCAACCAACATATCATCATGTCACTATACATATGCCTGCAAGTATGATTACTCATGAAACAAAACCCAAAGCAAATGTGGACACAATCACATGGAGAGTGAAGTGGCTGGGAGGTGGGAAAACTTGATCTCCATTCGATGTAAAAGGAAGCCCTAAGAGAATGAGAATAGGTTGATCTAGAAGTGCAGGCCTTTCCCTCCAAGTACGCAATGATGGAATGAAAGATCACTCTCCAGAACTCCCTATCACAATCATTGCTTATAATATTATGCTTTGTAGATGCCGCAAGGTTGTGATAAGAGGGGAATGAAGGGTGAGGGACAAGAGTAGTGCAACAAATAGGTCGCCCGTGGTGATGGTCACATTGGGGAGAGGAGGTCGCAGAGTGATCATAATTATGAGGATGAGTCAAAGTATATTCAATGAAGGGTTCTTCCTTGACAGCATATTAGAAGGGGGAAAAGGGTCATGGTCACTGGAGGTCATACCAAAAGGGGCGAGGGACTCACTTGAGGAAGAATCAAGATGATGAACAGTAGGGAAAGGCAAGGGGAAGGGTGAAGTGTCATATTCAATGGTTTTCCTTCCCCAAAATCATAATCTAAAGGCTCAAGTGATTTGTGTATATAATCATAAGGTGGGTAGGTAGGATCCTCATTTCTTTCCTCATTATAAGCACCAAAGATTGGGTTTTCATTAAAAGGAGAATCAATTATTTTCAATTGTCCCTCTTCATGCAAAGGAAAATAATAATTCTCCTTCCCAAGGGTATTGATGGATATGTCATCACAAGGAATGCCCAGGATAAAGGGAAAACCAATCTCAGCCTCATTTTCTTTGTCAGTATCATAAATGGGAGCATAATCAAATTAGGGCCCAACAACTTCCCATTTCTCCTTCTCAATTCATAAATAATCTTTAATGTCATCTTCTAAGGAGCTAATGGGATCAACTTTCTCAAGGTTCTCAAAAGAGGAGTCATCGAGAGTAATATCCTTGAGAAAGGTAAGGTTGGTCTCAATTTCATTTTCCATAAACTCATCCTTCGCAACACCTGTGCTTTCTTGCTCCTTTTGTGGATGTAATGACGACTCATCTTCCTTCTCATGGCCAAGATCCACAAGCTTATCTCCAACTTCTTCATCTTGAATACTGAGACCTTCCCTTTGGAGGGGGCTTCCTCTAGGCTTTCACAAGCAACTTCATTAGATTGGTATTTGGGTCCCTTATACTCTATGAATTTTTGAGCAACTCGATAAACGATGAAATGCTTTCAGCCTCACACAAGTCCAACCAACCTCGGTGCTTGTATCCAATAGAAGCAATAAATAACTCCATGAGGCTGTCTAGATGGACCACATTAACTTTGGAAGGATGCTTTATAAGTTTTGCTATGTGGTCCATTGCTGTGGATGGATCACCCTTGAATTGTGGCATATTTTGCAGAAACTTCCAATCCAAGCCATTTGGGTATCCTGGAACCCATGTGATATCCAAAGCAGGGAACCACTTGTGAAGCTTTTTAAAAGCCATTGATCTTTATATATTGATATCATGGGAGTCACCAAGGTGAACTAAAATTGCCTTAAAAAATGCTTGCTTCACCTTACAAGCATTGATTTTGAAACTCAATGAAGAACCAGGGCTTTGTTCTTCCAATGGAGTCGCCAATAATGATATGTCAATATGTTGTACGAGGAACAAAACACACATCTCGTGTCCCCGACAACGGCGCCAAAATGTTACCGCTCAAAATGGCAGGGGCTTCTAAAGGGACAACTGCTAGGTCAAGGGCAATGACGGAGACTTAGCCCACTATCACCTCAGCTAAGACTCCCTATTCTTTATGGACTTTCACTGATGGGAGGAGACCCGATATATAGAAAGTCACTTGTGAAGGATGAATCAACAAATGGATGTGAAGTGACCTTAATGACCCTTTTCCTAGAAGGAGGTTAAGAATGGAGATTGCTTGCTCTTCAAGCAAGGTACAAAGCTTTCTAGGAAGAGGTCAAGATTTAAGGGTTAGGTTTAAGGAATAGGCCTTGTAAAGGAGTTTCCCAAACCCTAAAATCCTATTGAACTTGACTTCCCAAGTGGTTTTTGAATAATTAACTTTTCAAAGGAATAGGACCACATGGGACCAAGTGGACCCAACCTAGGTTAAGGGGAAGGATTTTAGCAACCAATGATGATCTTAACCCAGACAAGGAAGGGGAAAGGATCAAAACAAGAGTTTTCACTTAGAGGTGTCAAATTGATCCTATGAGGTACTAGCCTATGGAACACTAGGGCAAAGTTTGATCTTAGAGCTAGGGATTGGGATATCTCACACTCCCTCCATCGGAATTTCTTCAAATTTGGAGGAGATCTTGAGGACACACCAACGCAGTAGAGGCTAGGAGATCGAACTTTTTCTATGGCTACTTTGTCGGGAAAGTGATGCCCTAGGTGGCCCAGCGTGGCTAGACCTAAAAAAGAGGGGAAAAACGTGAAGGAAAAGGTTTTAAGTTGATCACCTTATGGTGGATCATTACCTAATTCCTTTTGGGCATATGGAGTCAGGAAGAATTGTGAAGAAGGATCTCGTTTCTAACTCAAGGAGGCTCTAAGGGAAACTACGTCCAATGTTAGGGTAGAAAAGGAAAGTGACCTTAAAACGTTTATACTTCGCTTGCAAATGAAGATGGCCTACCAAGATAACTTAGATCTCTAGGACAATTCATTCAACAAACTTCGCCCATACATAGAGATATGCGATATAGAAACATAATTCCACAATGAAGCAGTAAATGCATGCAACAATCAGCCATAAAATAGCGAAAATCTCATAATCAAGGTATGTGAAAAAGTAAAAGAAAATAGCATCAATATCGTACTTACATGTAAGAGAATATATCCAACGATCAATACATTTGCCAATAAAGAAGCTCCAAGACAAGAAAGTCCAATCCAAACATCAAAATTCATCCATCCTTCGATTCATCCTCCAAGAAAGAAATACGAAATTCTCAAGAGAGAGAATGATTCAATCCAAGTGATGATACAAAACGAATTCATGTCTCTCCTATTTATATACTTATTAGGAGTTTGAATTACCTAATTTGAGCCTACATTAGCCCATCAACTAAAAATAATATGCAAATAACTATCTATTGGTGACAAGCCCACCAAACTAGCTCATAAACAAAATAAAAAGCCTCGCAAGAGGTCGAATAATCAATAATGCATGTCATTGGGCTCTTTAAGAGACCTGATGAAGTCCATAAGTGTCAAATGATGAGTTGGACTTCCAAAAGTAATGGACAAGGGGTTGAACCCTTGTTCTCCACATAATAAACCCATGGTGCTCCCCGTGGCTGTGAGGGCACATAATTGACCTCATGGGTCTCCAATTAATTATCATCTGTAAGGGCTCAGATGATGGTGTAAGTGATGCCACATGAACATACAAGTCCTGGGTCATCTGCCAAGTGCATGGTACAACTGTGGGGCTAGCTAGGGAAAGGTGAACCAGGTGCATCTTCCTCATCCAATAAGTGAATCTCGAGCAATCTCTGAACATCTTTGGGGATCTATGGAATGTTGTCTACTGTTGTGGAGGCCCATGGCTCTCAACACACACCTTAAATGTGCCAATGTAGCCCTCTGGAGGGTTAGGACCCTGTATAGGGAGACCAAACCCAAGATGGAGACCATCTGCAATCCTGCATAAGATCCAGTGCATCCCCTAGCCTTCTAGTGCAATAAGTCATCAAGGGAAATTGAGTAAAAGAGCTTACAAATCATGGACAATAGGTGGGGACTTCATAATGGCATGCCCTTCCATAATGGGGTTGGCATGTGCTAATGTCTCCAAGCTCCAAATGGGGTTAAGTAAGTATTCCATTAAGTGGTTTCTACTTCTAAAGGGGGTAATATGTGCAAGGTACATCCTTTAAAAGGTGGTGGCATGTGGTAAAGAGATGAATGGAGTAGGGAATGAAAAGGGGCAACCCTGGGCCACATGCTGGGGTACAAGGGTAGTTAGGAAAAGGGAAGCCCACACTTGGATATATAATGTATAGGAGGGAGAAATCGTGGTACATGAGGTGCCCTGGCCTTGATTTTGTCACCCTTCTTCATATGCCTTGCCTTCTATGATTTTTCTTTTATTAACTGCTCGGGGATCAAGGGGTGAGAGCATGATGTGTGAGATATAGTAGTGGATACCCCTTTTAAGGTAGGGCAGTTCATTGTCCACCAGGGATTGGGGCAATCATGGGTTCCTAAATGATAAAGGAGGTTCATCTAGGGCCTTGCAGGAACCGGGGTGATGGCCATGATGATGGGGTAGAGCTCATGTATTGGGTTTTTCCCAGGTGCTAAATGTGTTTGTCTCGACCATCTTTTGCATTTTGTTGTACATTTTCCTGTTGAATGTGGCCAATTATGCTTTTGCTTTTCTTTTCAGCTACATCAACCTCCTGGGCATCATTCCAGGCCTAACCCAAGGTGGGGGCAAGGGGAAGGGGAAAACCAACCCTATGTGGACCCATCGGAGGAATGTGGACCTAGGTGGGAGAAATGATGAATGGGGTTATAATGAGTGGAAAGGGGGCAATATATGTGGGTGAGGGAACGTGACCACGCAACCAAAATCGGGGTTTCCCATGAAGTACCGTCCCTAAAGCCAAAGGGCCAGTAAAAGAGATCCCATGGGAGTAGAATCCAAGGTTAACATCCAAAAGGGGTCTAGGGGACAAGAGCACAAACCTAGCCCATTCTTTGCATCGATTCGTCCCATTAATCCATGCCCAAAAGTGTCCATGATAAGCAAACTACAATATTCAATTACCAAATGGCGAGGCATACATTTATGTTTGGGAGGCCCACCTTCAAACATACGATCATGGCAGATGGGTGAGGGACCACATGGTTGGCTCAAGTGGCAGAGAAATGGCACAACGAGTTAGTTGGTGGCTGCAAGGCGTTGTTGGCTACCTGCTGAGGACCATCTTGGAGAAAAAAAAAATTATCCTAGGGATATCATCCACAAACTGGTGGGTAACATCTGGCTCCAACTGGGACTTGATCTCTCTTGAACTGGAGGAAGCTACTCGAACAGGAGGTCACAAGAACTCTAACAATCTCTTGGTTATTGTAGACTTGTTACTTGCACATATCAACGATTGAGCCCACAGGGCAACATGTTTTTTGTGGTGTCTTATGATCACCCATGGTTAGTGTTAGGCCATAAAATCAACAGAAAAATAAAATATGCAAGCTTTAATCTAATGTAGCTAATCTATCATGAGAAATATCAAATGATGCTACTTCTGATGCAAAAATTAGCATGCATTGCATCCTACTTTACGTGCATATAGTAAGAGCAATACTAAGTGTAATCATAAAGCCAGTGCAACCAACATATCATCATGTCACTATACATATGCTTGACAATATGATTACTCATTAAACAACACCCAAAGCAAATGTGGACACAATCACATGGAGGGTGAAGTGGTTGGGAGGTGGGAAAACATGATCTCCATTTGATGTAAAAGGAAGCCCTAAGAGAAGGAGAATAGGTCGATCTAGAAGTGTAGGGCTTTCCCTCTAAGTATGCAATGATGGAATGAAAGATCACTCTCCAGAACTCCCTATCACAATCATTGCTTATAATATTATGCTTTGTAGATGCCACAAGGTCGTGATGAGAGGGGAACGAAGGGTGAGGGACAGAAGGAGTGCAACAAATAGGTCGCCCATGGTGATGGTCACATTGGGGAGGGAAGGTCGTGGAGTGATAATAATCCTGAGGATGAGTCAAAGGGGATAAAGTATATTCAATGAAGGGTTCTTCCTTGACATCATATTCAGAAAGGGGAAAAGGGTCATGGTCACTGGAGGTAATGTTGGAAAATGCAACTAGGTTCAGTCTTCATTATTGTACTTGAGTCAAATGTAACATATACTTGTCAAAAGAAAGTGAAAAGAATATTTATTATTGATTTGATTTGAATTATTAAAGCATGGGTTTCATGCTTGGGTCAAATGTATAGGTCAAGCCTCCATTGTAGGGTTTAGAATATGTCAGAGTAAATTTGTAAAGACTCCTCCATCCATCGAATTCTCCTTATTGTTGAAAGAATCTCCATCAAGTCGATTTTCATAAGGAGATCACATGTTGGCTTACTCATAAAAGAACATGCATGTTGGCTCAATGAAAAAGACAAAACTCTTCACATTGTTATGTCGGCCTATTTACATGGGGAAACCACTATATATACCCACTTGGGTTGCTCGCATAACAAATATCACAAAACTTGCTCTATTTCAGAGGTAGTTTCGGAGATGACATAGAAGTTCATGTAGCGTTTCGGAGATGGCACAAAAGTTTAGAGATGACACAAAAGTTCGGATCTTGGCCTTGTGTTCTCGGTACCTTTGCAGAGAGAAGTTCGGTTATCTTAGGGTAGACAGTTCGGGTTATAGTGACCTCCATTCAGTGATGCATTGTAGTGTCCTTAGTTTGGTGGTACTATTGTAATATGTCCACAATATCTTAGTGTTATTATAGTGATGCAATCACAAGATGAAGAAGCTCAGAGTGTTTTCAGAAGTAATCTCTTCAAGGACAAGTGTGAAGAAGACTGACAACTACAGTAGGCTATGTTGTTGATGCACAACAATATTGACTTGATGGATGGAGGATGTCTTGGTTTAGATTGTAAGGGTTTTGGTCGTCTCATCTTTTGAATCTAATGAAGGAAGACTCCGTGACTGGGTTTTCCTCTTGAAGGGGGTTTTGCCCTGGCAGTGTGCTTGTATCTTGTGTTCTCCCTTTTGTTGTTTGGCATTAATCTTGACGATCTAAAAAGATAATTAAGAAATATAATATTAATAATGAAAATATCACAAGTTAATGTCATTAAGAGGAAAATCATTTTAACTGCCATCTATATCGATTTTCCAACATGGTGTTAGAGCTATGGTATTGGTCTAAGGAAGTTTTGAATGAAACTAATGATGATCTCGGTGCTACGACAAAAGGTCGAATCTCTGAGATTATTACAGACTACAGTAAATTGGTTTCAGTGCTTTTACGCAAGTGAGAAAAATTCGGATATCTCAGGAGTGCTCTCGGTATAATCATAGGCAGAAGAAGGGTCTTGGTTATGCTAATATAGTATATGAGACCTGGTTCTATCATAGTGGTGATATCATAGTAAGAAAGGCTCAATACTATTACAAAGAGAAGGTCACAATACCACTACAATGATAAGGGTTTAGTTCCATCACAATGAGAAGGTCTAGATACATAACATTAATGTTATTACAAGGATTTGGTATTTCCACAGTTCAGTACCTCCACAGTCACCACAGTTTCGGTGATATTACAAGATGAAAACATAGTGGTACCTCAGTACTACCCCAGAGAGGAAGTTTCGAGACTCCTACAGTGAGACAAAGATAGTTTCGATGCCTTCACAGTAACAAAGCACTCGGACTTGATGGAAAGATGATTTCTATGCTTCCACAAGTTCGGTGTCATGCTCTCACAGTTTGCTATTATGCTTCCACATGAAGAAAACTTGATCATCACATAAAGAATCTGAAGTCTATGGAAATCGAAATTGACAGTGCAAGGAACCAACTTGAAGAGGATCTGAGTACAAGGAACCAAGTAAGTATTGGTACTACAAGTTATCAAATTAAAGGTATGAAATCACAAGGTATGTATATAAGCATTTGAATTTCTATTATGGTTCATATAATCCTTGTTTCTATCTAGTCTAAGATTAAGAATGTACTCTTAGAACCTTAATCCTCTCCCTCTAGGATTTACAAGTAATCTAGGATTCCAAGCAAAAGTCCTTGATTGAGAGAAATTAAATCACATTCTTGGTATCACATGGTTTGCTTGTAAGTATGTATTACAGGATCTTGGCCTAGTACAAAGAAAACACTTCAAGGAATCCTTACCAGGTTTGTCAAGAAACATCTCCACCTCCAGGTATGTCTATATATCTTATAAAATTCTCTTTATCTTATTTTTGAAGTTTGCATTACATTACTAACATCGTTATGTCTAGCTATCTTGAATCATAATGATTCTTGTTTTGGGTGATTCATCTCTTGATAAATCTACCCACCCCACTCATATTCTTAACTGATTTGGTAGAACCCTAGACAGGTTCTAGAAAACCCTAACCTAAGGCTATGCTAATGTGAATGTCTGAAACCCTAAGCTTCTTAGGGATATTATGAAATGTTTGTTTGAATATTTTATTGATGATGTCATGTTTGGGATTTTGGTATGATCTGGAAAACCTAACTTGTTAGGGTTGAATGAATTTTCTGGGTTCAATGCAAGTCAGTTGATGTTGGTTTGAAAGTTATTTTTGGGCATGTGAAGCATGGTACATATTTAATTAAAAAAATCCTCTAGAAAAACACCTACAACAGTATATTCAATATATGTTTGATGAAACCTTTCATTGAAGAAGCACACTAACAGTCAGAAATTTTGTGATAATTTGGGAGAATTCCAAGAGGGAACATTACACAATATGAAGGGGATCCACCCTAGTTTATGTGCACATCACACCCGACCCATTCGACACCCCCAACATAGGATGAACCCTGCATTAAAGGTCATAATTAAGGGAGTAGTCCATGTAAATTTTATCTACCCAATTTCTGATTGCAAGTGGGTTTTGCCTTAGTCATTATGCCAAAAAAGAATGACAAGTGGTGTGTATGCATGGATTATAGAAAATTAAATAAGGCCACCTTAAAAGACTATTCTCCCCTACCGTTCATCGACTAGGTCTTTGATACTTTGGAAGAAAATATTTTTTTCCTTTCTTTCAACATGTTCAATGGTTATAACCAAATGCAAATTGCCCCAGAAAAAGAGAAGACTACATTTACTTGTCATTGGGGAACCTACGTTTATCGAGTCCTACCCTTTGGGTTATGTAATGCCCTAACTACCTTCCAAAGAGCAGTCCTCAGAATATTTTCCGACCTAACCAATGACTATGTGGATGATTTTACTGTATATGGAAATACCTTTGAAGAAGCCTTAAACAATCTTGAATTATTTTTTTATTAGGTGCCAAGAGACAAATTTTTCTCTCAGCCACAAAAAGTGTCATATGTTGCATACTAAGGGAATTGTGCTAGGATACCATATATCACTTGCTAGTATCCAAGTAGACTCTGCCAAGATAGAGATCATCATAAAACTTATAGTTCCCACTACCCAAAATGACGTTCAAAGATTTTTGGGACATGCAGGGTACTATCAGAGATCCATAGAAAATTTTATGAAGATAACATTATCCTTATTCCAATTACTCACAAAAACTGCAGAGTTCTACTGGAATGACCAATGCCAATCCACATTTGAAACTCTAAAGGAAAAATTGTCGATTGCACCAGTCTTGCAAGGGCCAAATTGGTCCTTGCCTTTCCATATATCTGTTGATGGTTCAAATACAACCATTGGGGTTATATTGGGACAAAAAGAAAATTGGAGACCATATGCCATCTATTATACTAGTAAAAACCTCACCCCTAATGAACAAAATTATACTCTAAGAGAGAGAGTTTCTTTCTATAGTACATGCTATTAAAAATTTTCATCATTATATTCCGGCTATTCTATATTTGTGCATACTCAACACTTTGCTATCAGGTACCTCATGAACAAACCTATCACTAATGGCAGGGTGACTAGATGGTTGCTTTTGTTGCAGAAAATTGATATTACCATCATTTATAGGCTGAGAAAGGAAAATGTGGTTGTTGACTTCCTATTCAAGCTCAACAATGAGGGGGAAGCATCTCTTTGCCTTATCTACTAATACCCCTGAGCAATGTTGCACGAAGCGGGAGCGTTTTTTGGAAGCGGGGACATGGAAGCGTCATTTTCCAAAAATCTAGGAAGTGAAGCGTCCGCGGAAGCGTCTGCTATATATATATATATATATATATTTTAATATTTTTTTTGCATTTATACTCAAAACAAACATTCCAAATAGCAAATTAATTGTAGAAGACATAAAAACATGCATATTTTTGCATAAATCAAGATAGATATGGCATCCATGATTCCATTGTAGTTACTAGTATGTACAACAATCATCTATATTCTAGCTATTACAAACATACATCAAATTTTTAAGCATACTATAAAACATAAAACATTTAAGCATATTATAAAACATAAAACATAGAGCATATTATGATTTATCTAGCAAGTGAGCAACTGTCAACATTTGTCATGTCCAAAATTCAAATAATAATGTTTACAAAATATGTCACTTGGTCACCGCCAAGACAAAAAAGGTTCAAAATTCAAATTCACAAGCCTACAAGTCTAATGAGTAATCTATGACAAAAAGTAGTAGATTGTGAATATATCTACTAATCTCTCCTCCTTCCACCACGAATAGAACGTGTCGGCGGGCGGGGACCTCCACGTGGTGGCAATGAAGAAGATGGTGTTGTGGAAGTTGTGGAAGTGGCACTGAAACTGATGAAGAAGAACCCCCTGCTGTTGGTGTTGAACCATGGAACCTAGGAACCAAGGGACCAGATGGGGGTGGGGGTGGCATATCAACACGATCATCATCATCCTGGAATCGCTCAAAAAATTCATGCAAAAAAAAACACTAGTTAACAAAAAAATTAAAAACATGAATTAGAGAAATGCTTTATAAGGAAAAATTGGAAAATTCATACCACAATGGACATACCTGGATAAGAGCATCCTCTAATTGCTCTAATCGCAACACTCCATCCTCCAAATTGAGCTCCTCTGGATTCTTGTCCCAAATCAACATGTCTTTATTAGACTTTGCATCTTCACAGTAATGGGACAACAATCGCAAGTTGTAATGAACATAAACCAAGCTCCTTGCCGGGTCTAAACTCAACCTGTTCCTTTTAACACTGTGGATGAAAGAATAAGAGCTCCAACACCTCTCTGCAGAAGAAGTGTTTACCACCTGTGATAGCATCCGCAATGCCAAAGCTTGTAGAAGTGGAGTACCCCCTCCATGCATGTTCCACCGCTCAAGAGAAGAAAAAGTCTCTCGATCTTTAATTGCATGCATGCTCCCAAATGGACCAATGTTAAGCATATAGTTGCTCCCCTGTCTCTGTACCAATGCAGCCTCCTCCTCATCAGGGATTAATTTACTCAATGTAGCCATATATTTTCTGTGAACCTCTTGATCTTGGTGTGGTTTTCTCCTGCTTCCCCCCCAAGGTGCTGGTGTTGAAAGCCATGATGGATGATAGTATTTAGGTGCCAAAACATATGCTAATGCATGAAATGGAACATTTAGCATTTCCCATCGGTTTTGCACCTCTACACGAACATAATTGTACAAGGTGGTATCTCTAGGCTCAACAATGTCTTTAATCTGCCCCAACATGCTATCCATTTGCTCATACACCTCCCCAATTACTGGTCGATCTAAATCTGCAAACTTGATCATGTAATAAATTGGTTTGGTGAATTGCAAAACATATTTAACCTGTGACCAAAAGTAACTGTCAAGAACAGTGTCCTTGACTGCATTAGCACCATCTGTGTCAGTGTTAATTTCATCCCATGTTTCAGCACACACCAGATTAGTTAAAGCTTGTCTCACCTTCACTAGCCGCCTAAAGGTGAGGTAATAACTAGCAAATCTTGTCTTTGCAATTTTAAGCAACTGCAACTTGGAGTAAGTGCCATAGAAGTAGTTTACCCTTGTATGCCCTGTGATGAATTTAATGAGCTGCTTCCCTCTCTTGTAAAGCTCAGTAATCCACCCACATTCTTTCTGCTTCACAATATCATGCATCAAAAGGTTCAATGTGTGAACCAGGCACCTAGACCAAAAGATGTGTGGATGAGTACGCTCAATAATTTTTCCTGCTGCCTTACAATTTGCTGCATTATCTGTGATCACTTGAACCACATTCTTCGGACCAACATCTTTGATTGATTTCAATAGGAGATCTGCAATGTTTTGTGCAGATGCAGTGATGGAGGAGGAGTCATGACATGTAATAAATATTGCACCACTAGAAGAAACACCAAGAACATTTATCAAATGTTGGTTTCTAATATTTGTCCACCCATCTGATACAATGGATACCCCAAAATCTACCCACTCATTTGTAAAACGTGTCAAAGCTCTTTGAACCTTAGCTTTTTCTCTTTCTAATAACACTGTTCTAGCTTTCTCATAGTTGGGGGCCTTGTATCCTTTTGGGGCTTCATTGATGGCCTTTACCATTTCATGCCAATAGGGAGAGCGAAGCACATTGAATGGTACATCGCAAGCACAAAGAAAACGGACTATCTTTCCATCCACATCATCCCTCCTAGCAACATTAAGGAAATCCCCTATTGTTCTTCTACCTCCAGAGCTTGCAGAAGTACCATGAGGAGATGAGCAGCTACCAAATTTAGAGGTTGCACTTGATTTAGAATGAGTTCTTTGTTTCTTGTATTTTTGTTGTGCAACCATCTCTATTTGGATGTATTTTCTTCTTTCTTCAGTTGAAATGTTTGGGCAAATTTGTACCCCCACAGCACCCTTTTTTTCATCACTGTCCAGCACCCCACAAAGATGCCTCCTCAAACAGGTATATGAACCACAATATGGTTTTCCTTCATGACAACCTTGAGGGCACACAAATTTGTAAGATCCACCATCCTTTCCCCCATCAAGTTTGGTCACATAGTTCCACAAGGGTGTTGATGTAGCTTTCCCATCTTGTGTTTCAGTGTCCTCTTCAGGTTCATCCCCTTCCTCTTCAAACCCTTCCTCCTCATCATACATTGGGTCACTCATATTGGGACCACTGTCCTCTTGTGTTTCATCCCTTCTATTTCTATTCCCCTTGCCATCATTAAAACCAAGAGTGGAATGATACATAGAAGCCAAAAGAACACCATCTTGGAATATGGATATAGGTGGTGGACAACCTGTAAGTAAAGGAGCAAGTAGAAACAATGGGAAAGAGTAGGAGAGGGAGGAGAAAAATACAAAAAAATTGTCAAAAAAATAAGGGAGTTTGGGGTTTGAACTTACCGCTTTAGCTCTTGCAGATGAAGTCCTCCAAGCTCTTGCTCCAAGCTCCTCCTCCTTCACTCCTCCAAGCTCTCCTCTCTTCTCTTCTCCAACTCTCATAAACTCAAAGTGAGAAAATGAGGAATGAATGGGGGCTTTATTCTTTTCATTCCTCACCTTAATCTCACTCTAACCTCACCCTAACCCACCCCCTTTATGTTAAGTTAACATAAATTAAAAAAAAAATAAAAAAAATTGTTTTTTTGCCTTGCGCGCGGCCTCCTTTCCGAAGCGTACGGGAAGCGTACGCTTCCTCCTTCGAAGCGCCATGCTTCTGAGGCCCGAAGCGCCGTACAAAGCGCGCTTTGGAGGCCTGGAAGCGGCGCTTCCGTACCGCGCTTCCAAATTTCTAGGAAGCGGCGCTTCCGTACCGCGCTTCCAAATTTCCAGGAAGCAGCGCTTCCGAATTTGGAAGCGCCGCTTCGGGCCACGCTTCCTAGGCGCTTCCGTATGGGACGCGCTTCGGGGCTTGGAACCGCCGGGGGGGGGGGGGGGGGGGGCGCTTCGTGCAACATTGCTCTTGAGGCAACGAGCTATACCTTCATACATACAGATATCGTAAATCTGCATTTGCCAAACATCAAAAAGAGGCATCAACGCCTGTTGATATTTTCTCTTGCTATTGTTTTCTTTGCAGAATTCTCTTTCAAGTTTTAAGTATCATTTGATGAAGAGTTAGAAGTTTCAACTATCCTATAGCTGTACACATTTTCGCAAAGGAATTCCATCATGCTCGAGCATTCAGATCATCCTAGATTTATCATCATCAGTCGACAGTTTGTCAGAGTTGTAAACCCATTTTGCAAAAGTTTTAATGTAAAAGATGCTAGTATGACCATACGTATGTAACAACCTAGGTAAGCCTACTATTTTGGTGACGATTTTCACCCTAAGAGGTTTTTCGTTGTGTTTCTAAACACAGATGATCGGCAGAGTTTTTCTCTCTAGCCTCACCCCAAAGCTAGGATAGATTTTGTCGTCAAGATCTTAGGCAAGTTCTAGTGTTCTAATTGAGTCTTCTGTAAAAGTGATTTGGAAATAATTTTAGCTAATTGGTTAAATTATTTTATTACAAATCACTTGGTCTACTAGATCATATTGAATCACAGAATTGAGTAAAATAATTGAGGGTCTATAACGAATGGGTTTTTGCACTTTGAAGATTTAAATGTAATAATCTTATGTAAATAATATTTTAGCATTATATCTAAAATATTAGAGGGTTGGAAAAAATTATTAATCCCCTTGTGTCAATTAATTAAATTTTTTGACAAAAATAAATTAAAATCCTAAGCCAAAAATTTAATTAATTGGTGTCAAAATTAAAATCCTAGGGAAAATAAATTCTTCAAAAAAGAAAAATTTGTGGGTCTTAGAGAAATTAATTTTTGGAAGTCCCTCCACCAAGGAAATATTGAAAATTTCAAGAAATTTTGGACCCTTGGGCCTTGGTGGTTAAGTAAAAGTCATTTTTTAGGAAATTAGCTCAAAACTAAGTTGCACGAAACGTTGAAATGGAAACATCAGTAGAAATGTCAGCCGAAATGTCATATATGTATATGTAAAAATATATATATATATATATATATATAAGTGAATAACACATTATCTTGTAAGAAAAAAGGGAATAAGACCCATGGATAACAATTTAGAAGGAAAAACAAGTCTATATTACCTCTCATATATGATTACATGATGGTCGAGTTTTGACCAAGTTTTGGAGTTTCAGGTACGGCTATGGCCCGAAACGTCAGGTTATTAGAAGTTTCGTGCAACATAGGCTCAAAATAATTAATTTTGAGCTAATTAAAAATGAATTAAAAGATAAATTCGAAAATCCCTCAAAATTAAAGATTTTCGACGGTGGTGATTAAAAGATAATCAAATATTTATCAACAGTCGAGATTACTTTGACGGGTATTAAACCAACTAGCCGTTTGGAGAATTTATCTATAAATTTGAAGCCATTTGCTACTCAAAGCATCCAATCTTTGGATAATGTACTGGCTCTCGAAGCTCTCTTGTAATTTTTTTTAAATAATAATAATGCAGAAGTCTTTGGGATTTTCATTGATGGTGGTGTTTCTCTCCTACTTCTTATGGTAATATTGCTCCTAATACTCTATTAAATAATATTTTAGAAGTTGTTGATTATTAGCCTTTGTGGAATAACTTATTGCACAGGTATCTTGCATTGATTGTTGGATGTAAGGTAACATTTTAATTTAATTGAATTAGTAGGTGTCTCTATTGCTCTAACAACTTGATCTTGAGTGTGCAAAGATCTTTTTATATTCAAAAACTTAGACGTGAGGGGAAGTCTCTGGTTGGACCAACCAACTCCCAAGGCATAAGATTTGAAGAGTCTCCCTGATTGGATCCCAAGACTTATTTAACGAAAACTTTCTTGCAGGGCTTCTTGGCCAGTGCCTCATCTAAAGTATTTATTTCCAATTTTTTTTAACTTATAAAGCTTTAAATGATCTATTTGCTATTTCTGGAGCTACTCTATCTAATCTATGGGCGGAGGTGTCCTCATACCCATAAATTAGATTTGTAGATTATTTTGAAAATATTTGTAAAACTCTTATCTCTTGCTGAATAATTTTAATTGACTAACCTAACTGTTCAAGCAAAGGATTTTAAAAATTTTGTGGTTCACAGTGTTATTGGAAGATTTTTTGAGCAGGCCGCAAGACCTCTAGGGCTTATTCTTACATTTTGATATATTAAACCCTTGGTTTTGCATAAATAATTGATTTTTTTTAGGAGCTTCTAGAAAATATATTTTTTTTTGGGTGTCTGAATTTATGGAACCCATTTGCAAATCTTCTAAAGTAAAAATCGAATTTTTGAAACCGTTTTCAAATTTCTAGGAGCCCTCGTCAGATTTTATGCCTATATGATTCTTCCTTGGACGTCCAACAATTGAAGCGAGAACCCCTTTACAGAGATCGGATTTGTTTTGAAGGGTTTCAAGCTTTTTTCTGGTTTGGTCTTGGAAGAAATCGATTTTAAGTGCTGCAAAATTCAGATCTATTTTTGGGAAGCCGTCCTCATTTTCCTTGGAGCAGAATCGTTTTCTTTGGGAAGTCGTCTTCAATCTTGAGCCTGCACAAAAAAATCTCTAACCCGCAGTAAAGTGAAATTCCTTAAATTTGAATCGAAATTGTATTTTGGAGGGCCTAATCAATTTCAGAGATAAATTCATAATCGATTGGTTACTTAGGACCTGGAAAAACTTCAGATACATAATTTTGATTAAAGCCATGAGCATCAACGAGGTTTTCTGGGCCATCCGGAATATTTGACGTGAAAAATCGTTGAAATTTTGTGAAGTCATCCTAGTGGAAGCCACAATCTAAAATCCTTTTGCAAGGAACATTTAATTTTTCTCCCAACCGTAAGGTTCTTCCCTTTGGAGAAAATCGATTTGGGGAAATTTTTTATTATCATAAGTTGCATAATTTAATGACGGTTTCTTTTATTCAATTTAATGCCCCTTGGGCATTTAGTGGTTTAAGCAAGAGAAGTTTATTTTATAAAGGAAAGTAACATTATCGTGGGAGGAAGTCTAATTTCATTTGGGAGAAAATATCTCATTTTAAATATTGTAAAACTATTATATGAAATTTTCTCTCATAATTGTCTTAAGGAGGGATATTAAAATTTTATTCGTAAATTCCCTTTTGAATTTTTCAAGGCTTGCCCATTGGTTTAGTGGTTCTCTCTGAAATTTTAATAAAACCTTATTTTGTCCTAGAGGGAGCTTGGGGTCCCACCCCTTGGTATCTCTATCTCTTGACTTGCACCATTGGTTCTAATTTAATTTGCATTTGCCTAAGCACTTCAATTAATTATCATTTATTTGATCTAATTAGCTTTGGTTTACATAGAACAATATTTGTTTGGCTAATAGATTTAAATTGATTGGAGTTGCTTATATCATCAAATAATCACTTGTGCTTTTTTCATTTCATCCATTTGCTCTTCAAACATTCTTAAAGAGACATCTTAAGTGGAGTGACATTTGCTAATTTAATTCATTTCACATAAGAGCAGCTTCCATTGAGAGCACTTGAATTATTTAGATCTAATTGCTTTGTGAACAACTTTAATGCTTCATTAATCTTGTCATTTTGGACTTATTTAGCATAATCATTTCTCCCCTTGAAGAATATTGCATTCTCATCTTGCATTTGATCATTATAACTAGAATTGTGGGTTTACTTTGTAATTGCAATAGTTCTACTTTGTAAATCATAATTACTTGCAAGTCGTTCTTAAATTGTTTATTGCTCATATTTTTGGTTATCTTGATCGATTAAACTATCTTTCTTCTTGCAGCACTGCTAATCTAATAACTTGAAGTTTCCATGTTGTGCAAGTGATATAATCTATATTAAGCATTGTTCATTAGGCATTGGTCTCTATTCCATAATCTTGATATTGTCTCATTGATCTCAATTTCTTTAATCTTGTTAAGACATACTTTGCTCATTCAATAAATACACTTGCTAATTAATCTCAATTCAAGTTGTCTAGAGAGGTAGTGATCTTGCCCTTTGATCTCCTAGGACTAGTTGCTTCAACAAGTTATCCCCCTTTCATCTATCTTTAGGGACTACCCCCCTTAGCTTGTCTAGGAGAGAGCTAGAACAGAGTGAGTAGGGATCAGGGTGACAACCCCTACTCTGAGCATTGCGCTTTAGGTGTACACTTTGGGCGACAACAAGACATTTCTAGAATCCTCCCAGCTGATTCATCCTGGTCATTTGAACACGTTCAAAGGGCTTCATTCTGATATAGCACATCTTTAACATATTTAATAACGAACTTTGCCGTTGTGATTTGTTCAAGAGATCGCACACTCCACTCTTTTTTGTTGCCCCTTTGGGTATAATACCACATCAACTAAGAGTTTGTATCAATGTTTTAAGACTCCGACTCCGACTCCGACTCGGCCGAGGATCTACTCCGACTTCGACTCCGAAACGGTAATGACTCGGCCGGCTCGATTTCAGTGACTCGGTCGTTGTAAAAAATACATTAAATATTTATTTTTTTATAAAAAAACATAATTTTAAAGATTTTAAACATAATTTTAGAGATTTTCATTCATGTTTCCAAACACACCTACAACTGGAGTCCTTGTTGGCTGTGAGACTGAGGATGGTGGATTGGGATCTGCATTCAACTGAACAGCATGTTCAAGTTCAATTGATGTCTCGATATCTAAATCTAAATCAAGATCCTCATCAAGATCAAACTCTGCTGGACGACTCTCCACTACCCAATCTCATGTTGGATCAATGTCTTCCAACACAATGGGATCTGAATCAGGTCTTTTGTTCAGCAAATGGTTTCGTCTGAGCCGGAGGTTGTATTGGACATAAACTAGATCATTTAACCGTTTTTTATCCAAACGGTTTCTCTTCTTTGTGTTACTTGGGAGCAGGAGCGAAAATGGGAGCGGGAGCGACATTTTCAGAAGCTCCTGGTTTGGGAGCGAATCCCAGAGGAGTTCGACAACCAATGTCACTAACATCAAGGTACATAGAGGGATTGGTGCTCTTGATTAAATAAGAGTTCCATACCCTAATACATGACAAAATTCAATGGAAACATTGCAATCCTCCAATCCTGAAATCCTGAAAAACTGATAAGTCTGCTGGATTTTGAATGAAATCTAAAATTCTACTTTCTCCATATGAAATCCAATGAGGCCGAAACCACTCTCAAACATCCTGAGTCATTTCATGGTAATGTTAAAAATTTAAGTAAAAGGATGAAAATGAAGATTAAGGAGAATGTCACTTTTACTTTAAGAATTTAACATTACCATGAAATTTGAATAGCATATCAATAGTAGAGAGCATTTGAGTGTGTTAAATAGGGTTTGGGAGGGGGAATGGACCTCAAATGACATTTAGCAAATTCATATAACACCTTGGAGTCCAAACCAATCAGAAATCACCTTAAAAATCCATTAAAAAATATTAAATTGCTGTTTAACGTGTTCTGGGCTGGCTTTTTGTGACTCGGCCGAGTCATAACAGAAACAGCCGAGTTGGCTGAGTCAGCCATGACTCGGCCGAGTCATGGCTGACTCGGCCAAACGTACCATTTCAAAGGCCGAGTCATGGCTGAGGGTATTGGCTCGGATCAACTCGGCCGTTTCAGTATCGAAACGGCCGTTTTTTAAAACAATGGTTTGTATATACATTTGTTTATATGCATGGGGCTTTTTTTACCTTGTTGACATGTTGCATAGACAACTCTCCACCATGGACTGCTGTGGGGAGTCTCTTGGTACCTGGCTGGGTGATTTGGCACATGGTTTGGTCAACTTAACTTCTGGACATGTGGTTTAATAAGACTTGACACTTGGACATATGGTTTAATAGGATAGGATTGTGGTTTTGGCTCGACTTTGTAGGGACTTAAGTGCATAATAAGCTCTAGGACATATGGTTTAATGGCACATGACACTTGGATTGTGACTTTGGCTCAAGTTTGTAGGAACTTAAGTGCATAATAAGCTCCAGCGCCTAAGATTTGAAAGCTAAAAGAGGTGGGCTAGAGCCCATCACTTTTTCTAATTTTTAATCTGAAATAGACAACTTAAATAAAAATAAAAATAATTTTAACAAACCTTTTGGCTTGGGATATTGGCAAATTTTGAGAATAGGAGATGGAATTGACAAAAGAATTGGTTGTCATATGAAAAATAGGACGAAGTTTTTGAAGATTCACTGGATTGGAAATTTTGAGGTAACAAGAAAATAGCGGCTGTGCAAATATTGAGAAAATTCAAAATAATTTAACCTGGTGATTTGATGTTACAACAATCTACAACATACAACATCTGTTACCACTGATAAGCACCTAGGTTCTGAACTATTTTACCCAATTTACTATCTTGCAAACTGTAATTCTGGCGTATAATGTAAGGTTGAGTAAAATAAATAAATGCACTCTAAAACACTAGCATTTGAAGAATAGACACGGGGAACCATGAAATGGGCTCTCAAACAATGATAGTAATAAATCTAAACAGACCTAGTAAATTGCCGAGTTAATATCTGATAAGGTCTATGGTGTATGGTGTCAAATTATAATGTAGCTCAACATTGTGGTTTGATGTATTATGAATGAAAAGCATTGAAGTGCATGAGTGCTTTTAATTCTTTTGTTTTAAATTTGTTTGGATTAAAAAAAAAACGGACGTACAAATCCTTGAATTATGTATACTGTTTCAAAAAGGTTGCAAACTTCTAGGGAATTGTAGAGTGCTGGATGTTACTTTGAATTCAGTGACAATGTCTTTTTGGTGATTATATGTGTTGTAGGTGGGAAGGTATGATGCACATTGCTCTTCACAGCTGGGCACAACATCAGAAATGGGATGATTTCGTGTCCAATTCTAATTCAGAAAAAAAAATCTTTCTTGCTGTACAACTGCTGCATATTGCAATCAGAAATTTAGGAGATTCTTGTAGCCTTTTACGAAAGGCTTGTACAGTGGCAACACCTTATAGCTTCTACATTAGTAGCAAGGAATGGGAAGCACAATTTGGACTGGATGCTAACAGTGACATGGTTTCATGTCAAAAAAATCCGAAGGCTCTTTCTTGCAAAGAAGTGTTTTCTAACTTAATTGGAATTGTGGCAAGAAGATGCAGATTTGCAGATGCATATAGAATTGTAGAGGCCAGTCTCAACAGTTTGGCTGATGATTCCTTACAATGGATGAAATGGCTTCGACATCTATCTTCTGAAGACACAAACTCAAGTGGTCAGCACAGTTGCGATGATCCTTATAAACTTCTGAGAGAGATGTTTAAAGCAGACCAATCGGATGTATTGGAATATGAAAGTGCTTTCTTGCGAGTGAAATCTAAATTCTGTCATGAAGTGAAGTTTGAGGAAGCACAGAGTGGTTTTGCATTTCTTCTTAGAAAATATAGGCGTTCCAGGAAACAGTTTATCAATGGAATGTTGGCTTTGCATTCAAAATGAATGGAAGATTATCACACGAACTCTTCTTTGTTTTCCCATTTATGTGAAAATGCTTTATGTAGGCATGTTATGATTGGTCACATCTTGTGGGAGTTATCTGTCCCACTTCAATGGAAAACACTGCTGAGCTTCTGTAGTGGCTCTTTGTGGCGGCCATTTCTCCAGAAAATGTCTATAGTAGGAAGAACTAATGCAAATTTATTTTATGCCCCTTAAATTATAGAAACAGAAAGCTTTCTCTGTAGATTATATGCATGATGTTGGATTTCAATGCAAGCGGAATCTTAAAACTTTGAAGTTTCCAAGGCATGATTTTTTTCTAAATTTGTTATTTTGAGTGGATGACATTTTGTTTGATGGTATTTATAGTACTGATCTTTGTTTTCTTATGCAGTGGGCTTTTGTTTTTGAAAAAATTTCATGTTTTAGCTCTTCAAAGAAAGGAATATATTATATAAATGTTTCAGTCCTTGAGGGACTTTCAGACATCAAGATTCAAAGCCATTATAAGAATATACTCATTATAAGTTCAACATGTCACATGCGGAAATTGAACCCAGGAAGGGATAACAACATTTCTTCCAACCACCAAAGCCACGTCCAATTGAGTTTTGAATTACTCTCATTGTAAAGGAATCTAATAAATTAATATTATTTGATCCTCCCCAGCTTGGACAAGTTGGGGTATAAATTGTGATGGACTATCTTGTATTTAGAAGGAAAGGCATCATGATGATATTGAGATATTAGGCTCAATAATATTGTCCTCTTATAGCAAAGACTTTGTATTGGGGTTGTTACCCACCACTTGTGGGTGACACCCATAGGAGAAAATTTTCTCCTAGCTCCTCAGCTGGCAGCACCTTGTAGCCACCAAATAGCTCAATGTGCCACCATCTCCTCCACCTGAGCCAACCGTTATGCTCCCTCAACCATCTGTTATGATCGTATGTTTGAAGGTGGGCCTTCCAACCCCGAAGGTATGACTTTCATTATATAGTTGGGTATCTTTGCTTAATTATCATGGACACTTTTGGGTCTGGATTAGTGGGAGGATTCAACAAAAAGAATGGGCTTGGTTTTTACTCTTGTCCCCTTGTCCAATGTGGTGGTTAACCTTGTATCCTAGTCCCGTGGGACGTCCTTTACTGGCTACTAGCTTTAGGAGGAACACTACATGGGAAATCCCGATTTTGGTTGTGTGGTCCTGCTTCTTGACACCACATATATCACTCCCCTCTGCTCATTATAACCTATTTCTAATTATTTCCCATATGGATCCACATTTGTCCATTGGGTCCACAAGGTGTTAGCCTCCCCTTCCCCTTGTCCACACTTTGGGTCGGGCTTAGAACGATGCCCCAGAGGTTGATGCAACTAAAAAGAAAGTAAAAAGTATAATTTGGCCACTCTCAACAAGAAATGTACCATAAAATGCAAAAGGTGGCCGGGACATACAAAATTAACACGTGGGCAAAAGCCAAACATCAGCTCTACCCACATCACTATGACCATCACCTTGGTTTCTAGGGTCCCCCTACATCATTAAGAAACCCATGATTGTCCCAATTCCTGGTGGGCGATGAACTGCCCGACCTTGAAGCGGTATTCACTACTACATCATTCACATCATGCTCTCATACCCTGGAGCCTTGAGCAGTTTTAGAAGAAAAATCAATAAAAGGTAAAAGAAATATGAAAAAGGGTGGAAAAACAAACGTCGAGGTAACTCATGTACCACGATTTCCTTCTCCTACACTCATACACCCAAGTGTGGGCTTCCCTTATTTTAGTTACCCTTTTACAATGGCATGGGGCTTGGAGTCTCCCCCTGATGCTTCCATTCCATTCCATCATTATATCACATGACACTTGCCACTTGAAGGATGTCCCATGGACCTGTCACTTCTTTAGAGATTGAAACCACCTCATAGGGTCCTTGGTTAACCTCCTTGAACTTCGAGACACCTGTGCACTCTAAAGCCCACTATGGAAGGGCATGCCACTATGAAGTGTCCACTTGGTTCCATGATTTGTAAGCTCATTTACTCAATTACACTGATGATTTGTCATACTTGAAGGTGAGGAAACGCATTGGAGCTTATGCAGGATTACATGTGGGTTTTCATCATGGGCTTTGGTCTCTCTATACAGGGTCCAAGCCTTCTAGAGTGTCATATTGGCATTTTTAGGGTGTGTGTTGAGAGCCATGGGTCTCCACTATAGTAGAGAGCAGATATCTATGACATGGGATCTTTCAGTGCCATCCATTGCTCGCATGTGTTCCACCTATTTGATGATGATGATGATGATGATGATGCACCTGGACCACCTTGCCCTACACACTTGCACCACACACTTGACAGTTGATCCAAGGCCCAGATGAGGTTATATCTCACCATAGGAGACAAAGGGAGCGCTTGCATCATTGTTCCAGCCCTTACAAGTGGGATACAGGCTTGTTCGATCCATTTGGAGACTGTTGATTTTTGATAGCTTGGGAAGGACTCCAAGCCCTAGGGTTCAAAGTTTGGAGGTTAGAGCGCCACAAAAGCACTTTGTGGGCTTGGAACCCAAGATGTGGTCTTTGCACCCAATATTGTGGGTGTGAATTCGTGAGGAGTTTTGGACATGTGATGATTTGAGGTGATAGAGAATCTCGAGAGCAACCGGGAGCAAAGATCACTCAAATTCGAATTGTCTATCATGAGATATGAATTTTTTGTTGTAGTTGTGGGTTAATGTGGCACCTAAAGCAAGTCGGCTTGGTGTGTTAGAGTGCCACAAGTTATGCTTGTTGACACCACATGATTTGATATAAATTTAGGAGAGATGAGAGGCATTTCTCACCATCCCAAGTGTAACATTTCATAGTAAATCAACTTTTGAGGCAACCGAGCTCTAGGAGGTGGACGAAGTGCAGAAGGGCTTGTTTTGGGTGAGTTTGGCATCTTCAACTAGGCCGAGGAGCTACATGAAGACAACCGCAACCTTAGAGGACAAATCTGGGCTAGATGTGTGGGTAAATTATGTCCTAACAGGTCTGAATTCTGAGCAAGAGGCAGTTGTGTCGTCTGGGCATGCTTATGAAGGATTCTTGTGTGGTTTGGAAGGGATGTTGCCCCTGTTTCTTAGGTCATAGGCTAGGGAGAAAACAAAAGTAGGCCGCAGGCCTTACTGTCCATAGAACAAGGTGCCATGAGGGTGGTTTAGGGTTGGTAATTAGCCCTGGACAACAATGAAGAAGAGCAGAGGTAAGGGAAGCTAGGACACAGCTGTTAGGAAGTAGTTTGAAGGAGTTGAAGTGGGATGATGTGGACTGTCATCTTGCCCTAACTATTCAACCTATCCTACAACAATGTTTGTCCATATTTGAGTTACGTTGTTTTTTATTTTATGTTGAATTGTTGCTAGGTGGATGAGGTCCTAGTGTGGACAGTTGTATTGGGAATCTTGTGGTTGGTGGAGGGAAACAAGTAGGTGTCCAAAGTAGCCCTAGAGCAGTTGACAAGGACTTTGGACAACTATGAGTTGGGTGAAGTTTTGGTAGCCTAAGTAGCTCCTTGATGGACTAAGGAGTCTATTAGAGGCAGATTGGAGCTCAAGGTTTGGCTAGCCAGAAGAGCAGATTGTTGGAGCCCATGTTCATCATTCGAGAAGCGACATTTGATGGTAATAGGTAGAAACCCTCCTGCCCTATGGTAGTCTTCATTGGAGCAACGTCAGAAGACTATAGTGGGAAGAAGACCTTGAGTAGTTGAGGAGCAACAGTGGGCAGTTCAGAGTTGTTCAACAATGGCGTTGTGAACAACTCAACAGGAGTCTCGATGTGTTGATGGATAAATAATTAACAAGAGAGCAGATTTGATAGCCGAGATCCAGTGGCCAGATGGATTTGGAGCATTGATAGAGGCAAGTGATGCAAAACGGAAGAAAAGGACCCACAGGTGTACAAGATATGACAAAGAAGTTGTGATCGTGCACTACATCAGCTAGATCATCAGATTATCTTGTATTGTGTATTCTTGTACTTGTGGATATTTGAGGGCCATTATCCCTAGTACATGAGCCCTAGACTATTGTATTATATCAGTTGGATTAATATAACGAAGATCGGGTTATTGTACATATTTGTATAAAAAGCTGTGTATATTTTGTGCACTAGTAGATTTAGTGATGTTTATATTCCATTGTGCAAAGTAGATTGTAGCGTCAGTGATTTAAGATTCTATCCTAGACACTAGTATAGTGGAAAAACAACAGAGACCCATTAGGATGTTTTTGTGCCCCCACATCCATTTGGGAGCACAATAGGTTGTTTGCTTGGAGATCAAGGGGCCACCCCCTTTATCACTATAGTTGGATCCCTTCCACTCATTTTGGCACATGTTGGACTCCATTTGGCCTTTCAATGGCCCTTTGACCTATTGTATCTATCATTTTGGCCCTCTTAAGAGACTTATTTTCATGTTATGGAGCTATCTTGGTGGGCTTGTCACCAAGTAATGTTATTTTGTACATTATTTTATTAGTTGGGGCATCATTAGGCCTAATTAGGCAAATCAAACCCTTAGAGGATGATATATATTGATGAGAGGATCATTTGATTCTCATCATCACTTGGATTTGTATCTTTTTTCTCTCTTGAGAATTTCGCTATACCTATTTGAGGACGAATTGGAGAATCTTTGATGCATTTTGATGTTTGGATATCTTTCTTGGTCTTGGAGCTTCGATTTTGTCTCAATTTGATGATTGTTCTCTCTCTATTTTATACATGTATAACGTATGGAATTGTTGTTCATGAAATCTGAAATTATGCCCTAAGTTTATGTGAATTAGTATAATTGTTGATCTTGTGAGGAATTGCATATGTTACATGTTTGGGTATAGTGAATGAATGTTCCTAGGGGTACATTATCTTCATAATTGCTTTGATAAGTCATCAAATTGCTGCAACAAGAAGTATAAATTCCTTGGTAACCTAGTAGCTGCCTTTAGGGCTATACAAAGTTGTTGGAGGATTCCTTGATTGAGTAAGAACGTTCCAAAGGTTGAAAGCACATTGATTCCATTCTCCCAATAGGCTACGAATTGATCCTATACTTGGTGATCACCTCAACGAATACCTTTATCACCCCCTTCTCTCCTTTTGAAGCCCTAACCCTAGGGGTCTCCTAGGGCATCATACGAAATTCATTGCAACCATACATTTCAAGAGCGAGTTGGGCTACAATTGCGTTGGGGTATTCTCTAGGCCCCCACAAATTTTGAAGAAATTTTTGTGGCTAGATTTGGAATTATCTCAAGCCCTAGCTCCAACTATGTTCTTAGCCTTAGGTTTCCTTGGTTAGTGGGTTCATCAAGGATCATTGTATTGAAAAATCAAGTTGAATCTAATTTCCTTAATCCTTTTCTCCTCCCTTACTTGATCAATACCTTTTGTTTGAAGTTTCACCCGAAACCCTTGACCTTGTGTGGATCTACTTGGTCTACTTTGTGGTCCTTCATCCTTTATCACTGTAGTTTCACAAGGATCATCTTAGAAGCCATCTTCTCCTAGGAATCTTAGGTCTAGGGCCTTCCTTATCAAGGATTATCCATCATCCCTGGGTCTAGGCTTCCCTTCAAGCCTTTCTTGTAGAGCCATATACCTTGCTTCTTGAACAAGTAAGCTCTATCATCTGAGCCTCTCTTATGAATGGGCTCTTGAAATCACTATCTTTCCATCATTGATATATCATTCTTAGTGACTTCCCATATATTGAGACTCCTTGCATCGGTGAAAGTTTGTAAAGAGCAGGGGACATTCACTAAGGTGACAATGGGTCTTTGTCCCATTGTTGCCACTTGGTCTAGTAGTCTCCCCTTTGGAACCCCTCCTAGGATCCCTGCTAGATTGAGTGATAATAGGGGTCACAAATCTTTTCCATATTAATAGCTAAGTTATTTCTCAAGGATTTTTTTGTCTATTTGGCCTACTAGTATGCTTATGTAGCTATGGTGTTTTCAAGAGCTTCATGCAACCATAGTGTTTTAAAGCGAGTCCAATTATTGCCCAACACTTAAATACTTAAATGGGCTCTTGAGGACAAACTGAGTAGGGCTCAAATAACTATGATCTGGGTTTAGGTACACTACCTAAGACAATGGGCTTGGATGCTTATGATGACATCATGTAATGAATGCAAAAGTTAGTTGCATTGATACAACAATATGCTCCTTGAGGCTTGGGAGTACTAAAATTGGGTCTCTGTGAAACAAAGAAAGAAGAAAGAAATTATTTTAACATCCACGAGATTAAAAATAACCCATGGGACAAGCCACCTGACTAACAGATTTATGCATTTCAACCCTTCTTGTGTTCAATGTAATGATGAGCGCCTTCAACTTCTCAACCGTCCCCTCACTGAATAGATTTTCCCAAGAGCTTGCTATCAGGGTATTTACATATTTGTCCCTGTTGTCCTTGAAGGCTTCACATTCTAAAATAAAATGTTTTTCAGTTTCCACTTTTCCAAAAGTGCAAAAAGTGCACACTCTTTCTTCCCAATCTTCTTTAGGTCTTTTCCAACGTCCAGTTTCACAACGGAGTTGGTGAGAGTTAGTTCTTAACTGGGCAATGAGAATTTTGGCTCTCCATGATATATTGGCCTCTATGTACGCTTTTTGATGATGATTGTAAGTGGGATTAAACTCTTCAATATAATATTTTTTCTTTCTCCCTATCTCTTGATCCCAAATACACTTGTGGAACTTATCAATAAAAAAATATTTTATCTCTTTACCATTTGTGGGACACATGTTCAAGTAAATATCCCATTTACTGAACCATTTGATGTTTACCGCATCCAAGTCTTCTTTCTTTTGCACAAAATGTCATTGAAGACAATCTTTAGGCCATATGTCATCTACCATTTTTCTACTCTTTTTAAATATCTTATGAGTCGTACCATAGCGCGTGCTTCAATAGGGACTACCCCCATTTCACTCATCATGATATCATAAGGGACTGAACTTTTAATTTTGAACTTGTTTGTGATCAAACGTTTTTGGATTTTCTCAATTTGCTTCCACTGTAAGTCAGAGGTACTACTGGCCCACAATTCACACCCATAGAGAACAACTGAAATCACTAAAAGCCCAAAAAGAGTTTTGGTAGTCTTCTAGTCCCATAACTCTGCCTCTCTACACCTATTTTGAAAAGCATAAAACGCTTTCCACCCTCCCAAAGTCCTCTTATTTTTGCAACTTTCCCAACTTAGATTTTTATTGAAGTCAAATCCAAGGTATTTGTAATTTGCTACTTCTTCAAGAGTGTTGCCTTCAAAGTAGAACTTATGTTGATCATGATTTCGTTTGTTAGAGAAAACCACCACTTTCGTCTTGCTAATATTGACTTGCATCCCCACTGTTTTACCAAAAAGTGTAAGTGACAAAGGACATCCTTGCTTGACCCCAATATCGCTCCTGAAATTTCCAGATATGCTAGTTGGAGTTTTGATTTTGAATTTAACCTCTTCATATAGCCTATGGACAACTGCTCTCAAATGTAAAGGAACTCCAAGTTCCTCCATTTTGTGCCAAAGTTTATCCCTAGGAACTGTGTCAAAAGCTTTCTTAAAATCAACAAAGCAACAAAAGACTTCCTCCTTTTTCTCCCACACTTTTTCAATGATGTTTCTTAATGTTATACCATGATCAACCGTGGAATGCTTGGTCTAAAGCTGCTTGCCCCTTAGCATGTTTACCCCTTTCTTCCACCCACTTGCTGATTTTATTTTCTAGCATGCTTCTAAATAGCTTTGCAAACAAAGGATTTATCATTATGGTTCTATAATTGGAGGGATTATTGATGTCACCGCTCTTGAAAAGAGTTATTGCTAGGCTTGTTGTCCAATTTGTAGGGAACCCTTGCTGATTGACTTTGTTGAAGATTTTCGCAATGTGAGGTGCAAGAGTTTTCAAGCCCCACTTTAGATACTTTGCTTCAAGTTCAACTAAGTCTTTTGCTTTTCCAATACCCAACTTGACCTCTTCCACAATGAAAAGCTTAGTAGCAGTGTTGACCAATGGGGGGGGGGTCAACATTAGAAACCTTTTCATAAATATGTCTTTCATAATCAAGCCATTGAGAAGTTGTAATCCTATTTTCAGTTTGTTTCTTCCTCGATTGAAGATCTTTCCAAAATAACTTGGGGTTATTTTTCCCCCAGAATATCAGTTCTTCCCTCCTTGAGACCATGAAATCAACTTGTTTCTTTCTCAAAATTTGTTTGTAAACTTTAAGATATATTTCTTTCTTGTTTGACTCTTTCAAACTTCTCCTTGCTTTTTTGCATTCATCATCAAACCAAGCATTAACTAGAAAGCAATCGGTTTCAAATTTTCTATTTTTTTTTTCTCTTTTGCACTCTGCAAGTGCCCTTTGAATTAAATTTGTTAGCTCGTGACTATGAAGGCCATGTGGAGGAATTTTTAGCTTCTTGAGAAGCCTAACACTATGTTGAAGGTGTTATAGTTTCTTTGAGTTAGAAGAATTCTGCCCTTTGAGGGAGATTGATGAATGCACTAATTTTTTTATCCAAGCTGCTTCTTTCAGTGCAAGAGAACCTTAAATGAACAGGTTTGTGATCAATTTTTAAATCCAAAATCCGTTCCTGAATCAAAACTTCCTCCATTTTTTCACATAAACCATGCAAGCAAATTGCATAATCCACCACACTTGCACCATTGTAAGTGTTACAAGTGAAGATCCTAGAATTCCCCCATTTATCTAAGCCATTGCAAATGACTAAATCAAATGCCCCACATAGAGTAAGAAGTTGTTCCCCAAAATTATTATAGCCTTTGTTATTTTCTAAAACTCTTACCCACTGGTGATTGCTTTCTTCGGTGAGCCAAATAGGATTACAATCTTCCTTATAGCAAAGAATGCTAGCTTGTGCACTTGCAATCCTAGCATTGAAATCACCAACTAAAAGGATTTCCCCTAACTGTGAATACACTGCAATATCATTTCTTAAAGCTGCAAAGGGGTCTTTGCAGTCAAGCCCTCTATCTTTGTAAGTTTTTGAAACTTGTGGAGCAAAATAACATGCTGCAATTCTAATGATATTTCCATTTTCAAAGATTTTAAACCAAATGAATTGTTTATTTGAGTCTTCTTTTTCTAGCTGAATGAGATAACCTTATTTTTCCCTCACTAAGATCATGATGCCCTCATGCCATTTTCCATTCTCTGTTGCCTTGTTCCACATTACCATCTTCATGTACCCTTCAAGCAAAGGTGTCTTGCACCCTTCATGCTCATGTGTTTCTATGTGACAAACTATGTCTCTACCTCCTGCAATAAGCCCTAACCCAAGTCCTTGCCTCCATGGGTAACCTCTACAATTCCAACAAACTTAACTTAAGGAAACTTGGGTAGAACTTGACTGCTATTTCTTTCGGCATAAAAGACTCCAAGTTGAATCTTCACTCTTATCTGCCCCTGCTAACCTTGTTGCATAGTTACTTGTTAAAGAATTTCCTATCCCTTCTTTGTTGCTAGCTTGTTGTATTGTTTTAGAATGGGGTCCAAAAGAGGCAATAACAACTTTTCCTTTGTATAACCATGCCCTTTTGCCCTCGTCCCTTGCTTCTCTAACCTTTAACATTTCCTCTCTTCTTTCCTCTTGTTGCCTAATAGTTAAATCTTCATCTATAAAAAAGTGAGAGCCCCTTAAGAGTTGCTTCATTTCTAAGAGATTTTGCTTGTCATGTGTGCTTGACATAATGACTCTTATGGGCCTATCCTCTCGTCACTGATCTTACACACTCTCCACGCTTGGAAAATTCAACCTTGCCAAAGCAGTTTGTCTTTCAAAAAATCACTTCCAAGATCAAGAGTGCATTCATCTTTCCCATAATCTCTCACCCCCTTAATAATTATGTTCACTGCTCTGACTTGCCTTTCTTTCATTTCTCTATCTTGCATGTTGTCCATTTGGTTGTTTGTTACTTCTTCTATATTAGCAGATTTTTTAGTAACATGTGCCCAAGTTTTGGGATTGTTTGTAAAACCCGCTTTCTTTTCTCCTCTTCCTTTCACTTCCTGGTTGTTTGTTTCATCAACTGCTTTCCCTTTGTCCTAGGATGCCTTAGGTATCAACACATCTTTATTTCCCATTGTGATTCCTTCATGTTTTTCTAGGAAACCTTCATGTCTTGCCATTCAACCTTCCCTACCAAAAGAGCTTCTTGCAACAATGCTACTTGCTCATTTAAAAACGTATTACTTTCTTCCAAAGCCTGGTATGCATTTGTTATTGTGTGTATTTTAAGATCTCTTGCCTGTTGTTTAACTTCCAACTCCTCCAACCTTCTCTTGGCATTTACCAACTCTTGCACATACAGGTCAAATGACCAGGTTAGAGGTGTGGATGTGGGGTTGTATAATTCAGAATCATTGTTTCCTTTAACTCTATTTTTTGTTGTGTCCTTGTAAAGTGGGTTTGATTGAACATTGTTTATTACGAAGGACCAAATTTATTTCCATTCAAGACTGCCTTTGCCTTTCCTGTTCCCATTTTAGACATGCAATTCTACATTTTAAAATACCCCAAAATTGCTTGGAATTGACCCAAACCCACTTCCATGTTTTAACCAAGGAAGCAATTTTCACTTGGCCTAGATGGTTAATTTCAACAAAATCTGGTATCTCTTGTTTAGGCATGATGGCGACATCGTCTCCATTGTCATACAGTGAAGGGGGAAAAAAGAAGAGCTTAATATTTGTCTACCTATTGAGAACAGCCAAAACCACTGGAGCCCATGGAGAAGGGTGGCGGCTCCTTCCTTGATATCCAACGACGACTCCTTCCGTGTGTTCCTTCCTGCAAGGATCACAAGGTAGAGTTTGCAAGGTCAAATTGCCAAATACTTCCCTAAAATATTGCGCCAAAGATTGCCCTTGAAGCCTGCGCCAAATCTAGAGCGCACAACCTGCAGGGATCACCAGGCAAATATTGCAAGATCAAAGCACCAAAGTCTACACTTGAAGTATGCACCAAAGACTACCCTTGAAGTCTATGCTAAAGAGCCAAAACTTGTGTTGAATCCTGCGCGATTCATAAACCTACGAACTGTCGTTTTGGGATTTTCTGTAGGGTTGACACCTGCTGCAAGGTCCACTAAATATTGGAGACTAGGAAAATACGTCTGAATAAGTGCGTGAAGAATAACATACAAGTATTCTGCATGTTACTGCTCAATCTAGCAGGGGTCCTAGGAAGGGTTCCAAAGGGGCAACTACTAGACCAAGTGGAAACAATGGGACAAGGACCCACTATCACCTCAGTCGATGTCCCCTACTCTCTATAGACTTTCAATGATGGGAGGAGTCTCGGTATGGAGGAAATCACTTGAATAATAGGATCAATAGCAAGGCATAATGTGATTTCCTAGGCCCATTCAAAGGAGAGGCTCAATTAATGGTTCAAATACTTAAAGAAAAGTTGAAAGGCTCCCCAAGAAAGACCTATAAAAGATGACCTCGGGCTTAGGAATATTCAAAAATGATGAATGCCTAAGATCAAAACTTCCAAAATCCCTTGCTTTTGATTGATGTGTCTATACTAGGGTTCCAAGTGAGGCAAGGATGGCTCATTCAATGGAAAGATTCAATTAAAGTGTCAGCTTTGGGAGAAGCTAGGGTGACTTTCCACGAAAAGCCCCTTGAGAGAAATACTATAAGAGACCAAGGGTTGAGAGATATACCATGGTAAAGGCTCATCCAATGATCACCTATAGTTAAGAGAAAAGGTTTTGAATGATGAACTACAAAGTGCAAACCTTCAAGAAATCCCCAAGTCAAAGCAGCTTCAAGGGTTCCCTCTTGGTGTGATAGCTAGGGCATCAATTTATTTGAAATTCCACCGTCAGAATTCGTTCAAAATTGGAGGATGCCTAGAGGAGACATAAATGAAGAAACTTGTCCAAACAGAATCCTAAAATTCCTCCTCCCTAAAATTTCGCACCAAGCCCTAGAAAATCTCCTTATCCTTAGGGGACGAAGAAAAAAGGAAAAAAGGTGAAAGAATGATATTTCATTAAGTTAATGTGATCACCAAGGATCTAGGACTAGTGCCTGGCTATTGGGAAGATTGGAGTCAAAATGATCAAGATTTAGGAACTTCACTCTTCAAGGAGGCCTAAAGAAGTAGTTCCACTCTTTGTGGATGCGGCGTCACAACAACTTTAGACTTTTATACTTCAATATGCAAGATTTGATGGAGTTTCAGGGTAAAAGGTGCACAACCTAACCCTAGGAAAATTTGTTCTTCTTGCCAAGATGAATAACATATGCAATGAGCCAAGATTTCAAGTGTTTCATAATTTCGCATTAGTTTTTAGGGCACAAGTAAAGTCATGGCATATCATTTCCATACATTAGACATGAAACATTATGAAATTCACATGAAAAGAGCACTTACATTACAAAAAGAGTATATCCATCCATAAACTTGCCAAATAGAAGCTCCAAGAGAGATAGCAAAAATATTCCACACATCAAAATGCATTTAATCATCCAATCATTCCACAAATTGCAATTCTGAAATCTTTAGACAAATATATCCCAAATCCAAGTAATGATGAGAGATCAAGTGGACCACTCTTATATTTATATGATCCTCAAGGGACTCGAATGGCCTAATTATGCCTAATAACACCCCTACAATAAAAATAAATTGCAAAATAACATCCTTTTGGTGACAAGCCCACCAAATAGCTCCATAATATGAAAAATAAGCCTCTCAAGAGGGCCGAAATGATATTACAATAGCTAGGAGGTTTGTTGGAAGGCCAAATGAAGTCCAACATGTGCCAAAATGAATAGAAGGGTTCCAAAAATAGTGATGAAGGGGATGGCCCTTTGGTCTCCAAGCAAATGACTTGTGGTGCCCCTAAGTGGATATGGGGGCACACAATCATCCTCGTTGGTCTCCAATTGATTCGAACAAGCGTGTATATCATCTGCAAGGGTTGGAACAATGATGCAAGCCCTCCCTTTGTTTCCCATGGTGAGACAGAACCCCATCTTGACCTTGGATCAACTTCCAAGTGTGTGGTGCAAGAGTGTAGCCAGCTAGGAAAGGTAGTCCAGGTGCATCATCATCATTATCAAATAAGTGGGACACGAGCGAACAATGAATGGTGTTGAAGGATCCCATGGCATGGTTATCTTCTCTCTGCGATAGTTAAGACCAATGGCTCTCAACGCACACCTTATAAATGCCAATATGACCCTCTAGAGGGCTTGGACCCCGTATAAGGAGACCAAACACCAAGATGAAAACCCACCTGCAATCCTACATAAGATCCAATGTGTCTCCTCACCTTCCAGTACAACAAATCATTAGTGTAATTGAACAAATGAGCTTACAAGTCACGGAACCAAGTGGGCACTTCATAGTGGCATGCCCTTCCATAATGGGCTTTAGAGTGTACTAGTGTCTCCAAGTTCAAGGAGGAGGTTAATCTAGGACCCTATTAAGTGGTTTCAACCTCTAAGGGAGTGATAGGGTTGTGGTATATCCGTCATATGGTTGGTGTCATGTGATACAATGATGGAACGGAGTGGGGGATCAGGGGAAGGCTCCAAGCCACATGCCATGTTACATGGGTAGCTATGATGAGGGAGGCCCACACTTGGGTGTACATATGTAGGAGGGAGCAATTATGGTACATGGGTTACCTAGGCCTTTTTTTTTCCACAATTCTTCAATTGCCTTTTGCCTTTTATTGATTGTTCTTTTATAACTAGTCAGGGTTCCAGGGAATGAGAGCATGATGTGTGTTATATAGTAGTGATTACCCCCTTAAGGTTGGGTAGTCCATCGCCCACTAAGGGTTGGGACAATCATGGGTTCCTTAATAATGCAGGGGGAAAATATGAGTGGCCCTAGGAATCGGGGTGATGGCCATGATGATAGGGGTAGAGCTCATGTTGGATTTTTCCCACGTGCTAAATTTATATGTCCCGACCATCTTTTGCATTTTATGGTACATTTCCTATTGAGAGTGGCCAAAATATGCTTTTTACTTTCTTTTTCGCTGCATCAATCTCCGGGCATAGTTCCATGCCCAACGCAAAGTGTGGACAAGGGGAGGGGGAGGCTAATGCCTTTTGGTCCCAAGGATAAATGTCGACCCGGATGGGAAATATGTGAAAAGGGGTTATAATGAGTGGAGGGGAGTGATGTATGTGGTGTTGGGAAGCGAGACCACACAACCAAAATCAGGATTTCCCATGTAGTGCCACTCCTAAAGCTAGTAGCCAACAAAGGAGATCCCACGGGACTAGGACACAAGGTTAACCACTAAGTTGGACAAGGGGACAAGAGTATAAACCAAGCTCGTTCTTTCTGCCGAATCCCCCCACTAATTCATGCCCATAAATGTAAAAATACCCAACTACATAATGGAAGCCATACCTTCGGGGTTGGAAGGCCCACCTTCAAACATACGATCATAACAGATGGGCGAGGGTGCATAATGGTTGGCTCAAGTGGCAGAGATGATGGCACATCAAGCTATCTGGTGGCCACAAGGGGCTGTTGACTGTCGGCTGAAAACAATCTAGGAGAAAAAAATCTCCTATGGGTGTCACCCACAAGTGGTGGGGTAACATCTGGCTCCAAGTGGGACATGATCTCTTAGTAGAGTGCACAAACATACTCAAATGGGGAGGTCATGAGAACACCAACAATCTCTTAGGAACGTAGACATGTTATCTTCACATCAAAGATTCAACACACAGGGCAACATGTTTTTGCGGCATCTTATGATCGCCCATGCTTATGTTAGGCCATAAAAGTCAATAGGAAATTAATTCTAAGTGCAAGTTTAATCTAAATGCACCTAATTTAGCATGATAACATAATATGATGTTAGCTCTAATGCGGAAATCAATATGCAATGCATCCTACCCTAACACGCATATTATCTCAGGCAAATAGTAAGTGTAATCATAGAACCAGTGCAACCAACATATCATTAGATTAATATAAACATGTATGCTTATATGATTACTCATGCGATAGATCGAAAAGCCAACATAAAAACAATCACATGGAGGATGTTGTGGGTGGGGGGCAAGAAAATACAATATCCATATGATGTAGAAAGGAGTCTTGTATGAGGGGAAGGGCACCAATTTAGAGGCTCAGAGCCTTTCTTGCAAGCACAAAATGGAAGAATGAATGACCAAACTCAAGAACTCCCCATCACGACCATTGTTCATAATGTTATACTTCTTGGTCGCCACAAAATCGTGTCGGGAGGGAAAACGGGACCAAGGAGATGGAGGGGCACACCAAACATGTTGCTCAATATGATGGTCATATTGGGAAGGGGCAACGATTGTGTGCCCACGGTCTTGAGGGTATGAATTAAGAGAAGGGATACATCTAATGAGTGGCTCTTCCTCAACATCATACTTAGGAGGGGGAAAGGGTTCATCAATATTGGTGATGGTATTAGAAAGGGAAAAGCAAGGGCCATTGGGATCTTGGAGAGGGTAAGGGAAAGTAGGGTTCTTGTCAGGGTCATCGTCGGTATCATAAATGGGGCCAGCTACTTCCAACAGATCCTCCTTCTCGACAGTGTGAATAAGTATGTCATTGTGAGTAGTGCCCTAAAGAAAGGAAAGACCAACCTCAACCTCATCTTCCTTGTCGGTATCATAAATAGGGTCATTGTTGAAATGATGGTTAATATCCCATTTTCCCTCATTTATGTAGAAGAAAGCAAAAGCGTTAACCTCACAGGGATCCACACTAGCCATATCCTCTAACACCTTTTCATGAATGAGAAACCCCATTTGATGATGTTCATCCTTGTGGGCTTGAATGGGGACTTTCATCAATACCACACTCATTTCCGACTCCTAAATCTACAACTTGAAGATCCTCCATGGGGTTTTCCTTTGCTTGGTCATCACAAATTTCCTCATAATCATTCTAACCATCCAATTCATTGACTTCTATGGGATGACTTTGTTGCGAATTGTAATATCTTTCGTTGACTAGTTCAATCAGGATATTGAAAGCACAAGCATAGTGAGCAAACTGAAAGAGATGGTCATGATCTTTCTCATAGGAACATTGTATTAGGTAAAGTTATTTTATCTTCCTATTACAATACTTGAATATGAAATCACTATCTTTGTGCTCAATTAAATACCCATAATACTTAACAAACAAATCCACACTTTCTTGCAATTTTTGGAAGTCTTCATTATCAAGTTTATTGCAAGGAAAACCAAGGACAATCTCTCTTTGAAAATAAGCCATTTTTCGTGATTTTGCATATGAGATCAAAATGGAGTCGCCAGGTTGAATTTTAAAGCCTTGATAGATGCTTGCTTCACCCTGCAAGCATTAACCCTAAAGTTCAATGAAGAACTAGGGCTATGTTCTTCCAATGGAGTCGCCAAGAATGATATATCAATGATGTCGTAAGGGAAACAAGGCACACGTCGTGTGTCCCTGGCAACGACACCAAAAATGTTACCACTCAATCTAGCAGGGGTCCTAAGAGGGGTTCCAAAGGGGAAACTACTAGACCAAGTGGCAACAATGGGACAGGGGCCCACTGTCACCTCAGTCAATGTCCCCTTCTCTTTACAAACTTTCACCAATTGGAGCCCCGGTATGGAGGAAATCACTTGAATAATAGGATCAATGACAAGGCATAACATGATTTCCTAGGCCCATTCAAAGAAGAGTCTCAATTAATGGTTCAAATACTTAATAAAAAGTTGAAAGGCTCCCTAAGAAAGACCTATGAAGGATGACCTCGGGCTTAGGAATACTAAAAAATAATGAACGCCTAAGATCAAAACTTCCAAAATCCCTCACGTTTGATTGATGTGTTTATACTAGGGTTTCAAGTGAGGCAAGGATGTGTAGAAATTAATGTGTAGATTCTAAACTGCTCATGAAATTTTCTAAATCACAAGACTAGAAGCTACTCTACTGATTTGCGGAAGTAAATTCACGATCGAGAACACAAATCATTAACATGCATCAAGATTTAACACACATACACAAAGATTTATCTAGGGGAAAGCAACTGCTCAAAACCCCTTACTATTTGTATTGCATTAATCAAAGAATCTGGATGAATACAATATGCTATGCTCAAGCTTGAGCTCAACCTGCACCTGTATCTTCTATCCTCTGCTTGACTGACTAACCTTGGCCAATACTTATCAAAAATTTCAAGCCTCCAAGCTCCTATTTCCTTGCATTGTTCCTCAAGGAATTATCCCCTTATTATTTAGGAAATTCCTCAATTTGGATTGTGCAATTCCTATAGGTCTTTCTTTTACTGCATGCATGACATGTACAACTTGGAATAGTTTACAAATGATAGTACACTGCCCTTGAACTCCAATCTCAATTGGCTAACTCGAATTTTTTGCATGCATCAATTATTTTGGGTTGATTGATCAGTGAACTAGATAATCACTCAGTGCGAAAAAAGATACACACCCTTAACTAGACCTCCACTAGTTCTACTGACAGTGAGAACTAGTTACACTGAAAATAACTCAAATTAACTGAAATAGATTGCTACAAATTAGCAATCAATCATGTAGAAATATACTCAAGTGTCTCTAACTCAAATTTATTGAGTTAACTGAGTGACAAGAGCCGTGTCACCTCAGTTAACTACCTCCAAGTATTCTGTTGAAATTGAAATTCGAATTTCTCCTAATTTAATCAAGGGAAAATTAAATTAGGATTTTCTTGCTGCATTTTCAACATGATGGCTCATTCAATGGAAAGATTCAATTAAAGTGTGAGATTTGGGAGAAGCTAGAGTGACTTTCCACAAAAATCCCCTTGAGAGAAATACTCTAAGAGACCAAGGGTTGAGAGATATATCGTGGTAAAGGCTCATCCGATGATCACCTATAGTTAAGAGAAAAGGTTTTGAATAATGAACTACAAAGTGCAAACCTTCAAGAAATTCCCAAGTCAAACCAGCTTCAAGGGTTCCTTTTTGGTGTGATCAATAGGGCATCAATTTATTTGAAATTCCACAATCGAAATTCATTCAAAATTGGAGGATACCTAGAGGAGACATAAATGAAGAAACTTGTCTAGACGGAATCTTAAAATTCCTCCTCCCTAAAATTTCGCACCAATCCCTAGAAAACATCCTTATCCTTAGGGGACGAAGAAAAGAGGTGAAAGAATGATATTTCATTAAGTTAATGTGATCACCAAGTATCTAGGACCAGTGCCTGGCTATTGGGAAGATTGGAGTCAAAATGATCAAGATTTAGGAACTTCGCTCTTCAAGGAGGCCTAAAGAAGTAGTTATGCTCTTTGTGACAACAAATTTAGACTTTTATACTTTGATATGCAAGATTGATGGAGTTTCAGGGTAAAAGGTGCACAACCTACTTCTAGGAGAATTCATTCTTCTTGCCAAGGTGAATAACATATGCAATGAGCCAAGATTACAAGTGTTCCATAAATTCACATTAATTTTTAGGGCAAAAGTAAAGTCATGACATAGCTTTCCATACATTAGACATGAAACATTATGAAATTCACATGAAAAAGAGTACTTGCATGAAGAAAAATATATCCATCCATAAACTTGCCAAATAGAAGCTCCAAGAGAGATAGTGAAAATATTCCACACATCAAAATGCATTTAATCATTTAAATCATTCCAGTTTGAAATATTTAGAAAGGTATATCCCAAATTCAAGTGATGATGAGAGATCAAATGAACCTCTCTTATATTTATATGATCTTCAATGGATTCAAATGGCCTAATTATGCCCCTACAATAAAAGTAATGTGCAAAATAACATCCTTTTGGTAACAAGCCCACCGAATAACTCCATAATCTGAAAAATAAGTCTTTCAAGAGGGCTAAAATTATATTACGATAGCTAGAAGGGTCATTGGAAGGCCAAATGAAGTCCAACATGTGCCAAAATGGATAGAAGGGCTCCAAAATTAATGATGAAGGGGATAGCCCCTAGATCTCTAAGAAAATGACCTGTGGTGCCCCTAAGTGGTTGTGGGGGCACAAAATCATCCTCATGAGGGAGTAATCGAGGTACATGAGTTACTTCGGACTTTGTTTTTCCACCCTTCTTCACACGCGTTTTGCTTTTTATTGATTGTTCTTTTATAACTGCTCAAGGCTCCAAGGAATGAGAGCATGATGTATAAGATATAGCAGTGATTACCCCATTAAGGTTGGGCAGTTCATTGCCCACCAAAGGTTGGGACAATCATGGGTTCCTTAATGATGCAGAGGCCAATATGAGGGGGCCTAGGAACCAGGGTGATGGCCATGATGATAGGGGTAGAGCTCATGTTGGATTTTTCCCATATTCTAAATTTGTATGTTTAGACCATCTTTTGCGTTTTATTGTACATTCCTGTTGAAAGTGGCCAAATTATGCTTTTTACTTTCTTTTTAGCTACATCAACCTCTAGAGCATAACTCTAGGCTCGACCCAAAGTGTGGACAAGGGGAGGGGGAGGCTAATGCCTTGTGGACCCAACAAACAAATATGGACCCAGATGGGAAATATTTGAAAATGGGTTATAATGAGTGGTGGGGAGTGATGTACGTGGTGTCTGGAAGTGGGACCACACATGCAAATTCAGGATTTCCCGTGTAGTGCCACTCCTAAAGCTAGCAGCCAATAAAGGAGATCCCACGGGACTAGGACACAAGCTTAACCAACAAGTTGGAAAAGGGGACAAGAGTTCAAACCAAGCCAATTCTTTCTACCTCCCACTAATCCATGCCTAGAAGTTTCCATGATAAGTAAGCAAAATACTCAACTACATAATGGAAGCCATACCTTCGGGGTTGGAAGGCCCACCTTCAAACATACGATCATGACAGATGGGCGAGGGTGCATAATGGTTGGCTCAGGTGGCAAAGATGATGGCACATTGAGCTGCCTGGTGGCCACAAGGCGCTGTTGGCTGTCGGATGAAGATAATCTAGGAGAAAAATTTCTCCTATGGGTGTCACCCACAGGTGGTGGGTAACACTACCAATTTCCATGTGCCCTCTACCTTCACTTGAAATTTTGATCCTGCCCTACCTCTATGTTTCTTTTGTGCCTCAACAGTGAAGACAACGCTCTGTAAGTGTTGTTGAGCTGCCAAAATGCATGAGATTCCCGCTCAAGCCTTCACGCTGCCAAACCCCAATATTGTCCATTTCTGCTAAATATCTTTAGATTTTAACACACACATCCTTTATTTTCCAAGGGTTGGAGATTGTGTACTGGAACGAAGCAAAGCCCTAGAAGCCAAATGGGTGTTTGATTGAGAGCTTTATGGGATGACTGTTATGGCAGTCTCACAGCTCACTCTTGATTGCACTCTCAAAATCCACAGCTCATTGAGGAAAGTTAATTTACCACTTGACGATAACCTCCTACACATGGAACACTCAGTTGTTTAAATTTTACTTATAAACACATTATTATAGGCGTAACACATGTAAAAAACATCTGGTTATTTATAAAACCATAATCTCTGTTTTTGTTGTGTTTTGAGAACACTTTACCAAAATGGAGAATAGAAAAGATACAAATTATATACTTATTATATTTTCCATCTTCTTGTAATCCTTCTCAAGGAAATCAGTTAACTTTTTATTTTATTTGAATCCTTGTTCTCGAGGACACCAGTAAACATTCTTTCAAAATGGCATGTTATAAGTTTGTTTGGCTCAAAATTTTGAATAAATAATCTCTCGATGTTCGCTTGTTCATTAAGGTTGATGTGTGTCTCACCCCCTCTTACATGATCATATAATCTTCAACCTAAACACCGTGCATTTGGACAAACTCCATTGTCACCGGCATGAAAAGGAAATGATCAGAAATGAAAAGGGAATCATCAATGCCTCAAGTAAAATGTCTATATGTTATTATATTTGAGAATGATCAGAGCCTCTGGTAAAGAGTCTATATATTATTACATTTAAATAGAGTTACAACTTACCTGTATTTTCGAATAAGTGCATTCTGCTGTTGTGATTGTTCCAATATCTGCAATCATGACATTTTATATTTCACTTAAAATAAGGCAGTGCACTGATGCTATTTTATATTTCATTTAAAATAAAGCAGTGATAATTTGGGCTAAAATTGGCATATAAATATAGATATAAAGGAATATTTAGAAATACATGCAGCTGAAAAGTAACCTAGGAATGTTATTGCTTCAAATTAAGAAATATATGTATCTTAAATGCAAGGCCATATCCTTTACTTTCATTATAAAACTCTCACATATTCAGCGGGGGAAGATGTGCCTCTGCGTCTTTCTAACCATCATAATAATAATAGATTCAAAGTATTTTATAAAGTAGAGAGTCATATGCAGATTGAACTTATATGATACAGTGCAAAAAAATGAAATTGTAAAAATCTAGTAATTATAAAGTAGAGACATATGCAGATTGAACTTATATGATACAGTGCAAAAAAATGAAAGTGTAAAAACCTAAGTTTCTATGGATTGAAATATTCAGAATATTTTGGATATCTCTGAGCAACCTGAATTAATATTAATGCATCTTTTGGTTGAATATTCGGAATGTTTTAAAATTAATGTAAATATAATTAAATTATTTCAAAAAAATTGTGATCTTGATTTAATTTATATTGAATTGAATTTGTATATAAATTATTTTAAAATTTGTATTGAATTTAGTTATAGGTTATGTTGAGATTATATGGAGATCTAAGTATAGATCATGAAGATGAGTTGTAGCAAGAAAATTTAATTTTCATGTTCTGATCATTTCATGGCAGGAAAATTCAATTTTTCTGCTTTGATCATTTGATGGCAAGAAATTTGAATTTTCCTGCTACAACTCATCTTCCTAGTCTATACTTAGATCTCCATATGATCTCAACATAACCCAAAACTAAATTCAATACAAAATTCACAAAGAATTAGCAAGAAAATTTAATTTTCATGCTCTGATAATTTCATGGCAGGAAAATTCAATTTTCTTGCTCTGATTATTTGACGGCAAGAAAATTGAATTTTCCTGCTACAACTCATCTTCCTACTCTATACTTAGATCTCCATATGATCTCAACATAACCCAAAACTAAATTCAATACAAAATTCACAAAGAATTTAACTGCAAATCTCCCATCAGTAGTTTGACCAATGATTCTTGGTCTCCACCATTTAACACATGCATTAAATTTAATTTCACTAAATCTTCAATAAGATTTCTCTGCCCAATTCACACACATAGGCACTTAATTCTACCAATTCCAGATTTTAAGAATTCTTCAATAATCGTGCACATAGACACTTCATACACAGAAGATATGAAACTTCATTTCATTAACAAAACCTGTACTACAAAAATACTCAAAAACATTTGTTTCTCTCTATGAGCCTGATTTCACATTCATTTGGCCATTAGCCTTGCTCATAGGCTTACAATGATTAAATACAAAATTAGAAGAAAAGTAGATTTTCCTACATCCATAAATCACTCCTTGATTTATTCCATAAAGCTCTCATGATTTATTCCCTAAAGCTTTCATGATTTATTCCCTAAATCTCTCATGATTTTCAAGGTAAATTAGCTTTTGCCTTATGGACAAAATCTCACCTATCCATAACTTTTCTAAAACTATGTTCATTAGTTATAAAACTCATAAAATATAACAACTTAGAAAATACAATTTATTTACATAGAAGAATATAAATTCTTCTAAAAAATCAAGTCCCTGTTTTGAAGGATTTTCACATCGAAGACTTAATGGCTTGGAATCTCTAATGCTCCTGCATCAGAGGAAGCAACAGTAAAAGAAGGGTCAAGCCCCAGACATTGTTGCAACATAAGACAAGGAACAAGTCACAACTTAAGGGGAAATCCAAGAGCCAAAGGGAAGTATGTTAGGGGTTGTTGCAGGCAAGGAAAAAACTAATGACAAGGTGAAGAAGGTTGGTTGCAAGAGACAACAACAACATTGAATAACCATGGGCTAAAGGAACATGCTCAATGTTGACTTGCTCGAGATTGATCAAAGTTTGATTGGTATTTTGACTTGGATATTGCCACATATTTCTAGATAAACTTGTTAATTTTGTAAACCTTGCTGAATTATTTTTGTTTGTTGAAAATGTAACTAGTTTTGGTCTTCATAATTGTTGTTCTCATTTCAATATGTATCCTATGTAACAAACAAAAGAAGAAAATAAAAAATTATTATTATAAAGCATGGGTTTCACGCTCTTTATTGATGGTATTCTAGATAAAATCATGTTCTTCATGCTTCTAGGGTTTATTTTATTGTCATGAGTCAAAAAATTCAACACCATGTTTATAAGACCCTTCTGGGAAAAATGTATTTGGAAAAATTATTTATTTTGAGTCTAGAAAGTCTTGGAAACTCCAATAGTACAAGTTGACCCTAGCAATTATAAGTCAGCCTAAAGAAGGGAATTCGACCCCTTGGAAAGGCTATATAAAGGAGCAATTGGACCTCATATGGAACACACTCATCTATAAGTTGGATCACACAAGGAGTTCGATCCTTAACTGGGAAACAAGAGAAAAGAAGAGTGAAGGTCTAAGAAACAAGAATAATTTGAGGAAGAAAAATATTTGTTTTTGGGTGTTATCTCTCTCACACATGTGAATTTCTAGGGTTTATGTTGCTACAAACGAAGGCCGAAATTGCAAATTCATTTTGCAGGAGGACGAAGTGTGTCTTGTAGCGAGAAGGAATAACTCTCTATCTTGACCTCATTGAACTTGGGAGGATTTGTCTTGCTCTAGGAAGGTCTCAAGAGGCCGTTGGAATAGGGTTTCTGTTGTAGCTTCAAAGGCTGAAATTATAGGGTTGAAGTCACAAGACGAGTTGCAATATTGAAGCTAGCAAGTCGAAGTTGCAGTTTGAAGCTTATCAGTGCAGAAAGAAGGAAGGACTTGTTGGAGGGCTGACTTGGTACTTGGAGAAGGACTTGGTCTAGGACTTGGGTCTTTGTGTCTCATTTTGAAGTAGATTCCATAAGAAGAGAAGATTTTACTCGATTTTTCCCTTAGAGGGGTTTTTCCCTAGATGGGAGTCTAATTTATGTGTCCTCTATTGTCACTGTTTTGTTCTTGATATTTGTTTGATGAAAATATCTAATTAAAGAACATTAAATAATATTAACAAAGTTCACAAGCAAGTATTAAGGTTAAGCAAAAATTGATATAATAAGTTGCCACCTTGAATTTTCTAACATGGAACCAGAGCTAAGGTGAGCGACAAGGCAGTTGGAAGGATTATCTTGTGGACACAAACAAGGGGTTTCTTGTTAATGGGAATCATTTGTGGAAGAAAGGAAGTAGAAGGCTTATATATCTGGAAGGAGGGTTTCTACATTAAAGAAGATCAAGATTCATTAAGCTCTCATTAAGGAAGGATTGACAGGAAGACTACAAGAAAGGGTTGTCTCTTGAGAGAGGAAGATCTACTTAAAGGCTCATTGAAAGGAGGAAGCATCAAAAGGATCTTGGTATCATTCATCACTCTTGAAATTTGTTGTTGGAGGAATCCTAGGAAACATCTTTCAAGGACGTTATTGAAGTTTCTTCAAAGGTCTTGAGGGCATCAAGAAAGGTTGACGACATAATCAAGGAGAATCTTGGTTATCAAGTAAGTATAATATTATTTCTCTTTTTCGTAATATACTGGTCATATGGGTCATTTCTGCAAGGAGAGTAACAAGCTCGTTGGAGCATCAAATTTTCTTACATGGAAGAAAAGGATTGCCCTAGAACTTATAGAGCATGAGGTAATGGAATATGTAACTAGGGAAATTACTAAACCTAGCAAAGACAAGACTCAATATCCAACAAAGTACAAGAAAGGGGAAGTGAGGGCACAAAGGATCATAGTTGAATCAATTAAGGATCCTCTTATTCCTTTCATTATAAATTTGGAAACTTCTAAGGTTATGTACGATAAGCTAGTGAACTTGTACTTGTAAGTACATCACGACAAAATATTTCTTTGTGAAATAAGCTATACAAAATCAAGAAGTATAAGGATGAGGACAAGGCATCCTTTCTAATTAAGATCTCTCAATTAAAATATCACTTGCAAGGGCTAGGGGAGACTATTTCTGACTCAGAAATGACCATCTGTGTACTAAATGCATTGCCACCGGAATGGAGCAACTTTGCAACCAACATCTACTCCAAGAAAGATTCAACTCCATTTGATGAGTTGTGGGCACAATGCATTTTGGAAGAATCCAAGATCAAGGTGAAAGATGACATTGGATCAGATGAACAATCTCAAGCCTATCTAGCTCGAATCAAGAAGATGAAGAAGGGGAAGTTTGGAAAGTCCAAGAAGAAAGATATGTCCAAGGTTCAATGCTTCAAGTGCAATGAGTATGGACATTATAAGAGGGATTGTCTTAGCCTACAAAACAACAAGAGAAAGGAAAGAAGTGAGGCTCACATAGTTGAGGAAACAGGTGAACTTGAGAAGAAGTTAAAGAAAGAAGAAGTGAAAGATCTCTACTATTAAAGGAGGCATCTTGTTTGTCAGGTTCTTTGTAAAAATTGGTCTTTCCTTTAGAAGAGTATGCATTATTGTTTACCTTAGGAGAATCTTATTTTTTAGGAAGAATCATGTGATAGTAGCATATGAAGAGTCTACTTGGTTAAGTTGCCTTTATAGAAATAATTTAAGAGAAAGATAGACCATTTTGCATATTGTTCATTCGGCCATTATCTAACATTAGGTTAGAGGCAGTCCTCCTGCTTAAATGGATCATTATGATCCTGGAAGAACCATCATTCTGGAAGGTTCTCAGAAGAAGCATTATGACAAGGTAGGTATACATTCCATGTAATGTGGATATAATACTCTTAAAGGGATGAAGGAATGTAATGGGTCAAGTTGCCAGTGCATTATAATGGCATACAACTAGATGATGGAACAAAAAGCGATAAATTATACACATTGGAAGTGACTCTTGGTTAAGATTCATGTACGTAGAATCTTGTAACATGCTTAGCATGATTGTATGATGTTTGAAAGGAAGAACATGACTTACTTAAGGATGTATAAAATAATAGGACTTTATCTAGATTATATTAATTAGTAACATCCAATATGATCTCCGCAAGAAAAAATTATAACTTTGTAATCAAGTTTGATCCTTGGGCACTCTAATGCACAAGGGAAGATTCATATGGAGATGAACCATGAGGATGTTGATTGGACGAGAAGGTCATCATGATGAGGTAAGTCTTATTTTAAATAATTGTTGGTTATCTGATTAGCATATTATTTTGTAACCTGGAGGGATGTTTCAGGTATACATGGTAACAGTTGAGGCAAGTTCAACTATATGAATGGAATGTATGAAGTAATCGTTGAGAGAATATCAATAGTATCGGGCAATTGTGAAGTCAGGATATGCTCATATTGGTATTGAAAGGTAGCAGTGAGAGAATATAACCCAAAGGTAAAAAGGAAGATCACTTTCATGGAGAAGCTTGAAGCTTGGGAAGGCTCAATACAATGCCTTCATTACAAATATGGAAGTGATGAGTAAGAAGAATTACCTGGAACCTATCAAAAGATCAAAGAGTGAATATGGCTAAATGATACCTCGAAAGGAAGCAGGCCCAATATGATGAGATGTGAAGGAAATAGGGAACCATGCAAATATAGAGAACAAGTAGTTGGTACTCTTACAAGGGCAAGATATAAGGCTTGTGGTGTTGACTTCCCAAATAAAAATGAATTATGGATCTCCTCTAGTTTTGAGGGGGAGTAAAAGGAATATCCTCAAATAGGAGCAAGGTTCTATTCTCAAGTTAAAAGGATAATAGGGATATCCTCTCTAGTTGAGAGGGAGTGATGTTGAACATCACATGTGCATTCTCTTCTTCAAGTGATGGACAGAGAATGGTGGACGATTGGATAATCATATGTGGTTTCCTTGAAGATAAATCATCCAAGAAAGGAAAGAGACTGACACTCTTTAAGGATGAGATAGGTATCCAAGATAAGAGTGGTTGAATAGGACCGATATTCTTTGAGGACTCAAGATTAGAGAACCAAGATAATAATAGTCCCAAAAGGACATACCTTTCAAACATACAGATGGGGTTTGCGCCCTGAAGAGGTAGTGTGGTATCACACATAAATTCTCCTAGCATAATCATGCTCTTGAATGAAATAAGAGTTTGTCTAATTAGGCCTCAGAGACAGTGCTAGCCATAATGATGATGCTTACAGTTTGGCTTATCAAACTGACTCTTCTTATGAGAACTCTTCAAGTTTGATAATGATGTTGTACTAGTTGTACAATTATGAATACCTCCCTAGTTAAGAGGGAGTGTTAAAAATGTAACTACTTTCGGTCTTCATAATTGTTGTACTTATTTCAATATGTATCATATGTAACAAACAAAATAAGAAAATAAAAAGTTATTATTATAAAGCATGTGTTTCATGCTCTTTATTGATGGTCTTCTAGGTAAAAGCATGTTCTTCATGCTTCTAGGGTTCGTTTTATTGTCACGAGTTAAATAAGTCAACATCATGTTTATAAGACCCTTCCGGGTTAAAAAGTAATTGGAAAAATAATATATTTTGAGTCTAGAAAGTCTTGGAAACTCCAATAGCATAAGTCGGCCTTGGCTGTTACAATTCAGCCTAAAGAAGGGAATTTGACCCCTTGGAAAGGCTATATAAAGGATCATTTTGACCTCATTTGGAACACACTCATCCACAATTTCTATCACATAAGAAGGAGTTAAATCTTTAGCTAGGAAACAAGAGAAAAGAAGAGTGGAGGTCTAAGAGACAAGAATAATCCGAGGAAGAAAAATCTCTAGTTTTGGGCATTATCTCTCTCACACATTCCAATTTCTATGGTTTCTGGTGTTGCAAAGGAAGGTCGAAATTGCAAGTCCGAGTTGCAAGAGGACGAAATGCAGTATCTTGTAGCAGGAAGGAAGAATGCTTTATCTTGACCTCATTGACCTTGGGAGGAGTTTTCTTGCTCTAGGAAGGTCTCATGAGGCCGTTGGATTAGGGTTTTTGTTGTGGCGACAAAGGTCAAAATTACTGGGTTGAAGTTGCATGACCAGTTGTAGTGTTGACGCTGACAGGTCGAAGTTGCAGGACAAGTTGTAGTGTTGAAGCTGACAAGTCGAAGTTGCAGTTTGAAGTTGATCAGTGCATAAAGAAGGAAGGGCTTGTTAGAGGGCTGACTTGGTACTTGGAGAAGGACTTGGTATAAGGCTTGGGTCTTTGTGTCTCATTTTGAAGCAAATTCTATAAGAAGAAAATATATTATTGGGTTTTCCCCTTGGAGGGGTTTTGCCTTGGCTGAGAGCCTAATTTTTGTGTCCTCTATTGTTATTATTTCGTTTTTGATATTTGTTTGATGAAAATATCTAACTAAAGAACATTAAAGAAGATTAGCAAAGTTCTTAAGCAAGTATTAAGGTTAAGTAAAATTGATATAATAAGTTCCCACCTTAAATTTTCCAACAAATTTCTTCTAAGAAAAGTTATTGGGTTTTCTCCCAAGGTTGGGTTTCCTAGGGTAAAATTTATTGTCTCTATTATGCATTAGTTATCTTTTTATGATCTTTACTATTTTAGTTGCATTTACTGTTGATATTTTATAAAGTGCAATTGCTTAATGATAATGGTGGAATGAATACTTGTAGGAAATCACTAGGAAGTAATTATCTAGCAAAATATAGCTTTCTATTGTATATCTCGTAAAAAAATCAACATGTATAAAACAATGAAAGAGAATGGAAAACAAAAACTTTTCCTCCATTTAAAAGAATGGCACCTCTATAAATTTGTTTAAAAATAATCTCTTTCTATACAAATGTCCTTATAGGGGAAATTAAGGTCCCCATTATATTAAACAAGAGAGTTCTCAAAGCAAATAGATTGTGGAACAAAATAAGATTCAAATTAAAACAAAATGTGACTAAAGTACAGGAGCAATAAAGATACAAATATCAAACAAGTATTTTGAAAGGCCAATGATTGAAGAAATGTCTCATTTGTATTAAAGTGTCAAAAAAAAAGAAAAGAAAAAGAATAAGAATAAGAATTTTCCCATACTCTTATAACATGAGACATAACCTAGAAAGACATATTAATCTCAAGTGCTTTAACTCATGTGCTCAACTCAAATTACCTTGATTAAGATTTCAACCAAGTCCTTTGGAACAAGAGAAAAGAGAACTCCTAAATAATGACATGACATAGTGTACGCTAAGAACAATAAATAGGAAAGAAATGGAAAACACCAAAGAAAAGGAACACACTAATATGAGGCCAAGCAATAGAAGGGAGAGAACCCTAGATTTTCATGTTTACTATTTAAATGGCACCTCAACAGTTTGTTTGTAAAATTCAATCAAATTCACTTTGGGAATTACTATTTTTTCATTGTTGAGGTTCTTGTAACAACCTCCTTACATATTAGTCTTGTCCTTTTGTGACATCCTTTTCCCTGCTTATTAATAATGCATGTTTAATAAGTAGAAGAAGGAATCACGTTCCCATGGTTGTTACATGAATATTATAATGAAACAAATGGATACATCTAAGTGTGTGATTGCATGACATATGTCGTTCATCATTCTCATGGTTGTCTTGATGCTTAAGAAAAATCCAAGGGACGGTGTGAATATTGCATACGGCATTTTAACTTCATTCTTTTCAAATTCTAAACTATAAATCTCAAAAAACAATTTGTTCTTGTTGAGTGCCACATACAATATTGGTAATGCCTTAGATAATTGACTCCTAAGTATAAATGTTGATAAAAATGGCATGTGAAGGTTGATGTTAAAAATTAATTACCTTCATCATTGTTCCAACAATAATAACACTAGTTCAACGTCAAAAATTTCTACACAACTTTATCAATGATTTACTATGTTGGATGAAACTCTTAAGCTTATGCATTTTTGTTGTTTTGTTGTTTTTTTTAATCATGGATGAAATAAGGTTTAAATTGAAAATAGATCATCCATGAATCTATCATAGAAGATCCATTCTAATTTATGTTATTATAGTGAGGATTGACATATTTGATTTATGCCATAATGGTCACTCTATATTTGCTCTATTGAAACTGAGCATTAAGAAAAGAAAAGGTTTGGATCTTTGAGGGTATTTCCCCCGTGTACTAAAACCATTATTCGTCCCTTAAATGATAGTGGAATAGAATTTTGTGTCTCCATCTTGTTAGTTGAGTTCATCTTATGAATGTTGCAATGATTTCAATAGAACATGTTGACATGCATTCATCCACTGTCATGGATTCATCTTCCTTTTATTTTATGAGACATTTATGAATTGAATTATCATTTAACACCCTAGAAGTTTATAATAATTGAGGTTATATTATGTACTATGGTTGATCAAATAGTGTTGTAAAAGCAACTTTGACTTAATGGAGCTCTCAATTTCCCATAGTATGTGGCTTGATTATGTTGAGGAATTGTATAGAGCTATTTATTAGATTGAGATTTACCCACTCAATATTCATAAGAGAAGCAATAAACTTGATCTTGTGGGATTCATCTAGAATTCAATGTCCCATCATATTTCTCCATTTATTGTCCAACCTTAATACTTTTCCATTTTGACTTCATAACACAAGAGATTAGCATTGTACATGATAGATTCAACCAACCTTTCTCTTACCATGTCATCATAGTTTCATTTGAACTTGTTGAAAACTTGAGGATATAAGGCTTATTGAATTTGTATTAAGGATTCCATCCTTGGGTAGAAAAGAACCATACATAAGCAAGAGGAGTAGTTGTTGTGGTGACCACAATGGGAAACACTCTTGCATATCACTGAAGTTGGGTTGATTTGTCTAAGGGCCTTGTATTTTGTAGCATTATTTTAGAAGGGACAACAAATGGCACAATTATTAGGGACAAAGTCTAGTTCTCGAAGGTAATAAAAATGATGTAATGACGTGATGAGGTCATCCTTGAATATATATTACCTCATTTGACAACTTCCTCAACAAAAGAAACCCTTTTTATATAAAATACAAATCGGTTCTTCATGTGTGTTTAGCTAAGAGAAAACAACAAATTTGAATGAAATTTTGATATTATTACAAATCTACTCCACAAATGCAACAAAGGCATTGAATGAAGAAAGTTTGGAAGAATTACCCATGGTGATTATGTAGGTACACAATTTTTTTCGTGAAGGTTTGATTGTTAATATTGATGCATTGTTCAAGCTATTGAAAAAAGTGATAAGAAATGAAAAATGGTAATATACAAGTTGCAAGTGAATCTTCAATTGGTGTTATCTCAGGTGGTTCAGCAGAATGGTTGTTATCTTCCCCACCCAAGTTCAAATCCCTGCTAGTGACATGATAAGCTATAATGCCTTGATGAATATTGTTGTATTGGCTTCGAGCCTTCTGAACTCTTAAGTGAGTATACATGTGGGATGACCTAGTATGAGCAACCTCACTTTAGCCCTATGGCTAAGAGGGAGGATGATTTTTGTCCTAAAAAATAAATGTTGCAAGTGAAACAAGGTCAGAATATTTTGGCATCAATAACTGAAGCTCTTAGGGCATTCACATATTTGTTTATCATCTTTAGTAAAGATTCAAAATATTAGCATGTAGCAGGAACCAGACATGCCTTTATTGGTGTAAAATCTATTAAGTGGATTATTGTGAACAATGCTATGATATATTCCTCCAACATGAGTACATGTTGGAGATGCACATAAATTGGGATTAGGTCTTGCAATCATTTGTCCATATTGCATTGATTTTGGAAAATACCGACACAATAGAGATTGAACAATAAGATCATCACTCTAGTGGTAATATTCTTCATGTGCTTGGAAAATCCTCTCAACAATATAAAATTCAACCTATTATCACCTCTACAACTTTATCTTGCAATGCAAAGGACTCAATATGTATTGATAAATTTTGTTATGGTAGTGCATTTCCTAATAATCCTTTTACTTTTCCTATTAAAAAATGATCAAAAGAGCATGAGATAGCTAGTAGAGATAGATAAACCCTTAAGCATAATGAAGATAGTATCGTGTATTCCACCTCTTATTTGACTATAGTTAAAAAGTAGAAGTATGAAAATGTTGAAACTATTAAACTTATGGAAGATGACCCAAAAAATAAAGAGTTAGTATTTTATGAGTTATGTCCCTGTGTTCCTACATCTACCATGGAAGAAGGAAACATATGTAATAGTGGTTCCCAGGATCTTTATGGATATCTCATTTCTGATAGGATAGTGAGGATATAAACCTAGTATTACATGAGGTTTATGAGAGCAGTGGTAAGGAAGAAATTCATTATGGTGATGCAATTTTTCTACTTGTAATAATAATTGTATAACTCTCTTAGTTTCATCATCATATAATGAAATTAAAGCTTACAAAAGCAGGAAATTCAAAAAGTTATATAACTAGCATAAATACAAAAGTATACATTCAATTTAGGTGGGTGGAGGAGGAAGGAAATTAATGAATATTAAAAGAATGTTGAGATAAAGGAATTTGTAACAGCTCAACCATGGAGAAACATGGAAGCCAAAGACTAAAAAATATTGTATTGTTCTGAGTGATGGATAAATTCTTGGGGGATATGACCCAAAGCACACTTTGTTGCATATTCCTAACAACATTACCTACTTTGCAAAGAGGCGAGATAACATAGTGAAATTATTATCAGTTGATATTAATGATCAATAATGGAGTAATATATTGATACCCATCTAGATTTAACTAAATGATGGGGAAGATATAGAGTACAAAGATCCAATTGAAGAATGGATGGGAGATGTTTGGAGTAGTAAAGGCAAATGTCAATGACATATTTCATTCTATACAATGGATGGTAGCTAACTACAAATTGTAGAGTATATAGTGATGTTGGTATCATTACCTTTATTTTGGCTCATAGTAAAGTACAGAGGTAGAGCCCATGTCTTTGATAAGAGGGTTGGATGACTTCACTAGTTATATGAATATACTTAGTTTCATGCCATTATTCTCAAGTAGGGTAGGCTATGTTAGATTATAATTAAACAAGTTCACCATTTGAACATTATTCCTTTTGAAATATTTTGTTTAGTTGTAGAATTCCAATTTGTTTTAAAGAAATGTTGGCAACACATCTCATATCTTTTCAAAAGTAGAAAAAAATTGTCAAATCTAAGGATTGTAGAGATGTCATCCAAAAGTTGGTTAGGCTGTCATAGAAAGTGTCTCTTACTTTTCTTTTCTTTTTCTCTACATACCATATAGAAGTTCCAACTAGTTAAAGATTTTCATTATAAATTTAAACGTGGTTTACTCATGTAGAAGGATTATGTGGTTCTCAACGACCTCATAAAAAAGTTGATCTGTCAAATGGAGCCAACTATTACAACATAAAATGACATGGTAAAATTTTAGTATATTTCCAAGCATTTTCAAGGGCCACCAGAATATAAGAGGTTGGTTATGTATTCCACATCACAGTTCCCCAACCTTCCTTAAGATTGGAAATTCTTTGGTAGAAAGAAGGAAGTTTTCCTTAGCCTCTTTTCTAAACCTCCAACCTTGCCCCCTTTCTATGTATGGACTTAATATTTTATGGATATGGTGTATAAATCTCACTTCAAATCCACATAACCATCCCTATAAATTGTCACATTCCCACTTCTCCACTTCCATCATTGCCTCTACAAGTCACTTCATTTACATGTGCTACATTTGCCTTCACACTAATCCCTTTCATTCGGCATTTTATCCATCCATCTTCATTTTCCTTGCATTCCATACCACCACACCTATTCATCCCACCTTTGCATTAGATTCCTATGTAAGTGTATGGCTTCCAACCTCCATCCAACCATTCATTTTGCATTTTGTATCCAAACCTAGGATGGTACCTAAGACTTGGTCACAGAGTTGACAATGAATTGACACATAGATAGATGTTGACCAAGTGGATAGTGATGGCATGCCACATGATGCATTGAATAATGGCTCTAATATTTAGAGTTAGGAAATATTTAAAAATAGTCTAATAATCTAATTGAGACACTTCTAGGTGGAATTTTCAAAAACGATTTTTGGGTTACGGAGAACTCATGTGTTTTAGCCACTCTATAAAGTTTTGAGACTAGAACACCTCCGATGCTACAGAAACTAACAACTCATAGTTGTGTTCTTTCACAGGGTCTTGACCTATCACAAAGCTTGACCACAGGCGTTCAACCCTCAACCTATCCATTTTTTCTCTTGACCACAGGGAGCACTCAACACAAATATTCGACTTGTATAGTGGGCCTATCCATCTCAATGAAAGATATTATAAGTTTATATAGTTTAAAAAGTTTATTATGTACATGTAATTTTATGTTATATATGGATTTTTATTATCCATGAAATTAATATGAGTTGATTTATATAATTTAGAATGAATTTATTTAAGTTATATAATTAAATAAATTCACAATCACACACAATTTGTTATTTTATGTTATATTTTTCTTTAATATTAATATTATCTATACATACATACATACATATATTCATTCAAACTTAATGGTGAACCTAATTTGAATTTTATAAAAAAATCAAATTTGAATTGAGCTTAATCATTGTCAAACCTGAACTCGAACTTGAACCATGTGACATGGCTAGAAACTTACCAATTTCCAAAGTTCCTAAAGAGTGACTTGAGTGCATTGTCAAAGTTCGCTGAGTTGTTTCTCCAAAGTTGAGCCCCTGTGAAAGTTAAAGAAAAGTCAACATCACTAACTTCGAGTGTTGTTTCCATTTCTCATCTAGAACCACGAGTTGAGACTTTACTATAGGGAGATCATTGTGGAGAGATTTATGGCATCCCCATGATCCTTAAGCAGGGATATAGTATTCTTCAACTATGTGTAGTCCATAATTTCTTCAAATTCCACCTCAAAGGCTAGAGAATTTCCACTAGTGAAGAAATAGGTCATTTGGCTATCTTTGGTGCAGGCTGTTGACAAGATCCAATAATGAGTGAATTCCTTAACTTCTTAGCTCAAGAACCAAGAGATTGAATGCATATATAGTTGGTCAAAGCACCAATTGATCGATGGCCTTGCATCCCCACCAAATACCATTCTTCATCACCAAATTCCAATTACATTAATGCATTGACAATCATCTTAAATTTCCATGGCATTGTTAAGCAATGGTGGTTGCCTTGTCCATCTTCCAATTTTGTGGCATCATCTCATGTTCAACTAAAATCATTCCACCTTCATTGCAGGGGAGAGATTCTTCGAACTCATAAGTATTTATGGAATATGATGAGTTTTTGTTTAAGGGCATGTCTTCATCTGGCCCGAGTCTTATCACCCAAATTCTCATAACGTGGAGAGAATTGAGCATGCAGGTTGGCACTTGTCACCTTAATATTAACCTTGTCATTCAATTATATGATAGGATGGTACTCTTCCATTCCATTCAACATTAAAACCCCAATGTTTTTTCGAGAACCTTGGTTAGTCTACCAATCAACAGAAACATTGTTGTTTCAGAGAATTAGAAAAATTGAGGGGTTTCAAACCTTTTTTACACTCATTTGATATGGCTTCAAATGTGATTTAGCCTAGATCCTTTGGATGTCTTTTCTTTCACCACATGGTGAATAATAATGGTAGAGTCCTCAGTCATTGAAAACCAACTGATCAAGAGCGTCATTGGACTTAGATAATTAGAATCCCATGAGTAGGGCATAGGCCTCTACTTGGTTATTTTTCATTTGGCCTAAACACCATAGAAATTTATGTTCAAGATTTCCTCTCGGGCTTAATAAAATCCCTCTCACACCTACCACCTCTAAATGGATTATTTAATTGTAAAGTATTAAAATGTATTTATTTATTATATCATTGGTACTAAATTCATTTATTATTCTAGAGTTGTCGGCTTTTTATTCATGGTTTAATTCATTGCTTCCTCTTGCATGTTTGATGGGATTGGGTGATCAATGAATTATTAAACCTCGCCTAAATCAAAGAGTATTGAATAAGAAAAAATGGCAGTGATGATTCTCCCTACATCCATGACTATTTTCATCATAGTGGATCCATTCTTCAATGTTTAATTCCCATGTTGGTTGAGTTAAGTCGATACATACACCATCTCCCAATGCATTTGAATGTTGCAAGCAAAATTTTCTTGAAACCCATGCCAATGCCTACACTATCTATCAATACATTGAATGCCTCAATGAACATGACATGTATTAACATATATATATATATATATATATACTCACTCTTGCATCTAACACAATAAGTTGTCCAATTTCAAAATAATAAACATTAATCGAATAAGATAAAATAATATAAATACTGCAATAAGATTTCAAATATAAAATAAATAGGTTATATATAAATAGATAACATTAAATTTGATACCTAAATATAAACATAAATTAAAAACATATTAATATTAATATGAAATCAAAAAGTAAATTCACTTTTATATTTCTACCTTCACAACAACTATCTTGATGGGAATTGAACCTAGTAATAATACAATAGCATGACTATATTCAATAACAAATAACGCTTTTCCATTACACAAAGAAGAAATCCCAATGGAGTTATTACAAAGGAGTCTGAATATATTTTCTCCGAGAATTTGTGAATGTGGAAGTTGGAGGAGACTGTGAGACTGTTGAAATTCAGTGTTAAGAACTCCAAGAACTGCAAGGTAGAGTTGCAGGACTCCAAGAAGGGGTGGAAGCAGCTGAAGCGACAAGAGTAGTCTTCGGAGTTGGCATTGTCCAATTCGGTGTAGTTCTTGAAAGTATGCACATTGAATTTGCCCTCAATTGCAGCTGAAGCCACAAGAGTAGTCTTCGGAGTTGGCATTGTCCAATTCGGTGTAGTTCTTGAAAGTATGCACATTGAATTTGCCCTCAATTGCAGCTGAAGCCACAAGAGTAGTCTTCGGAGTTGGCATTGTCCAATTCGGTGTAGTTCTTGAAAGTATGCACATTGAATTTGCCCTCAATTGTATGAATCCAATGTTTTTTCTCGTCGGCTTGGATTTTACCATCGTTGCAAATGGATCTGTCATACCTTGGCATTAATCATTTGTTGGCAGAGTTAGCAAATACAACGATAGAAGCTAAGCTAGCAGCATGAACCGGTGAAACACCGGTTGAATCAGAACCAGATAGATCCATCTTTGTTAGAGAAAGGAAAGGCAGGAGCAGAGTAAGAAATTCAATTGGGCACGGAGGAATGATGTGAATCATTCCCCCCATGATGTTAAAACTAAAGTGAAAGGTCACGGGGTTCATTGACCATTGGAGTAATAACTCCTAATTTATTATAATTGAACATTGGAAGGCTCTGAAATCCTAATTGCATTACTACCCACCCTTTCGACTGTTAGATCAATCTATATTTTCTCATGCCTTTACCATTGCTTCTACTCCCATATATCCCTCTATCTATGATGCATATTACATCCTAAGCTCTTCCCTAGCATTATTGAAGTGTAGTGAGCGTACCCTACCGTCACGCTACAAACTTAATACTTTTCAGTATTCACTAGGTAAGGTACGCCGAGGTAAAAACCTGGAAGCATTCAAAGAAAGGCAAGCACAGGTTCAGACACGGAAAGATAGAAAAGAAAAGACAAGCATGCAAGCCCACAGACTTTACCCCTTTTCCCATAAGCCTTCAACCTTCAACCCACTCGTTACCTGCTCTTCATACTTCGTATACGAGACTTGGAGCCTCGAAGATGTCTGTCTACCTATTTTTACCATAAAAAATGCATGAAAGCAACCACATAAATTTATGTATCTATCTGTATACCATTTTCCTCGGTGACTCATAGGGGGACATGTTTTTCATTTTTGAAATAACTCTCACCATAGGGGGACATGTTCTTCATTTTTGAAATAACTCTCACCAGTTACCAATTATCCTAGATTTAAAAAAAAAAAGTATTTATTTGTCTGCCATCGATGACTCACACAGAACATGTTCTTTGTCTTTATTTTTGAAATAACATGTATTGCAAATTTTAAAAGACGCGTCATCAAAATTAACACATTCCCCCCAAAAAAATGTTAAATTGTTATAAAATTACATTATTTGTACAAATTATGAAATACACATGAATCTGCTATATGTTGTAAGGATTTGCAAATGAATATTATTTGAAGCTTAATGGCACACACCTCTTACCCGTCGTGGTTCGTATGCCCTAAAACCATGAGGTATTTTGAATGCAAAGGAGAAGGTTTGATCTCAAGCTCCTCATTCATTAGAATCAATCTAAAGAAATCCACTTCAAGCCTGAACATAAGTGTAGTAAAAGACCATGCACACTCTTTCTCCAACCACGTGTCTTCTCTATAAATGAGATGTAAACCCTGAGCCTTTAAGTGGGGAAACTACCCCCAACAATTCAATCACACATATATGCTTCCACATAAGTCGTTATTCATTATACAAAATTTGATTCTTAATTATTTCCCAAATCAACAACATCTGAAAACTCGTTTTAGTCACCTCAAAACAATTGGAAATTGTTATGCGCAATTGAATGTGTCTACGCTACTAGCTACGCCAGATTGGGATGTTGAAGGATCAAGTTTGCCTCACTTCATCATGTTATTATCACGCCAAACAAGCCCAAATGGACAAGAAAGTAAACATGGTTTCTTTGGAGACAATTCCTGTTGGATTTCCTGATTATTATGTCTAGGTGAAGCATTTGTACCCACAACTCTTTGCAATGAATGTTGTGGCATTGATGATGATTCTTCACGACTCTTTGCAATGAATGTTTGTGGCATTGATGATGATTCTTCATGTGTAAATGCAATGTAGCTTCCAACATGCTTTCTTCCATAATACCTCTCTTTTCCATTGCAACAAGTTGGTTCATAACATCTTCATACTTTTCCTGAAGCATACTTGCATATACACTAAAGCCTCCTTTTCATCAAAAAAACGTGATTAGAAACTTATTATTATTAGGGGCCATTTGTTTGGCCCTTTTTCCCCTATGTGTCTTGTTTTTCAGTGCCCAAGATAGATGTCAACATAAGCACAGATGTTTACGTATGATTGATTGTTTACTTATTCTAAGACTAAGAAGGTCAATGTTGATATGTTTTTTCCCAATATGCTCTGGAATTTCTATATAAACACCCGCTTGAAAATGAGTTTACCATCATAGGCGCGAAGGTTGATGGTAGAGGGGACCAACCCTAAGGATCCTTCTTTCATTCATGGGGAAATCCAATCGTCGAAATCAATGAAAAAATTGTCATGGGCCAAGATCCAAATAATGTGTGTCACATCTTTGTATAGTATTTTGTCTTCAAATGGTGTGTCTATTTGATGTAATATCTTTATTTTTAAATAGCAGCGTATATTCTCTTCCTTTCTTCCCTATATGTAGAAGTATCCTTCCCCGTTAGTATAAGTCTCCCTTCAAGTCTTAGTATTAGTCTCCTCGATGCTTTCATCTAAGATGCATATGCAAGTTGTGTTGGGTGTGGAGCCAAATTATCTTTTTTATTCAGGGGTATTGCCGCATTGGACCCCAGTTCGTAATGGGCACCGCTAGGGGGGTCCAGGGGGAGCAATGACGTCTTTTATGAGCCCCTCCCCCTTAGTGGGGGTTCGGGGGTAGCCCCTGAAGCTAAAAATAGATGTAAAATTGCATTTTAAAATATTTTAATTTCGTAGTCAATCTGAGTCGTTCATTAGGCGGATGATCTAACGGTAGAAGTTATGTTTAATTTAAGGTTTTTTGTCCTATAAGGCAACCCCTCACTATATATGAGGGAATTGTATTGCGACTATGTATATATATGTATTCTAAGCGAGAAAGAGAGAGGAGATTGTGTGAGAGCGAAGAGGAAATTACAATGGATTTGTTGTAGGTTGTATCTCTTCATTTTGTTGGATAATATAAAGGAAGGACTCGTTGTTTCTCCATGGGCGTAGGCCAAATTAGGTAAACCACTTATATTTGTGTCTCTCTTGTTTTATGTGTTCCATTGCTCTGTAATATATAATTTTCTAACAAGTTGATGAAAGGGTGTAATCATGGCAAAGTCAAAGTTAAAAACTATGTTTATGTAAAAGAAATATCTACATGGAAATTTTGATAAATTTGAAAGAAAATTATGTTATTTTTTGAAATTTTATTATTGTAAAGCTACCAAACTATAACTTTTCATTATAATAATTTAATACTTGATTTTTTTTATAAGCTTGGTAGGACTACATTTTCATCATGTCCAACTTCTCACCCCGATTGGGGGAATAACACAAGATTTGAACCCAAGACCTCTGGTTCGGTGAAACTTCATTTCCACGGCCATTTTCCAATTGAGCTACCCCAAGCAGACTAACTTAATGTGTGATTATTTTTTTTGTTGACTAGTGGAATCAACAACGGCGGTGGTATCGTATTCACGTTACACGAGGTCGAATCCCATTGGCTGCCACTATAACCTCTAGGAGGAACCACCCAGCCCGCAAGAACAACCCTCGATTAAGATAAGACTTGAACTCGTGACCTGCACAGTGGTACGAACGACTTAACAGATTGTCCGCTGGCCACGAGACCAAACCTCTGTGAGCAACTTAATGTGTGATTTTAATTTAATGCATGATTTTAATTTTCTATGTGAAAAAAAATATTTTAAAAATTAATTTTAATTTAAGTAATTGAAAATATACCAAACTATAAATTTCCATTATAATAATTTAATGCATGATTTTAATTTTCTATATGAAAAATTATATTTTTCAAATGGTTGAAAATTAGACTGATATTGTTGCATTGTGATTAATCTCACTCAAAACCCCAAAAAGAAATCACAATATGCATTTAGTAGTGGGCACATGCTCAGATGATCTCCCAAAGTGTTCCTTTATTGCAGTTTTTATATTTATGGGTTTTAATGAAGATTATCATATTTGCATATATGTTTAATAATTAAAATTATTTTTAGTTTTTATATTTATGGGTTTTAATGAAGATTATCATATTTGCATAAAACATATATGTTTAATAATTAAAATTATTTTTAATATATAAGAAAATATGGAATAGTAAATTTTAATATATAATAAATATAAGATATTGAATTGAGTGAAATTGATTTGATAGTTATTGGAATTTTAAATGTTTTTATTGGACTAAAAGTTTTTTAGTATAAGGAAACATATTGAAAACTCAAGAATCTTGTAGGAGTGAAAGTGTGCTTCTTATAAATCAACAACAAATTATTCTAAATAACATGATTTTTCTTCAATAAAAATAATAAATCAACGTGTATTCACAAATAACATTTAATAGTAACTATTCTTAATACTATTTTTTTTAAGAAAAGGCTAGAAGTTTGTATAATAAAAGTTGGATCTCGCCCAGACCAATACATATCTTCTAAGAACTAGAAGAACCAAAATTCCTTGAAGGTTCGAGTTAGAACACGCAGGGACAACCCAAAACCTTGCTCGGTGACACCATTCTACTTGAAGATTGAAACTATTCCACTTTAAAACTTTCCAAAAAAATCCTAAAATCCAAATAAAGTTGCAGCACATTTTTAAGAGATTTTATTTGTTTGGGATTTCGCCTTTCCTGGAGAATTGCCTTTCGATTTTCTTTTCACTTGGGCCCAAGCCCAATTTTATGTTATTTCTATAGAGTCGTCCAATTTAGGGGTTGTTCCGTTTTTGGGTTTTGTTTTTTTGTGCCAAAGGAGGGAGGATTACTTCTACTTGGTCCACCCATGATAACACCTTTCTGCTATTATCTGTTGGAGAAGTGAACCCAGTGGGGATTTTAGTTCCTTTTCCTTTGACCACTTATGAGGAATCTTGCACCTTCTTTATCTTTTGAAGGGCTTCTAGAGAGGTAGAAGAGTTGTTTGTTGCCTTTGCTACGACTCGAGTTGCTTCAATTTTGTTAGACTTTATCGAAATTTTAGATGGGACAAGAGACACCTCAGAAGTATCCCACTTTGTCTCTGAGTCCTATCCCTCGGAAGTATCGTGCTTTGTCTTTGAGATTGATATGCCCTTTTGTGGACATGGCTCCTTGCGAGAAGCATTAACATTCATTGGGGAAGTGTTTGGAGAAGCAATTGTTATTCTATCCTTAGCTGAGATGACAAAATCTTCCACATTAGAACTCGTCTTTTCTTAGTTTTCTACTGAACAGTTTAAATCATTTTGCAACTTGTCCTCTTTGCAAGAGGTTGAGGAAGGGATCTCCTTAGAAATTGAGTAACGATCAAAGGAGGCTCCCTTCCACCATTGAGGTTTTTGGCTAGTTTTCTTTGTTGTGTTTTTTCTAGCTTTGGAGCAAGATTTGATGGAATGTCCAATCTCATAACAACCTCTACAGCGAAATGATATATTTTCATAGTCCATTTTTTGCATCCATGACAATCTAGGACCTGTTAATTTAATTTCAACAGGGAATCCCTTACTGAAATTCATTTCCACACATATGCATGCATATGTGGGCTTCAGGTAGTATTTTGTATCTACACCTTGACAGTGGAATTTTTCTAATGTGTTACCAATTGCAGTCAAAGAGGCAAGATTCCACCAATGTAAAGGGAGGTTGGGAAGCCTTACCCAAACCAGAGTAGATGAGAGAGATGTCGTGAGGGGATCAAAGGAGGGAAACCAAGGCTGCATGGAGAGTCTTGTGCTACCCTAAAACCACAGGCCAGAGTTCAAGATCTAAGATCTGTCATCAACTTTGATGAGAACCGATATGAAAAATCCTCTTGCCAAAGGATAGATGTTCACTTTGTTAGAAATATATGATTTCCATTGCTTAGAGATCCAGGAGTGAAGGTCAACCAACCTTGGCCACAAGCCAAAGAACCTACAAATTAACCTAGCTTTAGAGAAGAATTTAGCCTCACTTATTGTCTCAACCACACTTGGAACCTTGATTACAAGAGCATCCAAAACTAGAATCCCAAAGGAGAGGAGTCCAAAAGCAGGAGTTTTTAAAATATCTCTAGTAGGCATAGAAGATGGCCCTCAAGGAGGGCAGCCAAAAATAGATTTTATAATTTCATAGAAAGTCAAATGGTACATCGCCCGACTAGAACTCACCAAACATGAAGGAGGGCCGATGCTCGAAAAGCGCATCACTGAAGTAGATGACACTAGAGAACCACTAGAGATAACATTCGAACAGGGATCAACACTTGAACCAAGAGTAGTGCCTACAGACTTGACAGGTGGAGACGTCGATGGAACCATTGTGGGAGCCATCTCAATAGATAAGGATGTCAGAACAACTTGAGTAGACAGGAATGAAAAATTCACTGAAGAGAGAGAAGAAACCAGAACAATAGCATAGTCGAAGACAAAAAAAAATGCCCATAAAAAAAGAAGAATCTCATAATAGCGATGCTCGACTAAGACCGAACCCTAACTACAACTACAAAGCAACGAACAAGAGCCATTACTATTTTTATAAATCATCCATTCTTAATAATAATTTAATAACTAAATAATAATATATTTTTTCCCTTATTTAAAAAACTCAAAAAATATCACAATAACGAACTTTTGTTTTATAAAATCGCTTAAGCACAAAACTTGAACTTTAAAGCCACTTTTTAGCCTATCATGTAATGTTACCTTTGATTGAGCAACATTGGACAACCCTTTGTTTCAAAAGGCACATTTGCCTTCGTGTGGTTTCCGCATTTAAATAGAAACTTCAATGCGAACTTTGGACGAGTCCTATGCTCTTCCACTACCTCTTTAGCCCTCATGTTTGTGCTATGTCATTAATTGTTTTATTTAAGCGGAAGCTTACTAATCTGCTGTTCATCCTAGCAAATTTTCACAAAAAAAGGCCAAGGAAACTCGAATGATATAAATACACATCCAACTTATTTGTATGCATTAGAAATATCCCACATCGATTCATCGTAATAGGAGACGTGTTTTTGGGTTGTATAAGTTCCACGTCTTTTCCATTCTCAGATAGCTTGAAGGGTTAACAAATTTCCGAGTGTTTTTTCTTAGCGGATGAAAGACTCCGCACCGAAACTAATCTTAAATTGAGATTCAGGCACATGCCAAAAATGGGGTTAAGGGTAATCTTTAGTTATTAAAAAATACTATACCCGTTTTTCGCTAAACCAAAGCTATATACACTTTCCATTACATCTATACGTATCTAATGATAACATTTAATTATTTATATCGGTATGGGTTTATTTAATGATCCATATTAACTCATTTAATGATCCATATTTATATACCCATTCCATTACAATTATACGTATCTAATGATAACAATTATGACTCATATCAATATAGGTTTATTTAATGATCCATGTTAACTCATCTAATGATAACAATTATGACTCATATCAATATAGGTTTATTTAATGATCCATGTTAACATGATCCATGTTAACTCATCTAATGATCTATATCAATATAGATTTATTTAATGATCCATATTAACTCCTAAATCTCATTTAATGATCCATATTTATATCCATATTTATATACCCATTCCATTACAATTATACGTATCTAATGATAACAATTATGACTCATATCAATATAGGTTTATTTAATCATCCATGTTAACTCATCTAATGATCTATATCAATATAGATTTATTTAATGATCCATATTAACTCTTGATTTAGGGATGGGATAAAATCCAATCAAATTTTTATAATAACATTTAATGATATAAATTAGTATAGATATATTTTAATCAAAAGAGGGATGGGATCAAATCTTCAGGGATGGGATAAAATCCAATCAAATTTTTATAACAGTTAATGATATAAATTAGTATAGATATATTTTAATCAAAAGAGGGATGTGATCAAATCCAATCATTTTTTTTATGATAGCATTTAATGATATAAGTTAGTATAGATACATCTTAACCATGAATCTAAAGAGAAATCAATATCAATTTTGAATGAGTCAAATCTTTTTTATAGTGCCCAGATACTTTTTCTCTTTACAAATATAAATATTTTATTGTGTTATATATATATATATATATATATATATATATATAAGTTAATATTAAAATAAATTAGTTAATATGGATATAAAATTGAAATATGATATAAAATTTAAAAGTTACTTTAAACTAATTTCAATTTTGAATCAATTTTTTTATAGTGTCCAATTACTTTTTCTCTTTGCAAATTGAAATATTTTATTGTGGTGTGTGTATATATATATATATTCTAAAGTTAATATTAAAATAAATAAATTAATATAGATTTAAAATTGAAATATAACATAAAATTTAAAACTTTAAACTAATTTAAAAGTTGATATAAATTTTTCTTATTTCATATGGATATAGAATATTTTATTTGTAATTTAGAGTGAAAGTTTTTACCATATTTGTTTTTTATTTTGATTATAGCAAACATTTTATTTTTATTTTTATTTAATTTAAATAATAAATTGATATATATATATATATATATATATATATATATATATATATATATATATATATATATATATATATATATATATCTAAAATTTAAAAGTTGATATAAACTTTTCTTATTTCATATGGACATGGAAATATTTTATTGTCACTGAGAGTGAGAGTCCTTACCATATTTGTTTTTTATTTTGATTCTAGCTGACTTTTTTTTTTTAAATTTAAATAATAAATTGAAATATTTTATTATATATATATATATATATTCTAAAGTTAATATTAAAATAAATTAGTTAACATAGATATAAAATTGAAATATGATATAAAATTTAAAAGTTACTTTAAACGAATTTAAAAGTTGATATACAATTTTCTTGTTTCATATGGACATGGAAATATTTTATTTGTAACTGAGAGTGAGAGTCCTTACCATATTTGTTTTTTATTTTGATTGTAACGGACATTATTTGACGTGGAGTTGATACATATCCCTTTTAAAATTATATATATATATATATATATATATATATATATATATATATATATATATATATATATATATATATATATTTAATTTTAAAAGGGATATGTATCAACTCCACATCAAGCACAGACGGAATTACACATCGCCCTAATGTTGGGCTGTAGAATGAGCCTCTAGACTCAACTAATATAGGTCCATCTTAAACCATCGATCTAACAAAGCCTAGAGGATCAAATCTGAATCAAATCCTTTTTATAGTGCCCAATTACATTTTCATGGATCTAACAAAGTCGAGAGGATCAAATCTGAATCAAATCCTTTTTATAGTGCCCAATTACATTTTCTCTTTGTACTTTAATAGTGCCCAATTACTTCTTCTCTTAATTGGGATAAAATTTAAAAGTTACTTTAAAAGAATTTAAAAGTTGATAGAAAAATTTTATTTCACATGGACATGGAAACATTTTATTTATAATTGAGAGTGAGAGAAATATTTTTACCATATCTCCTTACCATATTTGTTTTTTATTTTTATTTTAGCAAACATTATTTTTTTTAATGTAAATAATATTTTTTATTTTAATTTTAAAAGGGACATGTATTAACTTCATGCTGAGCATGAACATAATTACACATCGCCCCCATACTGTGTTGTAGAATGAGCCTCTTGGCTCAACTAGTCACGTCATATGTTGTTCTCTAATGAGAACGTTTAATGATATAAACTAATAACATCATATGTAAGATGATATAAACTAATCATGGCATATGTAAGTGGTTTGGTATTGCTTAGTTGGAACAAGTTTTTATATCTTTACAATCCTGTTAATCTCATATTCTCATCCCCAAAACTTGGCACTCTAGCTTTTTCCTTAGGACATTTCCCTTTCTATAATAAAAGTAGGAAATCATTTTTTTAAAGTTAATTTGTATTACTTCCAAATATCAAATTACATCATTTTTTTCATACACAGTGATATGTTTACTACCATTATGGTCTTAGATTCCAGGATTGTTCATGGGTTTTTCTTTCTTATCTTTTCTCTTATGGAGATTTATCCAATTCGAGGAGTTATCTAGAGCAGATGTAGATGAAACAATGCAATTTCCTTGAGATGATTCCATTGCCGAATGTTCTATCATATTTACTATTTCCTTGTCACTATTTGAGTGATCTAATTCATGGGTAAATTTGTGCCCACTCATTGGTAGAGCCAAAATTATGGTCACATCTCTTTCCTTTTCGGTCGAAGGATGAGTTTCCTCTGTCGAGGGTTAAGATGGCTCTACATGGGGTTGAGTTGATCTTGAAGGTGTTTATTTGGCACTAGGTGTCTTCTGTTGTTACGTGTTATCTTGCTTGTGAGTCGTAATAGTCTTGGTTCCTTTGGTTCTCTTTGGATCTTTCCATCCACGGTTCTTTTTCTTAGTATCTAGGTGGGTATAGGGCTCATGTGAAAGGGGGAAAGAATTCTGAAGATGGCGAGGCTATTGGAAAGTCCTATAACTAAAAGTAGTGTTTTCACAATCCACCGATTGTGAATAAACCCTACCCTTCCATTTGAGAAGGATTTTTTTAGGTAATCCTTTACTGAGGTCCACTTCGACACACATGCGTACAAATATGATAATTCCTTTTGCAATCCTGTCAGTGTCGATTTTGATGAAGTTACCTAGTAAGTTCCCACATCTTCTAAGACATCTAGATGTGACAAATGGATGGTTAGGTTAGGGAGCCTTAATCAAACTGTGGTTGCCATAGATTTCATGGAAACAAGATTAAAATCTAGAAACCATGGTTGAAAAGAGACACAAGAGTGGCCCCAAAACCAAGGTCCCTCATCAAAAACCTTTTGCGATTTTTTAAACTTTTTAAGAGCACAACAAAGAATCCTTTTGAGCAAAAATGTAACACATTATTCTAAGACTAATTTTGGTGCACCCACTCTTGAAGAGCAGATGTTTAGTGCTAGGAACCGTTAAAACAACAAATAATCATTTGTTGTTAATAATCTGCAACCAATAATTAACATATAATGTTATCATTTTCAAGAGATGGAGTTTTTGTTACCTGATCCACCACGAATGATGGTCCAAAGAGATCTTTGGTGTTTGGAGGTGAAGATCTTGGTTCTATGAGATCCTTAAAGGATTTGGGTTGAGATGAAGAGGATGAACCCCAACCTTTGGCTCCACCTCTTACTCTTGATACAATATAAATCAAGGCATCCTTGGCTATGTCATACCCACTGAGGGATTTATGGTCCTGAAGTTGTTAACCTCTATGTGAGAGTCGAATACTTCCATACGAGATTCTCTCCTAATCCTATATCCTAGTTGCAATTGAGGAAACAAGATCTGTGGCTTTGACTTACAGACCAGGGAACCCTTGAGATTGTTTTCACAAAGATCGTAAATTTGCCACATCTGGGAAAATAACCTCATCTTGCGAGTATAAAGAACCTTGCAACAAATATGATTTCCCCTAGTGACCACCAATGAGTGCATATTGTTGAGAAGGGGCACAAAATAAATTAGTGGGGGGCATCAAGACCTACAGAAGGAGGGGCTTCAAAATCTAAGGTTGCATTAGGCCTGGAAAAAGGTCTCCAACTCATTTAATGGAATCAAATAAGCTTGGTTGTGCATGAGTGACGATGACAATTGATTTCAATAGAAACCCTGATATTTTTTCCTTGTATTCAAGTCCAACCAAGTACATTGCCAAAAGCTCCACGAACTACAAATGTGTTGGTGTTGAGTCATTTATCTGGTGTTGATTCATTTATCTCAAAGATAATGAGGTGGTAACTGGTGAGGACAATGTAAGATATTCAAACAGGGAAATCCATTTCGATGGATTCCTCTTTCGTGAGGCCATGAACATCACTCCCATTAATGGCCACCTAGTAAGATCCTAGGTAGAAATTGTTCTGCAAGGAGAATAAGGCAGTTGGCCCACTCATTTTCACATTATACCAATTCTAAAAGTAGGAAATAATTAGATTAATGGAAAATATACAATAAATTTAAACATAGTGATTTTTGTTGTTTCTTTAGTTTTTTCCTAATGAAAATAGTAATAAATATTAGATTAATAGAAAATATACAATAATCTTAAAAGTAGTGATTTTTTTTGTTTCAAACTACATGAGGGTTTTGAGACGATAACCTTAACATCAAAATTTTTTTAATGCAATTATTTGAAAACTAATACATTAAAAATATTATTAAGAAGGAGAGGTAAACCCAATATCATTGTATCACATATTTCTCTAACATTATATATATATATATATATATATATATATATATATATATATATATATATATATATATATATATATATAAATATATATATATATAACTTTAAACTGATGGGAAAAAGTCAATTACTTTAATATTGTTGGATGTCCTTAATAAGAGAGTAAATTGGAGAACTTTGTTGAGATACCTACATACTTCACATACTTTAAAATGCAGAAGGCCTTTCCAAATGATCTCTTTGTTGTAAAATCTTGCAACCTGAAAGATTAAATACTAGTTTTTTTTCCAGAAACATAGTACATATAATTCAAATCTTCAACATTAGATTTTATTATGCATTATTATTCAAGTATTATATGTAAAATGTAACGAGATTGTCCCAAGTATAAGAAATATGTTGAATTTCCAATGGTTAATTTTAGGGCGAATGGATGATCTAAAATGGAGCATTATATAATTTGTCATCTATCTTGATACGTATGGGTAGAAAATTTGGATGAATTGACTTACAAGGCCCATTTTAAGGGCAAGGCCTAGTTTGGTGATTTGGGGTTTAGAACATTCTAAATCTAGTTTGAGGCATCAAATGACACTTCTAGAGGTCAATACTTTGCAAACATAGCTCTTGCCCCTTAATATTGTTCTACACATGAAAATATTTCTAAAAATACAAAATTCACATCAACAAAAGTTCATATGTAGAAGTTATGTTCATTACAAGTTGACCTACACTATTTGAAACCTTGGTACCAAGTATATGCCACTTCAACCCCCATTACTCACATTGGGACTAATCATATGCGGGCTTTTAAGAAGATTCTAGAGGGTCCAAAACCTTCACACTAATTGAGGTTTGAGTCATGCAAAAACCGTAACCTTAACACAAGACAACTATTGATCTATGTTAAATGTTGGGCTACCAGGGATAGAAGGGGTTCCATTCTTTTCATATTATTATTGTTCCATAGTTGAGCAGAGCATATGCATCTAGGAGTGGTATATTAGAGAATAACATAGGAGGTGGAAGATTTTGTAGCAACTATTCAAGCCACACCATCCATGGAAACTCCATAATGTGTGTCCCTTTCTTTGTACTTACATTTCATAACTAAGAAAAAGAGAGAAAAGAATAAACCTCACCTTTTAGCTAAGTTTTTTACCAATTGAGTTTCCTAGATCACATCTTGTGTTTATTTGTGTGGATGAAATACTCATTTACTTGTTCTTTCATTTCAATTTTAGTTATTTCCATAAATTTGAGCCACTAAGCTAGTAATAAAAAAGTTAATATCTAAGGTAATAAGTTGCATAATTAAAGAACTCAAAATATGTGTGACAAACTATTCAAGTGGAATATCCATAATAGTATACAGATCATATTGGTATCAAAGCAATTTTTTTGGGTTTTTTTGGGAAGTTGTAAGACCCGTGAATTGACTTAAGAAGGAAGTCACAAAACCCTAGCCATGGTGGTTGAGTCTAGTTGTAACAACCCTCAAGATGAGGCAAAAGAGAGATTTGTGAATCTATGAGAACAAGTCAATGATATCTCTCGTAACATGACACTCCTAATGACATCCCTACTGAAAAAGCTTGGACCTTTTTGGGGATATTGGTAGTTCTAACTCATAAGTTGGATCATATGATAAAATAAGAGATTATTGAAGACCTACAAAAGGAGCCCAAAAATGAGCCAAATAAAGATAAACCAAGTTTACCATTGTCATCATTTATTCATAATATTTATGTAAAATGGAAGTAGAAGTGGACATCAAACCCTACCAAGGTGAGATTGGAGTTGTTAAGTTTAAGCATTGGTTGCAATAATTAGAAGTTTATTTCAGTGTCGATAATACAGAGGAATAAAATAAGTTCTCAACTGCATAATTTAAATTCGAGGGTTGTGCACTAACTTGGTGGGAAATCCAAATGGAGACACTTATGTTTGAGGGTGACCCATTAGTAACTAGGTGAGGAGGTTTTTAAAACCCCCAACAAGTCTTCGTTCTACCATATTGGATATATAGAGGACCAGTAGATCCATAGGCATCACTTCTAGTATAAGCAAGAGTACAATGTGTATAAGTAGACCATTGAGTTCAGAAAAAATGGAAGTAATGTTGGGTATATCTCCTAAGAATCTAGATGTACTCCTCAAGTATATGGGGAGGTATACACAATTATTTATCGAAGTGAGTGATGCTCTTTAAACCTAGGATAATTGATGAGGTTTATGTGCAAGCACGATACTTGGAGAATATAGGCCACAAGAAAGGATAATCAAGTGGTTTCAAATAGAAAGGCCGCCTTCCATGGAGGGGAAGGAGAAGTGAAAGGAAAGAACAAGAAGATAAAAACCACTGCACACCAATGTAAGGATACAAACAACTATTGCATCCATATAATAACAATGGTCACTCCTATTAGCGTCGGTATCTTCATCCCTCCATCAGTGATCAAAATTCTCTTGTTGCATTGTGTTTTAGGTGTCTCATCCGATCAGCCACATTCCATTAGGTCATGGATCATCTGATGGCAGTGGCTCTTTATCAATTTTGCCTCATGGTCTTTACCTGCTGGCCTATTTTCACTAATTCAGGTCATTTACATTCATTTTCTGTCTTTACACTTGCAAAAGCCATTCTTAGGGTTTTAGGTTTCATTAAGTCTAGGGTTTCTCATTAAAGTCTTGTGAAAGCTCAATAATGGTCAGTAGGCACATGAGGAGGTCAAATAAAGTCTTAACATAAAAAATTTCAATAATCACATGCTCAGTGATTGATTTTTCCTCAAAACCTTGTTTTGAGGAAAAACAGAGTTTTTTCTTCTTTGTATAAAATTTCATGTAATTTTAATTCTTCTATATGTATTAAGTCCGGAAATGCAGCCCTGGTCACCTTGCCAAATTCTTGCACTCCAGATCTTGCAAAAGAGACAAGAAATTCAAAGCATTAGTCCATCAAAAGTCAAAAAGCAAGTCAAACTGCCAAAACAGAGTTTTTGAAAAAACAAAGTGAAAAGCAAACATTAGAAAAGTGGGTTTCTTTTAAATAAAAATTAAAGTCAAATGGGTATAAAGTGTTTTTCATGCAAAAGACTTCATTTGTGCCTAAAGAGAAAGAGAGCAAAGAAAAATCGTGATTTGAGGAGTAAAAGTAGAAACCGCAGCAAAAATTGTGAAAGCTTCCTGACGCAGCGCACAGAGTGCAGAATTTGCACTGGTGATTGAAATGGTGCGGCACACCTGAGTGGCGCAACGCACCTGTGCCTGGGCGCGGCACACCAGTCTGCCTAGCCTTAAACTCACTCAATCGACCTCCTCCAAGCTCCAAATCTTTGCAATCTTCATTCTACAAGTAAGTGAAACATTCCACTTTGCCATTGCAAGGGTTTTGATCATCTTTGATGGTGTGTAAATAGGTGAAAAGACAAACCCTAGTTTGTTGCACAGTCATATTGCAAAAAACTATCTAGGGTTTCAAAAGTTGTCATTCTTGCTGTTTGCCCCCTGCACCATTTTCATTTTCCTCTTCACTACATTTCACTCATTTCATTTCCCTTCCCTCTCTCATTCACACTCATCCTACCCCCTATCCCCAAAACACTAAAACCCTAATACCTAATTCCCACTATTCCCAAACCCTAATCTGTATACCCAAACCCTATCACTTCCCAAAAACCCTACAACCAGCATCAAAATCCTCATTCACTGTCCCCCTCATCAATCCCATTCATTAAACAACAAACACCTATTCTTGATATAAAATCTCTTCATACTCATCATTTTACACCAAACAGTGGCAAATATGGAAACAGATTCAACTTATGAAAGGGATGAGGAAACTATGAGTGATTCCTCCCAAGAAATTCATGCACCAAGAAAACCACACAAGGGAGGAAAACACATTCAGGAGGAGCCCACTACACTCACAGAGCTATTGGCTTGCCCTCTTGCAGTAACATGTTTCAAACATCAGTCTTGCTACCAGTTTTGTGAGATGGTGGAAAGAGTCAAATACCACCACAAGCTTGCTAGACTTTTTGTTCTCCATCTTCACAATGGCTAGGTCAATTTGGCAAGTGTTACCTTCACTTTGACACCTGAAACTATAGCTAATGCAACAGGTATTCCGAATGTGGGTGAACAGTGGAACAAAGGACAGCTGGTGGATAAAGAGCATTATGAGTCTTATATCAAGGCTAGCTATCAGAAGCAAATCAGTAGGGTCTTTCCTTTCAGATACCTACAAGACAGATATGCTCCACTCATGAAGCTCATTATAAAATACTTCAGCTATGAAGGGAGATTTTCTCGCTTGTACACTTATCATGTCAGATTATTGATGCATTTCACTAAAGTGAGGATGATGAACATCCCCTATTTCATATGCAGAAATATTGAGAAAATGACAACATTAGTGCAAAGAAAACCTCCTCATCAACAGTACAACAACATTTATCACTTTACATTGATCAAGATTGTGGTTTTGTATCAGCTAAGTTTGTTGAATGTTTCATGGGATGATTTCATTTCACATGAGGTTTTCACAAATCCTCAAGTGACCCCATCAGTATTTCATGAGGCAGGAGGGCCTTCAAACCAGCAAGAAGTGCATGAGACTCAAACCACTAGTGTGTCAATATTTGTCACTTATCAAAAGGGCACAAGGAGATTATTTGCAGTAGCCAAACAAGTACTATCTCCACCTGGGGTGGAAGGGGTCTCGTTTCCTTCATCAGATCATAGGCAAATGTTATCTTCACCTGGGGTGAAAGGGGCTTTGCCTTCTTCTTCAGCAAAGTAGGACAAAGGTAAACAACCAGTGCATGATGAAGGGCCTTCTGAAGGCCAGGAGAAATATTTCATTTTGATTCAGGATGAGGATACTGATTTGGGCTCCCAAAGCTCAAAACTCAAGGAGATCATCAAAGAACAAGAAGCTGACATTCATGACTTATCTCTTAACCTTGAAAGAGCTAAGTGGATCATAAACTACCTTGAGCAAAGGAACAAGTAGTTGGAGGACCAGCAGACTATCATGGAGCTGCAAAACATAAGGGAAAACAGGCAAGCAACAAAGAGGAGGAAAGTCAAGTTGACACCGCTTGAGCAAGAGGTTGATGCTGATCGAGAATCTTGGCTAGAGAGGGAAAACATGCACTTGGAGAAGCTGCTTGAGAAAGAAAATAAGGAGAAAAAGATGTTGAGGCACATGGCTTTTCATTATTTGGCAAGAAACAAGATTTGCAAAGCGAGGATAAGGACCTTAAAGGCCAAGTTGAGGAAAACTTTGAGGAGGAAGAAAGAGAAAGATAAGCTCAAGATCTTGGCTGAAGCTTCCTTGGCCCAACATAGTACTTGATGCAGGTCACTCATCCCAAATTTCAAGAAATTTGGCACACTTTTTGACAATTTTGAAAATTTGAAGGAAAAAACAGGTTTTTCTGCCTGGTGCGTAGCACCACCCGACGCTCGCTTTTGCTAGGGACCTCCTCTGGAGGAAAAATCTACATTTTTGGATTCCTTGTGAAAAATCATGCATACCCAGAAATTACTAGAAATTTTTGTCAAGTTTTGGGCCTCCAAAAGGGTCAAAAACACCTCAAAAATGCCCTCTCTGCCCCTTTTTGGCCACACAGGAAGCAGTGTTGGGAGAACTGATTTTTTAAGGGTCAAATGGACACCAAACTCAGAAATTCCACTTGTTTTGGAAAGTAGACAGACAAACCTTTCCAACAAGCCAATTTGGAGCAAATTTAGTGCATGGGAAGGCTTCCAAAATCAGCTGGAAAAAAGAATTATGCACAGGAAAAGTGGAGCGACACACAGGATGGAAAATTGCCATTTTTGCCAAAAAACTCTGTTTTTTGCCTAGTTTTTTCTTAGTTTGACTTTTTTCTCTCTCATGGTCAAACTCATGATGTAAATTGATGTAACTTGATGGACTTTGATCTAAAAATGATAAAAATTCACTCATGGAGGTAGATACATCATGTATAGGTGGTTTTGAACTAAATGAATTAGTTTCCTAGGTTTTAGAGGCAAGCTGTTCCACTGCCTGCTTTTCAGTTCTTAGTTTAGATCTTGTTGAAACAGCTCCTAAACTCATGAATTCGACCCCTAAAGGCTAGCATGAGTTGTTTTTTACCTATATCTAGTACTTTTTCGGTCATTTGTAAAGGTTGGACTCTTGTGAATGCTTTGAACACTATTGTAGATCATCTTTGCAGTTTGGCAAGGAAATAGACCAGGGTTTGCAGCATTTTGTGGGATCATTGTGGTAAGGTGACTTAGTATTATTTTTCCTTCTGTGATTCAAGTTATCATATGTTTATGTGTGCCATTATCTCTCTCTTTTCTGCTTAACTAAATGAATCAAGTATAAAGGTGGAAATCATTGATGTTGCAGTGCTCTACCTTAGGGTTTCATTAGTTTTACATGTTTTCTACTGTTTGAAGAGGAATCATGACACATTCATGCCCTCTCCAACTCCTCACCAGTCTCAAGACTCATCATTACACCTAATCTGAAGTACTAAATCATTTTCCTACCTCGCCCCACAGAAACCTCTACAAGACTGAGTTCATTCCTCGGACCCAAAACTGCCTTTCACATTTGATCCAACAATCAACCATAAAACTCAATCAAACTCCTCTGAGCATATACCTAGCCTAAAATTAGTCTTTACATCAGTCATCTCAAGCCTCATTTGCTAAATTTTCCTGAGATTGACAAGGAGAGAGCCCTCTCCCGACTTGGTAGGGCTAGCTACCAGGTTAAGCATGGTTTGATGTTACCCTAGACCTACCTTTCTTAGCCTGAGGTAGATTTAGGCAATAACAACTCCTAAGTGTTGGAAACCATGTCTAGAGTTGAATCCAAATAATGGTAAGAAGGATGCAAGAAGAAGAACCTATTAGCCATGGATTTTAGCAACTTCGTAGAGAGTAGCTCAGATTTGGATGAAAAGTTTGTTTACACTAAAGTGCAAAAGAGGTGAATCTAAGTAACCTTCATCAAAAGGAAGAGGAGATGAATAAAATATTTCATATTAAGATTTAGGTCGAAAAGGCCAAGATGGATTCTCTATTCAATTTTGGTTCATGGGCCAAACTCATAGAAAAATATAGTCAACAAGCTTGGATTAGAAGTTCATTATCATCCTAACCCATATCCATTAGGATGGAAATACGGATACAAAGTGCAAGGTCACTAAAAAATGTAAGGTTGATTTTTCTATAAGCGCATATTATCTTGATGAAGTAGAGTTAGATGTAGTACCACTTGATGAACATGGTGTAGTGTTTGGGAGCCCTTACATGTATATTAGGGATGAAATATTCATAAGACAAGAAAAATAGTATCACTTGATAAAGGATGGGAACTCTTCCATCATCAATGCACGCAAAGGTAAATATTATATTTTTCTAGTAAATGCTAACCAAGCTAATAATTTGATCAATTATAGTAGGAATTTTGTATTGCTTTTCTTAAGAGAGAATCACCCAGGTGATGAATCAATAAAAGTAAAGGATTCTATGGAGGGATATACCAAAGAGTAGAAATTTTAGTTGCAAGAATTGTTTCAACGATATAGAGAAGTGTTCAGGACCCTAAAGGGTTACCACCTAAGAGGGAAGTGGACCACAAGATATAGTCTATTTTAACCAGAATGAGTATAGATTATATTAAAAAAGTCGCACTCGTTCGCAACAAAATTGGGTCTTTACATCAAGTTATCCATGCTTCAACAAGTTGATAAAAATTTCTTGGCCCATCTAGACTATTGCAGTAGATATGGCTATCATGCTTAAAAAAATTTCCCATTCTAGGATATCTACAACTATAAATTCGACAGAATTGAAATAAGAGGTATATACATTTATAGTTCATCATATTGATAAAAAAAACAAAACAAATTCAGAGTTGGTCAGATATCCATAGGAGTTGGGAAGTTTAGACCCAGGCTAGGGAGGCATCTTCTGAGTCTTTGGAATTATCCTAGTCTTTCATGCCCTCCATGTTTGCCTCCATGTCTTCCTCCATGGCTTCCACCTTGATCTTCAATTTTTCCAGCTGATGGCGCAGTGCATCCACTTCGTCCTCCAATTTCCTGATGCGTTCCCGTTTCTCAATCTCCCGTTCCTGCATGGTCATGTTCTCATGCATTTGTTGGTGCATGTTGTGTTGGAGTTCTGACAGTGCTTCCCTTAGGTCCCAATGGTCTTGAACATAGGTGAGATAGGAGGGTCTGTATCTACCACCCTGCCCCGAGGAACTAACCCTCAGCCCACCAGACCTCGGCCTGTGGCTTCCCCATGTGCCCGACCAAGAACTGTCTTATATACCCTGCATGTTGGCTTCCAAAACCTCTCTTTTTATCAAGCTCCAGAAATTGTCACTGCTTTCCATGATCTCCCACAACCAAGCACCCTCTCTCGCCCTCCAAAGATTTCCCTGTTGCTCAGCAAGTATGCACCTCCCAACCTCTTGCTGAATCCAATTCTCCTCCCTCTTCTGGAGAGAATTACGAACCCACACAGTGTCCCAAATCCAGTCTGACTGTAAACTCTTAGAACACCCCAAGCCCAAACCATCTAGCACCTGCGACCTTCCAATTATAGTCAAAATTTTGTTATTTTCCTTTAAAACCTCGGATGGATAGACCTTCCTACCCTCATTTTGACTTTTCACAACATAATTACCAACCTCCATGACACTGAAAATGATACACAACAACCTTGTCTCTAGCCAGCAGGATTTCGCAGAGGCCACTGTCCCACTCTCAAACCTTAAAACATACAAAATCCACATATCAGTTTGCACTTTATAATTGCTGCCTAACTGAGAGATGATGTAGAGATGAGTGAGGAGATTGTTGCAATCGATATCCCATGAGTAGTCCATCATAATTCTACCACCCTCCATTAATTTCCCACCAAGCTCATGATATCTATCATTCATCCCCACAATTCTTCCACAAGTGAGCTTGACTTCACTAAGGTCCTGAATTAAATTATTCTCCACAAATCTCAAATCCCTGTAGACGCTCGAGGTGCTCCACCGCCTAATTCTCCAAGAACCAGAGAAAAAACGGTGAGGCTGCACGCTGTGACTTAAGCTTGAAACATGTGTGGTACAAAATTTCCATATGATGCCATGTTTCGAGCGAGCTTGGATGTTAGCTTGTCACAAGTCCTCATGGCTGACAAGAGCTTGCACAGGGTGATGCGACAAGGGGGGGAGAGCCTAGGGTGGTGATTATAACATAGAGGAACAAAGGAGAAAGGGGAGGGGCCATATGGAATGGGGAAGGGGAGGGGGAATGGGAGAAAGGGGAAGGGAGGTAGGAGGGATGGGAGGAGGGATAGGAAGGGGGAGGGGGGGGGGGAGGAAGATGCCAGGAGAGAGTTAGGGGGAGGAGGGGGGGGCTTCATATCTTTATGGTATGCTAGATGTGACTTTTCCACTTCCTTAGCTATCCTTTGAGACTTTATTTCATGCCTACATATATCTCTCTTCATTTTCTTAAGGAATTTTTGTCATGCTCACAACATCGTTTATTACACATTTTTCCTCCTCCAAATGGCATGCCTTTTTAGCTTATCTATCAGCATCATGGCTATTTCCCCTCAAGACATGATAGAAGGGCACCGAGTCGAAAGCAAGGAGCAATTTTTGGGCTCTCATAATGATTTGATTTAGGTTAGAGATATTAGCCTTTGAAGTGTTAATCATATGCCTTATAACGATCATGGAGTCTCCTAACACCTGAATCTTTTTTATCCCATTTCTTTGTGCCAGGATTAGTCCCAGGAGCATTCCATAAGCTTCAACTTGGTTATTGGTCTTCCGGCCTATCCCCCAAGAATAACTAAATTAAATGGTTCCTTTGGGATTAATGAGAATCCCTCCCCCTCCTGCCACCCTAGGATTACCTTTTGACGCACAGTCGAATTAAAGGGTCCACTTATTTGTGGTTTTTAGCCAATCCACCTGGTCCTTTAGGGATAACCTCAGAATCCAATTGGCCCGAACACAGGGAGTTCGCTCCAAATCTCGAGGGGTCAGGGGGACCTTCCACGAGGCCATCCAAGCAGATTCCAACTGATCCAAAGAAGGGTCAATGACCGGTTTATGCAATTCCATACAGGCCAAGAGGGATGTCATGGCTATATTCCTTGTAGGGATTTGGGACATTCTGAAAATCGCCTTATTCTTGGATATCCATATTTTCCAATTAATATACTTCGGGAGAGCAGACCAAACCTCCTTAAATTTATTTTTGGCCTGAAGGGAGCCCACATACGAATTGGGCCAAGAGTTGAAGAAGGAATGAATGTCTGCAAGCCAGATGGTTCTGTAGTATAGGGGATCGAGGGCCACAACCCAAAATTCCTTCGTCACATGACACTGCAGGAAGAGATGAGAGATCGACTCCTCCTCTATTTCGCAGAGAGGACACCTTGAGGGGCCAATCTGCCCCCTCTTTCTAAGATTTTTAGCAGTAAGATTTTTTTTATGGGTAAGCAGCCAACAAAAGAAATTGATTTTTGGAATGGCATTTGTTTTCTAGATTTTTCCCCAAACCGAATTTTTAGGAGGTAAATGGGTATCAGTGAGCATGTGCAAATAACCATTCTTCACTGAGTAGCTGGCGTTCTTCCAACCCCAACTGTCTTCCACATTTTGTGCAATGGGGGCATGACCACTTAATAACCGCAGGAGCCTTTCTCATTGAGGGAAAAGAGCCTTTGGGATGTTATCCATCATCCATCATTTCCAACCACCTTGTTGGTTCCACTCCACAATCTGATCCAACGAAACCACCCCTCTACTTTCCAAGAATAGATGAAGGTCCTCCAAAGATTGATCAGAATCCAGGGATTGAAGGCCGAGAATTGAATCAGTAAATATATTGATAGTGTCCCCATTTCCAGGGATCTTGCTTAAATATTTTGTGATGAGGTCCCTGGAGGAATTGATCAATTGCCAAATGGGGGAACCCCATCTAGAGGCCAATTGTCCAGCCCGGTCATTTGATAGAGATAGATACTTAGACCTGATAACTTGTGACCACCACTGGCTCGGGTTTGTGACAGAGCTCCAGTAAATTTTTGCTCCTATAGCCATATTTGCTATTCCTGGGTCCCTAATCCCCAATCCACCATGCTGCTTTGGAGCTCTGACAATTTTCCAATTTACTAAGTGATATTTCTTGGTTTCCATTTTGCCCCCTTCCCACAGGAATTTCCTGATGAACATGACCATTTGGTGAAGCACACTTTTGGGAGCTTGTAGAGTTGTGAAATGATACACGGGGATAACCGAAAGGATTGACTTCACCAAAATTTCTTTGCCCACATTATTGAGCCAAATTCCACCCCAGTTTACAATTTTGGATTTCATTTTCTCTTGCACTTTTTTCTAGGAATTCAATGCGGCTCGTCCCAAAAAGATTGGGATCCCTAAGTAGTTGAACTCTCGCTAGTCCCTGATAGCTTTAAATCCCAGAATTTCCTCAATCTTTTTTTCTTTTTGCCTTGTAATATTCCAGCTGTATATGTGGCACTTAATGTCACTTGTAGCTCCCCCCAATGCGCTGAGAAATTTATCCAGAATATTTTTAAACCTCCTAGAAATAGTGGTAGAAGCACCTCCCATTAATATAGTGTCATCCACAAACTGTCCATGGTTTATGCTTTTGATGCCCTCTTAGAAACGAATGCCTGAGAGGTTGAGGGAGGCTTGCTCGAATTCCAAAGATCTACTGAGGGCATCAACCATAATTATATAAAGAAAGGGTGAGAGGGACCTTTGGAATATTTAAAGAACCCCGCAACTCGACCATTCACCAACAGAGCAATCCAGGGGGAGTCTATACAAAGATTTATCCATCTTATGAAGGTCTCATCCATACCGAGTTTACGAAGAACTTTCTGTAGGAAACTGTGTCTAACCTAGTTAAAGGCATTAGCCATATCTAGTTTAATAATCCTGCCCTGATAACCCAACCTCTAGCTAGAGTCCAAGGCTTCTTGGATGAGGATAATGATGTCAAAAATTTGTTTTGCAGGGATAAATCCCTCTTGTTTGTCGAAGATTAGGACGGGTAGAAGCGACTTTAAATGCCAAGCCAACAACTTCATAAAGATATTATAAGAGACATTACAGAGGGAAATAGGGCGAAATCTAGAGAATGAGGAGGGGTTCGACTCTTTAGGGATTAAGGCCAGGAAAGAAGAATTTATGCCGCCCCCCATTGCACCATTTTTGAGGGACTATCCCACCAACCTACACAAATATTTCTTTAAGGAGTGGTAGAACCTCACCAAGAAGCAATCCGGGCCCAACACTTTATCCTAGGGGAAGGAAAATATAACCTTATGGATTTCATCCTCTATTGGAGGAGCAGTTAGCAATCTATTCCAATCCACTTAAACAAGGGGTGGAATGCCTTCTAGGAGGAAATATTCACTATCCAAATCCCATGTATGATCCTTGGTATACAAGTTTTTATAGTGCTCGACTGCTGCACTTTTGATTTCTTCAAATTTGTTGATGGTCTTTCCGCCATGGATAATCTGAGTGATATTTTTTTTCAATTCCCTAGAATTGGATTGCTTATGAAAGAATTTAGTATTTCTATCACATGCCTTAAGCTATTTATTTCTTGATTTTAATCTCTAGTACTCCTCTTCCTCTCTGAGAGATCTGTGAAGGCTCTTGAAGGTTTTTGCTTCTTTATGGATATCCATAACCTGGATCGGCCTGGTTTCCATCTATCCTTGGATTACATCCAATTTTTCTTCCATATTTTTTATATTGAATTGCCTTTTTGTTTTGTTCTCATTTAGCCAAGTTTTCACGTCTTGTTTCAATCTATGTATCTTAGCCTCCCAGATAGTAATTAGGTTATCATCAATCCAGCCCACCCAGGAAGTGGAGACCATTTCGAAGAAATTAGGGACCTCCAACCATTGGGGAGAGTAACGGAAGGGAATCATACCTAGATCCAGGGGCATGGAGATTTCCAGGTGGATTGTCCACTAGTCTGATCCAGCCCAAGGGAGGATGGTTGACTTAAGGTAGTAGTTCAAGGTGAGGATATTGTCGGCTGCAAGGAAACGGTATAAACGGGCTGCAATATGATTAGGACCCACTCTTCTGTTAGACCAGGTGTAAAGGAATTTTTGAGGTTTGACATCATATAAGTTTAAGGCTAAGATGAGATCCTCCATGTATTCCTGATGGGCATCCCTAATTATGGAGCCCCCCCTTTTTTGTGGCGGCCCATAGTAGTATTGAAGTCCCCCCCAATAATGCAGTTATTCCCATACTCAGTATTTTTCAAGTCCATCAGGGAATTCCAACATTCTTTCTTTTCTCGGAAATGGGTGGGCATGTACACATTTATCACAGTGAAGAGTTGTTGCTTCTCAATTTTATTAAAAATAGTAGCTATCCAATGCGTAGTTTTTAGAGTACTTACCAAGTTTAGCTTTGTCAGATTCCACATAGTGCAAATGCCTTTGTACGCTTCTCTTGAGCTGACTGTTTCAATATTGCTAGTGTTTCAAAGGTTATGTTTAATAAAGTTGATTGACTCCTCATCCAACTTGGTCTCCTGTAGCAGGGTAACTTCGGGCCTTTCTTTGCTAATGAGGGATTTTACTTCCGTGATTCTCTTTACCGAACCCAATCCTCTACAGTTCCAAGATATTATATTCATTAATCACTTTTTTGGATTCTCCACCCCCTTTTTAGGGCTCGAGTTGTTTCCTTTCTTCCCTCCACCCCCTTTGTTTCCTGCATTTTCCAGCTGACGTGGGATTGTGTGTTGTACTCCCAATTCTTTGTCTTTCTCAGTTTTTTCCCATCTGGCTTCATTCTTTGTTTTTCGCCCTATCTTCTTCTCATTTTGGACAGGTTGTTTCTTCCTAGGCCTGCCTGATTTGCCTTCAACCAAGCTTAACTTCCCTACTAGTCCCTTTCCTTCAGAAGAGGTCATGAGGCCCTCTAATTCCTCCTCGTCTTCCGATGAGTCTTCCAAAGAAGTATCAGTTTCCAGACTTGAACTGGACTCCATGTGTCCGCTAGAGGGGAGGCCCTAGGGCTTAGAGCAAGGGGTAGAGACCTTAAAAACCAAAGGGGGAGGCAGGTTGGGTTATGGACCAACCATACCAGCCTCTGAGCCTAAAACTTCAAAGTTGTTCATAGTTTCCAATCTCGAGACATCCCCACCTGATGGGAAAGTCAAGGGGGCCGAGGCCATCCCCAAACCAGGGGATTTGTCATGGGGTGGGTTCTTTGAGGATTTGCAATGCTTGACCTACGTCCATTTCTCTTTTGATCCCCCAGAAGGTTTTTCCATGGAGTCTCCCCCTTTAGGGAAACCTTTAGCAAAGTGCCCATATTCATGGCATAGTTTTCACTTGAAGGGCAAATGATCATATCAACCTCTTATACATGAGACTAGATATCCATACAGAGGCTGACTATCACCGAAAGCCCTTTTTCTAGGTCCACCTCCATGCAGACCTAAGCACAAAAGAATAGGCCATCCTTCGGTTCAGAGTAGTCAATGTATTTCCCAAGGGAGTTCCCAATAAGCCGGAATGTTGCATCATTCCAACAGTGTAGGGGGAGGTAAGGGAGTTTCAACCAAACAGGAACCAAGGAAGGAAAATCATGGTCGGGATTGAAACTGGGACTCCACCGATCCAGGTAGAGCCCCTGGGCCCCCATAAAATATGGGCCACTTCGAAAAACAAGGTCACGATCCAGATGATTTTCAAAATAAAAAATGTAGAACCCTTTGCCACAGAAGGAGGAAATCACTCCCTCCTTGATCAGAGGATTCCAGTTCTTTTCAACCCAGGCCTTGACAATGCGAGGGGAAGGTCATAGGCCCATGAACTACCCAATAAGGCCTTTGTTGGCCAACTAGAGATATCTTGAACGAGCTTGAGGGGCACACATATCAATTTTTGGGATATCATCAGCTTTCTTCACAAACTTAGAGTCCCCTTGCTTGCAGAATTTTTGGCCAGAGATGACAAGAGCATTGAACGCAACAATTTCCGCCTGCAGAGGCGTGGTGGCAACCTATAGGGACCTATCCTTAGAAGGAGTTGACATGCCAACTGCAAAATTCTGATAGTACCGCTCCCAAGAAAGCTATGGCCCCCTTTGACCAAAACAACATAATTCAATCAAATCAGATAGCGAGAAGCACCCGAGGAGGAAGGAGCTCAGGGTCGTGACAACCAAATAGACATGAGAGATGATGCAGAGAGACAGGGACTCCAAGCCAAGCAGCACGACCGCAACAGGCGTTAACGAACAAGAAAAACACAGCTCAATACAAAAGAGCCAGACCCACCACCGGGAGAGGCAGAGAGGTAGGGATAGTGAGCCAAACAGGCTTGCCCCCAGTAGACGCGGTCATAAAATAAACACCATTGGAAGCCAATAAGAAAAACTCTCCTGGGGGCACAGAACCGCCGCAGGGAGATGGCAGCCAGAGCTTAGGTCAAGCCGGCATGGGTGCCATACACCAAAGCATTCTTGAATCAGAATCCATCTTACAATATATAGTTATTACCTAACACCCATTGCCAAATATTGGGTTGCATAGACAATCTATCCTAGAGTAAACAAAGAGAAGAAATAGTTACAACAATTATTGGAGTGAGGAGTAATTCAACCAATCTCCTCACCTTGTGTTCATTTATCATCATAGTACCCAAGAATAATGGGACTTGAGGAATGTGTATCAAAATAGAGCTTTAAACAAGAATCAATACCCTCTACCTAGGATTGATGATTCGCTAGATTAGTTGTAAGATACCAAGTACTTCACCAAGTTGGATCTCAAATTAAGAAACCACCGGGTATGAGTTAAAGAAGAAGATACCTAGAATATTGCCTTCCAGATAAGGGAAGATGACTATATAAATGATTGGTAATGCCTTTTGGTTTATGTAATGTTCCAACTACATTTATGCATTTCATGGATACTGTATTGCGTCCCTTTTTAGATTATTTTGTGATAGTGTACTTAGATAATATCATAGTTTATATATTGACTTAGGAAGAGCATATTTCACATCTCATTCAAGTTCTAAATATTTTGAAAAATAATTAGTTGTTGGATAAACTTAAGAGGTGTGAGATTAATGAGTGGTCATTATTTTATTTGGGGTATGTGATTGGTGTGGGGTAACTCAAGATAGATCTTACAAATATTTCTTTGAAATGGATCCAAACTAACTAATGTGTATAAGACTCAGCACCTACAAGAATAAATTGGTAATGCATGAAGGTCAACAAACTATGTGATCAATGTAAATGTGAAGGTTGAATGAGAAATAATGATAATGTGAGAGGATAATAAAGAATTAAATGCAATAAGAAAATTGAATAGAAGAGAAATTTGAGGTATGAGTAGTGAAGTAGCATGGTTGTTGACCTCCCCTCACTCTCTAGCTATCCCTATCTCTGCCTCCATTCTCATTCTCAGTGGGTCTTCTGGGCCAAGGAGAGAAGCACAAAATGATTGCAAAAATTCCTATACAAGTAAAAGGACAAAGGTCTAGTAACCTTTCTAAATATAAAGCTCTATTTACAATACTAGAAGAACAAAGATTAAGACTTTGATTTCAAACTAAGGATTTTTTCAGTGAAGTGAGTAAGCTATAAGTCCCTTCTTTATGGATTAAGTGGCCAACTCCCACTACTGTCACTAAGGTTAAGGGCTTCATTGGGGAAACATAGTAACAAAGAAATTCCATAGTATCCTTTTCAGTTATAGCTACATGGTTCATGCCATAACAACTAGTGATAAGAGTCTCTAGTGCGGAAATAATTAGCAAAAATATTTTGATGAGATAAAATGGTATATTAGTGTAGTAATAGCTCTTTCATTAGCTATACAAAATCATTTCGAATTGGAGATGGACGCAAGTGGATATACAACAAGAGTATTCTTGCTGCAGGGAATTAAGGTAGTATGTTGTCATTCTAAAATGTTTCAAGGTGGAATCCTAAAATACCCTGGATATGATAAGAATATTTATGCCCTTAAGAAGTGGAATCACTATGTAATGGGAAAGGAAATCTTATCCACATTGATCACTAACCACTACAATATTTGCAAGCCCAAAGTCAAATTTAGCAAATTTGACACTATAAATGGATGGATCTTTTGTAGTAGTCACATCTAGTCATCAAATATAAGAAGGGAAACACTAATAATTTGGCATACATGATTTCAAGGTCAGCCAAACAACTTTGGGAACCCCTATGCACATGGATCCTTTTACCCATGATTCATACAAAGAGGCATATGTAAAAGATGAGAGCTTTAAATAGGGGCTTCAATAGCCACAAGGACAAACTTATGTATAAGAAGGTACTGGTAAGTCAAAATATATCTCTCGAATAGGTTGGCCTACAAGCTAAACAAGCTTTATGTCCCTAAAGGTGAAGGACTGCAACTTCTCATAGAGGCTCACACCTCTAAGGTTGTCGGGAACTTTGGGTTTTGGGAAAACTTTTGTACTTTGGGATACAAATGAGTATCATTTCTGATAGCGATATCAAGTTTCTCAATGCCTTTTGGACTACACTTTGTTAGAATATGGTGGCCAAGTTGAAGAGATTTGTAACTTCGATCCATAGACAAATGGGTAGAGAGAAGTATTCAATAAGACATAGGTTCAAATTTTGAGGAGTTATAATAAAAGCATCCAAAAATATGGGATGAAAATTTGATTTATATTTAATAATATTATATCAGAGTGGTCCACACATATACTAGTAAGTGTCTTTTTGAAACTTTTTATGGGTATTTCCACCTTCACCCTTGTATGTTGTACGTAGATAATAAGGAGGAGTGAGGGAAGACTCCACAAGAGATGAAATAAAAGAAAAAAAATGTCAAAAAGAACAGGAAAATCCATTTACAAGTACATGAAACATTGAAAAAAGTTTGTCGGAAAAGTATAAGGCCCAACATGATCAACAATAATTGAGAAAAAAATCAAAGTGGGAGACAAAGTTTGGTTGCATTTGAACAAATAAAGGTCATGGGGTCCTTGTAAGAATATCAAGGATCTACGGTATGGTCCTATCGATGTATTAGATAAGGTGGATGATAATGCCTATAAACTTATGTTACCCTTGTATATGCATAATTACTTAGTAGTGAATGTGGAAATTTGAAACTCTATGAGCCTTCCATGTTGGATCAAGAAACTAAAAGGAAAAGCCTACCTACCATAAATGGCTTAGAATTTGTTCAAGTAGACTTGGAAAAAGATACAATTTTGTAGAAGAAGTACAAAACTACAAGATAGGGGTAGCATAAACTCTTGTAGATAGTGTTGAAAGGACAACTTCTAGGTAAGGCCAAATAATACTCTAGGAAGAAGATAAAGGATATTTAGAAAAATATTTTGGGGACCAAAACCTCCATAAATGGGGAGGTATTGTCTAGAAAGATAATTATATAATTTGTCACCTATATTGGTACTTTTTCGATGGAAAAATGGGGAGATTTCCTTTTAGGGCCATTTTGGGTCTAGGTCCTAATTTGATGTGTTGGGGTCTATAACCTTCTAGAGCTAGTTTGAGGAATAAAACAACACTTTTGGGGGTAAAATTTTGGGAGAATAGATTTAGAACCTCAAATTTGTTCTACACATTGAAATCTTTCCAACATTGCAAAGATTTCCTCAATTGGAGTTTGCATGTGGAAGTTATGCCTCCTGCAAATTGACAGACCCTATTTATCACCATGGTACCAAGACGATGGAAAGTCAACCCCCATTAATCACACATATATGGATTGTCAAATGTGTAATTTTAATAATATTCTAGATGGTATAAATCCTAACATTTAGAGGGTTGAGGCATGTAAAAACCCTAACCCTTACGCTGCACAATTATTAGGCTATGTTAAATATTAGGCCACTAAGAAGAAACAAGGTTTTATTATTTTGGTATTTTTATTGTTCCATAGTTGAGAAAATAATCTAGGAGTGGAATATTAGAGAATAACATAAGAGGAAGAAGATTTCATTACAACCATTTATGCCACAATGTGCATGACAACTCCATAGTGAATTCCCATTTCTTTGTACTTGAACCTTCATAACCAAGAAAAAGAGAACATTATTAGCATAGGCCTCACCTTTCAACTAGTTTTTCTCTTGTATTTGGTTTCCTAGGCCACATATTTATATTCATTTGTGTGAATGGTTTGTTCATTCATATGGGTTTTGATTATTTTCATAAATTTGAGCATTAAGATAATAATAATAAGTGTGAGATCTAAGGCAATAAACTATAGAATATTGTAATATTTTTTGTGATGAATTGTTTAAGTTGAATTCGTAGTATTTTATAGAGAAATGTAAATGTGTATGGAATGGAATTTCTTAGTGTTTGAAAATTTCAAAAATAAAAAGGTTACAAACATTATTGTTTCTTATAGAATTCATTTATTGCTTTAGATTGGAGATCTCTTGCTTGATTTCTATAAATTGATGACGAATTGGTTAGAGTAGATCTTCTATGAGGGGATGGATGTGAAGAAAATCATAAGGTTTCTTAGCAAGGTTGGGTGTCTTGTGTCAGTGGATAAATTACTTAATGCAATGGAGAGAATTATTACTTATCTCCATGAATTTTGAAGACTATTTCAATAATTTTAACTATGCATGTAAAAGTATCTCTAGGATCTTATTCTACCTCCATCATTGCTTGTTAAAGGATTCTATGATCCTAATGATATATGATATGGGTAAGTATATAACAGGGAATTTATCCTATTCCAAATCAACATTCAATTGTGGTTCTTCTTAATTCTAAAGTATAATTTGATATACTTAGTATCTAATATTGTCACAATGTTTCTCAATGTCGTGCTTGACAATTTCTTATGTAATCCACTTTTTCTTGCTTGGTGTGCATGGGTATTGAGGAATAGGGTTTGGAGTTCAATGTGTTATATGGCGGTCACAAGATGAAACTATGTAAGCATTAGAAGTATGTCCTACCTTAATGTCTCATTTTTTCTCCTTGTTCTCAAAGTATCTACCTTCACTTTCAAAGAGTTGATCAATTGTTTAGTCTCAATCAAAATATTCTAAAAATGAATTATATTCTTGTCCCTATCGTCCATTGGTAGAGGCTTTCCAAGAAGGATGTAAAAGAGGATCTAAAGTTCACGTTGAAGGTGAGTAGGGGGTAGATATCTACACAATTAAAAATAGGGGTATCATCAAACAACAAGGAAAATGATAAATGCATAATACTTCTGTAGCCCTTTTCAACAAGAAAAAAATTAGGAGTGTAAAGAAATTGCACTAAAGTAGTGTGGGGGTGCTCCCGAGGTAACTATAATGTAAGGTGAATGTGACAATGTATGACAAATATAACACACTAACAGGGAAAAATTACCACAATTGGAGCCTTTAGACTAATTGAGGATATTATTAATATAAATTGGGAGCTAACAAGGTTGCATAATGAACATTACCATTAATCATTAATGGTGGTTTTCATATCTCGTGAAAGTGAGGGTTTTTGTATTTCTATCATCGGGGTTAAAGTCTCTCCATTGACATGTTAATGCTTCTACTCATGCTCATGTGTGCTTGTGCTTGTGAAAAATGGGTGGATCCAAGTGCAAGCCTTGGGAAACTTTGGTTGAATATAAAAACCATGCTCATAGCCTCTAATCCAAAGGGTGACTTCTATAGCATGAAAATGAAATTATTTCCATTGAAAATAAAAAATAAAGAAGTTTCTACTAACTCATGTTGACTAAAAATGATTATTAAAAACAAATATTATTTTTAGTCAAATATTACAGTGCCTTACTAACATACAATGAGCACCCCTAATGTTAAGGCCTTTCAAATCCTTTAATACAAAGTACCTTGGAAATTTTAAGAACTTTGTTCTCAAAGCATTCATCCCCTCCTTGTTGTAACAAAGTATTTAACCCTAATGACTCAATGCCTTAGTATAAAAATAACAAGGTTAATAAAGAGCCACTAAAAATCAAGGAATGACACTATTATCCACATAAAAACTTAAGGAAAAACCAGATATAGACGACATGACACAAAAATATAATTTCAAAGGAAGGAAAAAAATAATGAGAGAAGATAGAATAATTTTATATGCGCACTATAGACTCCTAAGTAAACTTATAAGTTGTTTTTGTGCTTTTAAGTATGGTTCTTTGATATTATCATGTAGGCTTTCTAACCTTCCTAGACTCTATAGCTCTCGAGAATGATAATATTGAAGGTTAACCACTTGTACACTCAAGAAGTGACCTAAATACTTTATATTTTCCATTCTACCCTAATATGCTCCCTTAAAAGAGAAAATACCAATGGGAAACCTTAATCATGATGCGGTTTCATTGAATGTGATTAAACTCTGCATCCAATAATTACCATATGCATACACATAACTATAATGAAACAAAAATGTCTTATCACCTTTTAAAATTTTGATCTGTATCCATGGTTATCGTGTAATGTAAATAAGTACAAATTGTTATATCCATATATGGTACTATTTAATTGAACTTTTAATATGGCACTAGTCAATACATCCTTGAGGTCCCACCAAATGTGTTTTAAATAGAATGGTTAAGATATTTTCAAAGTTGAGTTTACCACTATTTATTGAATTATTCAAGTAGAGACAAATTTTAGCTGGAATTGGCATGATATGATTTAAATGTTTGAAGTTTGATAAGCTACCACTTGATCACACTAGGGATGAGAGGAAGTATGGTTATCCTCCAAGTTCTTAATGAGATAGAAGAAACAATTATTATTTTCCACACAATGAAGGTAAGTGGGGTGTAACTTGTAACAATTAACGTGATATGGACTTGGCATAAATGTGATAACATATTAATGTAAAGCATCATTCAAGGTAAGGTCATTTTTATTTGTTTTGATCACATGTGCTCTAACCTCTCCTATTCTCATTGGGGACTTACTAGAATTATAGGAATGACAATTGATCAATATTATATAAACATAATGACTAATATTCCATTGTCCAAGGCTATGATTATATTAGTTTTATATTTGTTAGTCATGTTAGTGTTTAGATATTTTATGTTGACATTGGGCTTGAGGTTCCCATATTTTACCAATGGCACTAGTCCCTTCTTTTTTAATAAGATGATTGGGTCGAAGAGCATCGACTCAAGTCAGAAGTGGATGTCTTAGCAATTTGTTGTGATATCATTTGAAGAGTTGTCCCTATATTGACAAGAGCATCTTCCACTAAATTCTCTGCTCTTCGAACATTATTCAAACTAAGTTATTCAAAAGCATTGGGTTAACCCCACTCAAATAACTTAGTGAAGGGTGTCTTGTAACTCATACATTAATCGTTGGTGAACTTCTAGTTGTTTTATTCCCTGAATCAAGGTACTTTTTGAACTTTATCTATCATGACAATAAAATATTGTTTCATAATTAGGGATTTGACACTCATTCTAAGGAATTCCTAAAGCCTAAGTTAAGCACTAACATCTCTACTTCAATATTACTTGAACTGCCTATTTTATGAACATAATAGGTTTCCAAGTAACCATTAGCATCCCTTGAGATATCTCCTATCCTTGAACAGCCTCAATCACCTTTTGAAGTGTCATCAAAGTTTAGTGTGATGAAAGGGTGGGTTGAAGGCACCCACACTGGTTGGTAAGCTATATTTCAATGTATAACCTTATTCTTGTAAAAGAGTATGAACATCCATTCCCCATAATGATAATATTTATTTATCATATTGAATGCCTTACATATCTTTAAGTTTCAATTTTTTGGAAACAATGCTTTTATAATGGTAAAATATTTTATCTTATATTAAAATATGTGGATTCATTTTTTTTTGTCTAATGAAATTTCTTTGGGTCCTTTTTAGTTAAGTTGACTAAGTGAAAAAATCCAAGTATAAGGGCCCATAGTCTCACTCAAAAGCGTGCATTTTTCCCATTGTCCATAGGTGTATGAGAACAAGGATCTCATGTTGGATCATGATTATCTTTCTCCCACACACACACACACATATTGATTGCATATGAACAATGAATGAAGAATGATCTCATTATCCTTGGGAAATTGTAGCACATGTAACATTATGAGGGGCTCAATCCACATTTAATAAACTTCATTAACCTTTACTAGTTCCTAACCTTGCATTAGAATTCTCTTTTCCATTATTTTTATTAATAAAACACAATTCACATTTTATTATTAAATTTCCCTCATCTAAGAAAATTATTTGACCTCTAAAGAAAACAACCTCATAGAGCACACAGTCGCCAACATTTTTAATAACATATATGGCTTCACCATCCTTATCTACACATGTACCATGAAAAGTGGCATTGATATTCCCTCCTTTATTCTCATCCTTTGTTACTTTTAAATAAAACAACCATATTCACTAAGTTAGTTTAGTTATCATTCCTTTTTTCGTTATAGTGATTATATTATATTAACAACAACACAAATTAGTTTGTTGTAACTAAACCAAGCTAGACAATCATATTATTAAACACTTGGAAACAATTGAGCATGATAGTAAAACATAATTTTGTCTGCAAACTTTAAATGATACTAAAATTAATATCCAATTTTATCAATATGCAAACATATACAAATTCTACATAAAAATCTAAATTAAAAATGCATTCAAGTATTTGTTTTGTACTCTTACTCCCCGTGAATTTGTTATGGGCTCTTGTTGAAGCCTCAACAACTTCCCCACGTTCTCAAAACTTGGGGACCCCTTCTTCCATTGCTTTGAGGTTTAGTTTGCCTTTAGTTTTCATGGAAAATTGCATTCAAATTCAAGCCTTATCTTTGGGGTTTTCATTGTTCGGGGTTTTTCACACATGGCCAATTTCTCATTTATTTGAGCATTTGTAAATGTTTGGAAGATTTGTCATTGTTGAAAGGTCCATTTTGTTATGACTTTTTACCCTTGGTTCTAAAATTGAGCATCATTTTAATTATTTTTCGAATTGTACGACCAATCTTAAAATTGGGTTTGATTTCTTAATTAGGCACTCTTTTCCTTATTTGCACTATGCTCTTCTTAGTTTTGATTTAAAAATTGATTTCACACTCATGGATTTTTATTTTTCTAACCTTATTTTTTATTTTATGAGGAGCTTCAATCTTCGAAATAATCTACTATTTCCTCATTTTCACAATTCATTTTTTAACCCCAATTATTAAATCAACCTTGATTTATGTATCAAACCCTTTTATCCATTCAAGTTCTCTTTTTATTCCCAATTTTCTGATAGGGCCCAATCTCATAATTGACCCCTTTTCTTTGTTTGAATTTTCTTTAACCCTAAATCTTTCCATTAGGCCCATTTTTTGAATTAGTCCATCTTATTTCCATCTTTCTTATTTTTCTCCTTAATTTCCAAATTGGCTCTGATCTTTTCAGCAAGTAATTTCCTATTTTTCAAGATAATTCTTTCCGAGATTGTGGAATTGAGCCTAATCTTTTCAACAATCCTCGCTTGTTCTCCATTCATATTTTGTCCTTGATACTTGAATCGGGCCTAATCTTTGAATTGGACATATGTTTCATATTTTTATTAAGATTATGCCTTTTATTCTTAGATTGGGCTTGATTTCGAAATTGGGCCATTTTGCCGATAATGGTTGTATTTTCCTTCATTTGAATAATTAGCCCAATTTATGAATTAGCCCTAATTTTCCAATCAAGACCTCTTCCAACAACTTTTCAAATTATGGTTCTAATGTCTTGATAGAGCCAAACTTTTGAATAATTCCATCTCTCAATCCCCATTCAAGAGAACTAATGAGATTTACAGTATACACGCGAGATGCAATTGAAATCAAGGTAGTATATTTTTTATTTTTGAAAAAAAAAATCATTAGAGTTACTATAACATGTTATAACCATGGGATTATTTCAATTTTCAATAATGTATCATGTGTACTATTTTGTTCAAATGAGTAATATGTAAACACATATATATGGCTCAAAGAAGGAAGTAGAGGCACGAAAGAAACAAGAAGTTGATAATAAATCCAAACAAGATGTAAAGCATTAACCAAGATGGCAAGAATGCACAACAAGAAATGTAAATAAAGGAATGTGTACTCAACATTGTTAAAAACAATTAATTGTATTCAAAACTCATGTTGAAATGTTTTGAGGAGAAAATGACTAAAGCCTTTCATGGGGAAGTAAATTATACTTAAAAGTAAATGTGAATAAAGTTCAAAAGTAGCAATTTTATAGGGGCAAAGTTATGGTACTTATGAAATGGAATCAAACCACCACATGTCCAAGAGAAGTTTGAAGAGATATTTTTTCAAGGAAAGAATAAAAAAGCTCATAAAAAAATGGTTTCTTGAGGGACCTTATGAGAGAGTTCCATAAAAGTATTTTTTCCCAACAAAGTAGGGACTTTTGGTTGGTCACGCCTCTTTATAGAACTTTAATGGGGAATTGACCAAGCCATTTTGGGAGAATGTGGAAGAATGTAGAATTTCTTCTATTGCCCTGTCAAGTGTTGGAGTTGTAGTAATAATGTTTCTTTATAATGCAGATGATTTCCATGTATAAAGAAGGCATTTTTGTTTCTATTTATCTCTTAGATGTTTGTTTAAGGAAATACGTATAGGACCATAACTAGTTGTTTTATTAAAGATTGTTTTAGTGTTCTACATCTAGTTATTTATATCTATGTTTTTATTAACTTAGTAACCCTCTTGTTGAAGATAATAGTAGATATAGACTCCAGGGTGATTGATTTTTGGCGAACAACGAACAACAGAAGAACAGCTAGGGTTGCAGGTTTCTGAGTACCATGGAGGTGCACAAAGGGGGGAGCTCCACTCCCTCCTACATCTAGGCAGTGGCCAGCAGAGGCAAGAAACCTTTAGAATCTTTCAGAGAAACTTTAGGAAACAGGGACAAGAACCTGGAAGAGGATCAGGAGGTTACCAAACCAAGAGAGGACAACAACATGAAAGATAAGGAGGAAGAAGACAAAAAATAGGGATCACAAAACAAGGCACAAAAGGGGCCCTGGACAACAACATGAAAGATAAGGAGGAAGAAGACAAAAATTAGGGATCACAAAACAAGGCACAAAAGGGGCCCTGCAAACCCAAAGCTGAGGTCACTCCCAGATTTGTTTAAATGATCCTGCTCTGCAGGTGCACAGAGATCACATGCGGACCTATGCTATCATTTGTAAATTCATGGGATTATGGCCCACTGAAAAGGCACTACAAACATGGATCAAATATCATTGGAAACCGAAAGGAAGCATTGACCTACACCTTGGGTCAAAGGGTTTCTTCACTGTGGTCTTCACAAATATTGAGGATAAAGACAGAGTGTTTGAAGGAGGACCCTACTTCTATGCAGCAACGGGCCTCTATATGCGGCCGTGGATGATGAATTTTGTTCCGGAGAGAGAGACTTTCACCTCGATGCCGGTCTGGGTAAGACTCTACTCCCTACCTCTTGATTACTGGCAAGCAGAATCGTTATCTGCCATAGGAAATAAACTAGGACGTTATGTTAAAGCCTTTGAAGCCACCAGAAGGGGAAAATACACCTCCTTCGCAAGAATATGTGTTGAGATGGATCTATCAGGAGCCCTACCAGACGAGGTCATTTTGGAAGTTTTTGATGAAGAATGGGTACAAACAGTAGATTACGAACATATTCCCTTTAGATGTCACAGATGCCATGAGCATGGGCACCTTTTTAGAGACTGTCCCCTCAGCAAAACAAAGAACAAAGATAAAGCAACCACTATGAAAGATACTGAAAGCTTTCACAAAGTGGGACACAGAGGAAAAGGAGGCAAAAGGGGGCCAAAACAACAACAAACAGAAAGACAACAGGCCAATCTAAACAGGTTCCAAGTTCTTGAAGAAGAGGAGGGATTATTAAAGGAAGATCAGGTTATGGAAGGAAGTTCAGAGGAAAAGGAGAAAGAAGAGAATAGGGAACAAGCATGGGATGCTACTAAACAGAAAGAAATAAGACTGAATGATGAAGAACTGGAGATGGATCAAGAAATGATTCAAAGTGAGATGGAAACTGAGGATCAGGAACTGCAGGAAATTCTGGATAGAGAAAACCTAGATCTGGAAGGATTCTTGAAATAGGGAACCATGGGAGGGGTAGACTCATTACCTCAAGAAGAGTTCAACAGAGTACAGCAGCTATTCCTATGGAAAACTCAAGACAAAGGGACGGAAAATCAAAACAACATCAAAATATCGGGCAACGAAGGAGTGAAATCTATGAAAACTACACCAGGACTAGCTACCAGATACCCAGGAAAGAAAAGAGGAAGAAAAAAGCAGAATGAGCTACTGATGGAATGTGGAAAGCTAATGATTGATTCAGGTATAGAGAAAACCTAGATCTGGAAGGATTCTTGAAACAGGGAACCATGGGAGGGGTAGACTCATTACCTCAAGAAGAGTTCAACAGAGTACAACAGCTGTTCCTATGGAAAAATCAGGACAAAGGAACGGAAAATCAAAACAACATCGAAAGATCGGGCAACAAAGGAGTGAAATCTATGAAAACTACACCAGGACTAGCTCCCAGATACCCAGGAAAGAAAAGAGGAAGAAAAAAGCAGAATGAGCTACTGATGGAATGTGGAAAGCTAATGATTGATTCAGGTAAGATGAAAGACCTATCCAGTTACTCCTTTACAAATATTTAATGATGAAGTTCACATCTTGGAATATCATAGGTTTAGGTAATAAAAGGAAGCAAAGATTACTTAGCAATAGAATGAAACAAGAAGCTCCGGATATGATCTTTATCCAGGAAACTAAATGTTCCATTCAAAAAATCAAAGAACTTAATAGTAAATGGCTCAATAAATATGAGTTTCTTGAAGTTAAAGCAGATAATACAGCTAGTGGCATACTCACTCTTTGGAACCCCCACAAGATTGGCATTATAGATTTTGAGGCATCTAGGAACTATTTATCAGTGGTTATACAACCTTTGGGAGACAACATGACTTATTTGGTCACAAATGTCTATGGGCCGCAAAAACCAGATGATAAAATCAAATTTCTAGATTCTCTGGTAGAACTCAGAGATAGACATGTAGAAGTTCCCTAGATTATGGGCGGGGACTTCAACATGATAAAATCACTCTCGGAAAAAAAGGGGGGAACAAGAACTTTAAATAAAGATTCTACAACATTTCTAACTTTCATAGATAATATGAAGCTAGTTGACACTGATATGAATAATGGCCTCTTTACCTGGAACAACAAGAGAGGAGGGGAGGCACAAGTAGCTTCAAAACTAGACATATTCATAATTTCAGAGGACCTTATGCTCACAGACAAGGAAATGACAGTGAGAATTCTCCCTTTTGGTGGCTCGGACCATTGGCCTGTACAAATGGAGGTGAAGGGCATCGACACCCCCAAGAATAGGCCTTTCAGATTTGAGAATATGTGGCTTAATCACCCCGATTTCATCAGTAACATAGAAAGATGGTGGAAAGAGGATCTGCACATTCAAGGAACAAGAATGTTTCTACTTCAAAAAAGACTTAAATACATCAAGCTCAGACTCAAAGACTGGAACAAGAAGGTATTTGGCAATATTTTTGCAGCAAAAAAAGAGGTTGAAGACAAGATGCAGAAACTCAATCAAACTCTTATTGCAGAGGGCTTTGATAGAGTCAGAGAAGACCAAGTCACCAAACTTCATCAAGAATGGGAGAAACTATGCAAACAAGAGGAAATATATTGGAGACAAAAATCCAGAGTTCAGTGGCTAAAAGAAGGGGAACGGAATACCAAATTTTTCCACAGATCCACCATGGCAAACAGATCACATAATAGGATCTCTTCAATCAAGGATGAGAGAGGTCATCTGTGCAACTCCCATGAAGATATAGAATCTGTGCTAGTCCAACACTTTCAAGGTATAGCAAAGGAGTCCACTGCAGACAGAGAACTCTTTATCAGAAACTTAACAAGGCATATACCCAGGCTAGTGTCTAGAGAGGACAATTTCAATCTCAACAAGCCAGTGACTGAAGAGGAGGTCAGTGATGCAGTTAAGGAAATGTAGAATGGAAAAGCACCAGGCCTCGACGGTTTCAATGTGGATTTCTTCAAAGCCTGTTGGAGCATTGTTAAACAAGATATTATGAATGTGGTGGAAGATTCCAGGTTGAATAGAACCATTCTAAAGGCGCTCAATACTTCCTTCTTATCCTTGATCCCCAAGCAGGACAATGCTCAGACTCCAGACAGGTTTAGGCCCATAGCTTTGTGCAACGTGGTGTATAAAATTATATCCAAAGTTGTAGCCAATAGACTTAAACCCCTTCTCCCTTCTCTGGTGTCCATGGAGCAATCAGGTTATGTGGAAGGTAGACAAATTCTCAATAATATCATTCAAGCACATGAAGTGGTGCACTCTTTGATAAGCAATAAGAAGGTTGGTATGATTATGCAATTGGACCTTGCCAAAGCTTATGACAAACTGAATTGGACCTATATTAGGAAGGTCCTTCTAGCCTTTGGCTTTGATCATAACTGGGTGAGATGGGTTATGGCACTAGTCACTTCTTCTAGTTTTTCAATATTGGTCAATGGTTCTCCTTCCAAAACCTTTACTCCCTCTAGAGGTCTCAGACAGGGAGACCCGCTATCTCCCTTCCTCTTCATCCTCATGATGGAAGGACTTGGGCGGTCTATCAAGCATGAGAAAGATGGGGGTCATATCAAGGGTATCCAACTTTCTGACAATGGGCAAGCTTTGTCCCATCAACAATTTGTTGACGACACTATGCTGCAGGGAATCCCCACGGTAAAAGAAGCTCTTGCTTATAAACAAATCCTGCATGACTTTGCTATGGCCACAGGTATGGAGGTAAATCTATCCAAATCTAAGATTTTTTTCTTTAATACTAATATTGCTATTCAGAGAAACATAGCCAGAATTCTAGGCTTTCAAAGGGAGGTCCTTCCTTCCAAATATCTGGGAGTTCCTCTAACTGTTAAACCTTTGTACAAAAACATCTGGGAGCCAATCATCAATAAGATGCAGGATAAAATTAGGAAATGGACTATCAGATCTTTAAACTTGGCAGGCAGGTTGGTGCTGACAAAAGCTGTTTTGCAATCAATCCCCATTTTCATGCTTTTAGCACTTCCAGCTCCTAAGGGAGTTTTACAACAAATGAGAAATATTCAAAGAGACTTTCTTTGGGGCAAGGGGGAGGGGAAAAATAAATGGGCCTTGGTTGCCTGGGATAAGCTTTGCAAACCGAAATCTCATGGGGGCCTTGGTCTGGATGATCCTGAGGTACTCAGCAAGGTTTTAGGAGCAAAATTATGGTGGCGGTGGGTTAAAGAGCCAAAGGCTCAGTGGGCTCATGTTTGGAAAGAAAAATATGCCAGCTCTTGGCAAGAGAATGATCATATAAGGATGACAGGAACTATAAAAGGATCTCACATTTGGAATAAGGCCTGGGAGAATAGAGACTTAGTGCAGAAAAACAGTTTCTGGGAAATCAGAGAAGGGGACCTTGCTCTATTTTGGGAGGATAAATGGCAACAAGAACTGACTCTGCTAAGAGAGGACTTTTAGACCTAAAGGAAGAAACATGCACCAAAGGGCTTTTCAGGGTTAAATACTTTTGGGATCAACCTAGTCTAGAAGATAAATGGAGAACCTGGAAGAACATAGAACCCAAGGAAGATTTTGGTTTTTGAAGGACATGATCAACTCAGATGGGGTAACAATAAAGAAGGCACCTTCAATTTCAAGGAAGCCAAGAAGATGTCTCTAGAACTAGACTCCCAAGTTCCGGACAAGGTGTGGCAGAACCTTTGGAAGCATCAAGGATGGATGAAAATTAAAATCTTCATGTGGTTGGTTCACCACAAGAAAATTCTAACTTGGGAAAACATTAGAAAAAGGGGTGTTCTAGGACCTTCTAGATGCCAGCTCTATGAAGCCCAAGAGGAGACAATGGAGCACCTTCTCAATGACTGCACCTTTACCTCTGAATTGTGGGATTCTTTTGCTACAATCTTCCAACAGACGGACAGGGACAAAGATAGCATTATCAACACCCTAAATAACTGGAGACGAAACTTTTCTGAGTATGAGTTTCTTCGCCTGGCTTGGATTTTGAGTCCAGGCTTCTTAATTTGGAATGTTTGGAAAGAAAGGAATAATAGAATCTTCAAAAATGTTCACAACACCACCCAACACATCTTCGAGTAGATCCTCAGACAGCTCAAGGAGACAATTGGCACCATTGTTCGCACCTCCCCCACAAAGCCACCTTCAGAAAAGGAGAGACAGATTCTCTATCAGTTGAGGATGCAGGGTCTCATACCACAGGGAATGGATAGGAAGGACATGAATCAGCCCAGAAAGCCAGATTATTGGCATCCTCCCCCTCAGGGTTTCCTGAAATTCAACATAGATGGGGCCTCTAAAGGCAACCCAGGTCTTGCTGGTTTCGGAGGAGTGTTACGAGATAATAGTGGCAGTATTCTTCTCATTTTCCATTTCCATTTGGGAAAAGCTACTAATAATATGGCGGAATTAATGGCACTTGAACAATGTCTAGATTTCCTGAAGCAAGATAATCTACAGAACATTATTATTGAAGCCGATTCTGAAATGATTATTAACTCGGTTAAAAGAATTTGCTGTGGCACAGAGCCGGAAAAAGTCTCAAGTCACTGGAGGTTGATATAGGTTTTTCAAAGGAATCAATTTCAGGTCCTAGATTTACGCACTGTGATTTTTACTCATGTGAGGTAGACAGCCAATAAACTGGCGGATGTTCTGGCCAATCAAGGAGTGGCTTGTACTAAAAACAAAGTCAAGATAATCTGGTGAGAAATGCCTCAGAATATATTAAGGGAACAATGCCTTAGTCAGGCAGAAGAGGATTACCAAGTTCATCATAACAGGGCCATAGAAATGGGACCAGGTTGACCTTTATGCAGAGTTCTTACATAAGCAAGGTTGTTCTGGGTTTGCATGTTTGGTACTAGTTAACAAAAGTTTCTATGAATTGGCAGGATTCAGGGATCCGCCTTTTCTCTTGGTCGAGGAAATAGAACTTAGTCTTTTTCGGCGGCTGCTTTACTTGGCTTTCATGGCCGGCGGAAGGTTTACTGCCCTCGAAAAGGTTTCCGACGTATCGCACCACTTTTAGGCGGGCAGTGGTTTTCCTTTAGTGAGAGCGATTCCACTCACCTTCCAACACATGGCCTAGGGTGGGAAGGCAATACCGCCCTCATCGTGTGGTAATCTTCGATAAGGTTGGGCCGTGCGGTATGTATAAGGACCATTGGATCTATTGTGGGCATTCGACGGCTAGGATTGCACAGGAATGTTGGTGGGTCCGTTAATTAGATTAACTTCCGTGCTGCTAGCACATGCTATCAGGTCTCATGCGCATCTGGTGGATTTCAGGGGATGGATGTGAACAAAAGTTAAGGTTTATTTCGGACTCAATAAGTTCTTCAATTTAGCTTATCTCAGCTTTTCGGGTCCATTTCAAGTGGTAGTCGGTGTGCTTATAGGCCACCCAAATTGTCTCTCCTCCATTGGATCCTTGGCTTAGGATCTAACGGCTAATTTATGTGTTTTAGCCTTGTGTACATTATCTTTGTTTCCGATTTAATAGAAGGTTCCGCTCTTGCATTAGCAAAAAAGAAGAAGATAATAGTAGATATATGTTTAGTGTTGTGCTTATATTGTTAATTACTCTCTCCAAGTTAAGAAACCTTTGCATAGATGTTCACTTCACATATAGAATTGAATCTCATCTACATCCGAATTTAACATTACACGATTCAAAATAATATTTAAAAACTAGTGACATTTGTAGGCCAAAATCTAGATTAGTTCTCTATTCTAAACAATGTGAGATGTAAATGTGACTTCTCACTAAGGAGAACCCTTATCGTCGAAAGGGATATTTTACCCTATCAATGATTTTAGCATTAGAAGGAGGGAAAGTCTTATATGGTTGGTAGAGAAAAAATACAATCACACACTTTGCATTATGATTCTTCACATTATGACTTGTACTACAACTACACATACACCTGAGGTGAAAATTTAGACCTTGAAATAGTCTTCAAATAGTCTATTGGTTTTGAAAATCATGATTTCCTAAAGACTAAGCCCCAATATACTATTCCCAAACAAGAAGTTAACACTTTCCACCATCTTACTTAAGCATACACTTAATGAATCAACCATTTTCCCATCACTCCATTGCTTCCTAGAGATAAAAGAGCTAGCGAGAAGGACATTCATACTTAATAACAAACTTTATTTAAAACTAAAGTCAATTTGGTTTGCCATTCTCTTCAAAAATTCCCACAGCCTTGGAACCCAATATCACCAACCCATTCCCTTGTTTCACCTTCTCACTCTTCAATTTCCTCAACGCACACTTCATAAGTTGAATCTAATAGACACGTTTGTGAGATCTTGTGACATATAATTAACACCCAAATGGTATGGAATCAACCTCTACTGCTTGCCCAAAGAGCTCAAGATGCCTTGAACATACCAAAGCAACTCCATGATCCACCTTACATTCTAAGCACATACTCCCAAAGTTTAACCCACATAAGTTAGGCCTCCCAAAGGATCACATTACATATTTCTACTTGGCTATTTAATTGATGAATATAGAACAAGAAGATGTGTGTTACATTTTCAAGGAATAAACATCCACTAGTATTTTAACCTACTTATAGGGTCTATCACAAGTTGGGAAGAATTTGAAATGGAATTTATTAACAAATATGGTGATCAATCAACCCATGCTACACCCTTGAAAGAACTAATAGCTATTAAAGTGGATAAAAGGAATGAATACAAGATTTTAACCAATGTTTCACCACTACCATTAATAATTTTTCAACAAATTCCATACTAGCTCAAGAACTTGTAGTTGAATATTTACATCTACTCTACATGCATCCATTGTTATGTTCATCAAAAGAGTTGCAAAGGCCACTTTAACTAAATATTTCAAAGAGGGTAAAAAGGTAGAGATAAGGATGATAATTTTAATAGAGAACCTTGGGGCTGGTTATACCAAAATTACAATTGTTCCAAAGAAACTTCTTGCTTTTCCCAAACCACTTGTGAGACCTAATTATGATCCACAAGAAAAGGATTGAATAGATCTAAAAAGTTCGTTCAATTAAAAAGTAATCCAAATGAGGTTTTTGATCTAAAAAGGAACCTCAAAGAGGGTACTTCCAAGCATAGAACTTCCATACCACTTTACAAAGAAGCTATTACGCCCCCGAGACCTATACAAACTTCCAATATTATCCTAAACTTGGGTGAGGTAGGGATGGACAACTACTACATATTTCATTAAGAAAGCATGTCCTTAATGGATTAGCTCCAAGGCTTTGATACTGAAGTTACTGAAGTAGCTTTGTCACCAAAAAACATAATATGAAAATCCTTCCCAAGAAGTTGAAGATGAAGAACAAACAGATGAAGCAACCGTGTTTTTGTGGGATATATCCCTTGGCCTTCAGGATGAGGAAGAAGAGGAAGTGGTGGTGGAGTAATTCTGGACCACTCTAATAGCTCAAAGGGATAATTTAAGAATTAAAGGCCCTATTCCTTAAATTACTCCTCCCTATGAGCCTAGTACAACACCTAGAAAGGTCATAGTTTCTACCCCACCAAGAAAAAAACAATAACAAACCACCTCTGCTTACTGTGGAATATAGTGTTATTGAGGATATGGAGAAGACAAAGTGAATGTGCCAATGCATGATGTTTGTAGCATTCCTCATAGAGATCTCATCGTGAAGACCTTCAAAACACCACTTAACTCACTTCATAAAGAAATAACTAATTTTGAAGTAAAATAGAAACCTGTCAAAACCGAATAAAAATATTATATAAAACAAAAGTCTAAAACAAAATAGAAACTACCATGAATGCTACTATAACAAGAAAGTAATGAAGTCACAAACACCTCCTTTTTTGGTAGCATTTGAAATATTTAATTGTAATGTGCATACTATTTGATAGAATCAAGAGCATTTGTTGAAAATAATACTGAGAGGGGGGGGTGAATCAGTGTTATCAAATTCTTTTTCAACTTATATAAATATTAGCAGATCTGACTAATGAAACTTGTGAATACCTTCCAGACTTATAATTTAATTTATTCTTCAGATGTTGATCATTAATCTGTGTGTTAGAACCATATAACAGTAAGCAGGAACAAAAAAGTAGAGTAGACAGTCACACAAAAGAACACAAAATATAAGGTGGAAACCCAATGTGGGTGAAAACCACCTGCTACAATATGTCTCTATCTTCTTTCAATTAGAAACTTCCTTTTACAATGATTCTGTACTGGTGCAGTCTTATACCAGCACACAAGCTTCAACCTGCAGAAGGCTACAACCTTCTCTCGTTCTCCAGACTCTTCTGGAAGGGAGCTACAACCCCCTTAGCTCTTGTACTAGCTGAGGTACTAGTACGTAGGTGCTAACCTACAAAAGACTTCTCTTTTCTTCCAGGGACCACGTTTCATAAATTTTCAGACTGGATCCATGAATATCAATCAAACATCAAATAGATCTGCAATCAACCAACTTCCTTGTACAAATAATGAATCAATAACTTTTCAAATCATAGTACCAGTAACCAGACAACAATTCAGAACCCGGAACACTGCAGTAATAAAAAAAAGCAGCTAAAACATATTTCAAGAAAAGTCCGCAACTTCACCAATAGAATTTTGCGTACGTACGCAATATTCACTTCTTTATCCTGCGGGTATCCGCGCCTCTGCTGTGTTGAACCTGCGGGTATCCGCACCTGCGCTCTGTCAAGCCTGCGGGTATCCGCGCCTGCGCTGTGTAAAAACTGCGTATATCTGCGCCTGCGTTATGTCGAACCTGCAGGTATCCGCACCTACGCTATGTCAAAACTGCGGGTATACGCGCCTGTGTTGTGTCGAGCCTACAGGTACAGAAAATTTATCAGACTTCAATTATACCCCAGATTATCAGATTTACAGATCTGATCATGCACCAAAGAGATCTCGACCCATTAGTAAATCCATCTTGTAATGCTCAGGTTTCTCCTTGATTCAGGTCCAGCTATAACTCACCAACCGATCACCAGTATTTCAGATCTTGCTCTTCTCAAGATATTCAACATATTAGTCACCCAAGCCAAATGATCTCCTTTCCTTTTTATAGTCTAGGCCTTACTCAAACCATGGTCTAAAACCATAAAGATCCAATACTAGGGACCCAAAACCTGGGTTCAATACTTTAGATGCAAAACCACGGACCAAAACCATAGGATCAAAAATGTCAGACTAAATACCATGGACCAAGCATAAGATTTCCCACGTGCGCACGTTTTTCTCTGTATGAAAGTGTGTGTACTTTATGTACGCACTTTATGTTCAGTGCACCTGCGTATATGTCTACACCTTTTGTTTGGCGCACCTGCGTATGTCCGTGGCTTTGTGAACAGGAACCTGCGAGTATCTCATTTTCTACTATTTTGAGAGCCTAAACTTGTGATCTGCTATTTGAGTGAGTTGCCATCAAGGACAACACTTATGCCATCGAGCCAAACCTGTGTCATAATGCCAACAATCTCCCCCTTTGGACTTGATGGCAACCCAAAGTCACTCAAAGTCTTTTCTCCCCCTTTGACATCAAGGGAAAAGGGTTATGCTCCCCCTGAGTACATGCTGAAATCTCTGCTCTGCTGTGCTGTCCAAGCTCCCCCTGACATATAGGCAAGATCTGCAAGAAGATGTTCTACAAAAGAAATATGACTTTATACATCATAACTGACCTTCCTATCACCAAAGACTCATACATACGACTCCCAACCAAGTGGGGATACATGATATAATAAGCATATTACATTATCCATCCTAAGCATAGTGGGGCACCAACATAGTCCGTTACATGACCTTGACAAAAGAAAGATAGAGACAAAATATCAACAGCATCTGTCAATCATTATTTAGATCAGTATCCATGTTCTCCTTCTGCACTTGCTCCTCCTGAAATCAAAACAACTGAAGAATTGAACCAAGATCTTCTATGATAATGCCAAAAATGCATTATTAGAAGAATATATGCTCCCCCTAAACCTGTGCCAGATGGTCTCTGACAGACCCATATCAGACTCTTCTCATCCTTTCTTTTCTTCAAGTCGACTGTACCCACATAAACCAGCGTATGTACGCATATACCCCATATGAAACTCGCGTACAGCCAACAATCTCTGAAACAGACAAGATTCAACAGCAGGATGATGCATCAACTACCCCCAGCTTTTGTCTGAGGTATTCAAAGGTCTCCTTGGGCAGTGGTTTGGTGAGAATATCAGCAACTTGTTCCTTAGAGGGAACATACTCCAATTTGACCTTTTGTTCAAGCACTTGTTCTCGGAGAAAATGATACTTGATCGGTATGTGCTTAGTCTTTGAATGCATGACAAGATTCTTTGAAATACTGATTGCACTTGTATTATCACAGAAAATGGAGATAGGTGGAGTACAAGTGATTTGAAGATCTTGCAATGTTTGCATCATCCAAAGGAGTTGTGTGCAACAAGATGCAGCAGCTACATATTCTGCTTCAGCTGTAGATAATGCAATAGAGCTTTGTTTCTTGCTGAACCAAGATACTAATCTAGGACCCATGAAGAATGCACCACCACTAGTGCTTTTCCTGTCATCCATGCTTCCTGCCCAATCCGCATCAGTGTATGCATGAAGTGTGAGATCTGTACCTCTAGGATACCATAAGCCATAGTTTTGAGTTCCTTGAAGATACTTGAAGATTCTCGTAACTGCCTGAAGATGAGTTTCCTTTGGATTTGCATGAAACCTTCCAACTATTCGCACTGCATGCATAATGTCTGGTCGGGTACCTGTTAGATAGAGCAGACTACCAATCATGGATCTATAGGTTGGTTGATGTACAACTGCCGATTCATCATTTGCGCTAAGGCTACATCCTGTCACCATAGGGGTACATACTGGTTTCGAATCCTCCATCCCATATTTCTTCAAGATCTGCTTGAGATATTTGGTTTGTGATAGAAAAATTCCATCTTTGTTTTGTTGGACTTGTAAACCAAGAAAATATGTGAGCTCACCAAGCATGGACATTTCAAACTCTTTCTGCATCACCAAGGAAAAATTTTGACTCATGTCTTCTTCATTGCTACCAAAGATGATATCATCAACATACACAACAAGTATCAGCAACTTATCATTGTCAATTTTTATATATAGATTGCTATCAGTTGATCCTTTTATAAAACCTTGTTGATGGAGGTACTTATCCAACCGATAATACCACGCCCTTGGAGAATGTTTAAGGCCATAGAGAGCCTTTTTAAGTCTGCATAAAAGTTTTGGATCATTTCCAAGAATAAACCCATCTGGTTGTTCAATATATACTTCTTCATTTAAGTCTCCATTCAGAAATGCAGATTTTATGTCCATCTGAAATACTTTGAACTTCTGAAAGCTAGAGAGAGCAAGGAACATTCTTATGGCCTCAAGTTTGGCAACTGGAGCAAAAGTTTCTTCAAAGTCTATTCCTTCTTGTTGCGCATATCCTTTACAAACAAGTCTTGCCTTGTTTCTAACCACATCCCCATTTTCATTCAGCTTATTTTTGAAAATCCATTTTGTCCCTATGACATTCTTATCTTTTGGTCTAGGAACCAACTCCCAAGTGTTATTCTTTTCAATCTGCTCGAGTTCTTCTTCCATGGCCTTGACCCAGCATTCATCTTTGCAAGCCTCTCTTACGTTCTGCGGTTCAGTGGAGGAGAGAAATGCTAGATAGCTTGAAGCTTCTGAAATGGTTCTTCTTGTTTGTACACCTGCCTCTTTCTGCCCCAAAATTTGAGATTCTGGATGATTCTTCTGAACGTATCTGGATGGAGTCTTTTCTTCTATCCTTATCTGTTCTTCTGGTGCCTCATGGGTTTCTTCTTCATCATGAATCTGATTTGATGTTGACGGATAGTCTTCGCCATCTTCGATATCTTCAGATTTTACCTCCCTAGAAGTGTTTCCTTCTTCATCAACCACTACATCAATACTTTCAACAATTTTACCAAGTCTTTTATTGTAACATTTGTAAGCTTTGCTGTGGGGAGAGTAGCCAAGTAAAATGCCTTCATCTGCTCTAGGTTCAAACTTGCCAAGATTTTCATCAGTCCTTTTAATGTAGCATTTGCTTCCAAAAATTTTGAAGTATTTTACCGTGGGAGTCTTACCGTACCAAAGTTCATGAGGAGTCTAAGTGTTGTTTACCCGGACGTTTGTCTTGTTGAGAATAGTAACAGTGGCAAATGCGGCTTCACCCCAAAAGGTTGCGGGAGTTCCAGAATCATCAAGCATAACACGAGCCATTTGTTTTCAACCAAAGCTTTGAAGGACTTGAACTTTTCGAAAGCTTCATCTTTATACTTCATGAGTCCTATCCAACACATCCTTGAAAAGTAGTCAATGAACAATACGAAATACTCTTCTCCTCGAGGTGACCTCTTCCTAGTTGGACCACATATATCGATGTGGACAAGTTCAAGTGGCTTGCTAGCTGATCCTTCCTTCTCAGGGAAATTAGTTCTGGTTTGCTTACCAAATTGACATGATTTGCATCTTGTATTTTCTGGAATTCTGATGTTAGGATGATCACAAACTGCCTAATATTTGCATGCTTTCCTTATATGAGAGAAGCTAAGATGCCCCAGTCTTTTGTGCCATAGCCAGTGTTCATCATTCTTGCTTAAATAGCATTGTCGTTGTTCTCCCTTGAGTACGTATAAGTTATTTGGAGTTCGTATGCCTTTGATCACTGTCTTTCCTGTATCAAGCTCACGAAAAATACATCCATTTGATCGAAATATTACCTCAGTTCCTTGATCACACATCTAACTGACACTCAATAGATTATGCTTTAAGCCATCAACATACATAACATTACCAGCCTTGACTTTTTCTTTCAAACGAATAGAGCCTTTACCTTTTATGAATGTAGGGGTGTCATTTCCAAATGAGACCTTCTTTTCCTTTTCTAAGGCACTATATGACTGAAGTTTTTCTTTATTACCTGTCATATGTTTCGAGCATCCACTGTCGATGTACCATTGATTTTCCTGTCCTTCCACATATAAGGCTATCCCACATCTTTCCGGTTGCGTTTCTTTCTTTTTCCATGTTTTGGAACTCAATGAAGCTTGCTCCTTCTGAGTTGTTTGCTGAAACCTGCTTCTGTATCCAGAATATTCATGACCAGATTTGTTACAGATAGAACATTCTATTTCATTTTCAAGAGCAGAGAAGTTATTGTAGGTTCTTTTCATGATTCTTGTCCTACTCCTTTGTTTTTGAGCTTCCCTAGTCATGATGATCTTGTAGGCAACACATTGAGCATCTTTATGACCAAAGTTATGACAAGAGAAACATTGGCCATTGAAGAAATTCCTGCGATTATCAAATCTACCAACCATATGATTGTAGTTTCCATCCATTCTTGAGCCAAATTGAGAATGATTTACCTGTGGTGGGTTGAGGCTTCTGTTCATCTTTAACGTATATTGCCCCCGATTTACTTGATAATCTTTGATCATTCTTGAAGCAAATTGTCCCTGATTTACCTGGTGATTATGCTTTTGCTGTCAATTGTCAACTTGTTCACTTCTCCTTGCTGCATCAAGATAACTTTTGGAGGTGGATGGCTTCTGCGCTTGCTTCTGAGCTTGAGATGCTTCTTCGGAATATCCGAGACCAGTCTTGATTAGAGGAGAACGTTGCACTTTGATAATCTCATCTAGAGTTTCAAATCCTTTAGCAAATATGAGATTAAGGACTTTTGTTTTCTCAATTTATTTTCTAAGTCCCACAATTTCACATTATAACTCTTCATTGTGTTTATCTTTTTCAGCAAGTTGGAATGTTAGAGTATCTATAATCATATTCTTTTCCTCTAAACAAACTTTAAGTTTAGAAATTTCTTCATAAAGACCTTCTTCATTTATAGCATCCAAGAAATCATCATCTTCAAAAGCCATCAAAAGTCTATCATCATTACCTTGTTCATCTCCATCACTATTTGACAATCCATCATTGTCTTCATGCATGTAATAGCTCTTCTTATTTACACTCTGTTTTCTATTCCATCTAACAGGTTCCTTACCTTTGTCTAGTTTATCTTTATGAGGACATTTTGCAGCATAATGACCAACTCTACCACAAGAAAAGCATTTGAAAGGCAGCTTATCTCTGAATCTTCCAGTTCCCCGTTGAAGGTTCTTGACAAAATTTGATTCTTCCTCTTCTTCTGACATATGTCCTGACTCATAGTAATCTCCTTTTCATGAAGCCTTGAATGCAGCTTCTCTCTTGCCTGATGGTCCTCCTTCTCTCATTTCGTAAGCAGTTAGAATTCCGTGCAGCTGTGACATGGTAAGGCTCTGTAGATTCTGCTTTTCTTCTATGGCAAAAACTTTTGAATCAAACTTAGGAGACAAAGATCTTAGAACCTTTTCAACCAAAACAACTTCTTTTATTTCTTCACCTAAGTTTTTCATACAATTTATGATCGCATCTATACGTAGGAAATAGCTAGCCACACTTTCATCATTGTGCATTCTGAGACTTTCATATTGAATTCTAAGAGTTTGTAATTTTTCTCGTTTTATCTGTTCATCTCCTTCATAGCTCAGAACGATCTTGTCCCATATTTCTTTTGCGCTTTTGAGCTGCATAACCTTGACGAATTTTGATTGAGATAGACTTCCTAATAGAGTATTGACAGCTTTTGCATTTGTTTCATACTGCTTCTTACCAGCTACATCTGTAGGAGTTGCTGATGGAAATGTGTATCATGTTTCCACAATATCCCAAACTTCTGTACCAAGAGATTGAAGATAGGTAGTGATTCTTACCTTCCAATAGACGAAGTTGCTCCCATCAAAAATCGGTGGCCTGATAGATGCTTCCTTTTCGTAGTTGCTCATGATGATAGATCTTCCTTCAAGCGATCAAGCTTTTCCTGAAGGACCTGCTCTGATACCAATTGTTGAAAATAATACTAAGAGGGGTGGTGAATTAGTATTATCAAATTCTTTTTCAACTTATATAAAGATTAGCAGATCTGACTAATGAAACTTGTGAATACCTTCCAGACTTATAATTTAATTTATTCTTCAGATGTTGATCATTAATTTGTGTGTCAGAACCATATAACAGTAAGCAAGAACAGAAAAGTAGAGTAGACAGTCACACAAAAGAACACAAGATATAAGGTGGAAACCCAATGTGGGTGAAAACCACCTGCTGCAATATGTCTCTATCTTCTTTCAATTAGAAACTTCCTTTTACAATGATTCTGTACTGGTGCAGTCTTATACCAGCACACAGGCTTCAACCTGCAGAAGGCTACAACCTTCTCTCGTTCTCCAGACTCTTCTGGAAGGGAGATACAACCCCCTTAGCTCTTGTACTAGCTGAGGTACTAGTACGTAGGTGCTGACCTACAGAAGACTTCTCTTTTCTTCCAGGGACCACGTTTCATAAATTTTCAAACTGGATCCATGAATACGAATCAAACATCAAATAGATCTGCAATCAACCAACTTCCTTGTACAAATACTGAATCAATAACTTTTCAGATCACAGTACTAGTAACCAGACACCAATTCAGAACCCAGAACACTACAGTAATAAACAAAAGCAGCTAAAACATATTTTAAGAAAAGTCCACAACCTCACCAATAGAATTCTGCGTACATACGCAGTATTCACTTCTTTATCCTGCGGGTATCCGCGCCTCCGCTGTGTCGAACCTGCAGGTATCCGCACCTGCGCTCTGTCAAGCCTGCGGGTATCCGCGCCTGCGCTGTGTTGAGCCTGTGGGTACAGAAAATTTATCAAACTTCAATTATACCCCATATTATCAGATTTACAAATCTGATCATGCACCAAAGTTATCTCGACCCATCAGTAGATCCATCTTGTAATGCTCAGGTTTCTCCTTGATTCAGGTCCAGCTATAACTCACCAACCGATCACCAGTATTTCAGATCTTGCTCTTCTCAAGATATTCAACACATTAGTCACCCAAGCCAAATGATCTCCTTTCCTTTTTATAATCTAGGCCTTCCTCAAACCATGGTCCAAAACCATAAAGATCCAATACTAGGGACCCAAAACCTGGGTTCAATACTTTAGATGCAAAACCACGGACCAAAACCATAGGATCAAAAATGTCGGACTAAATACCATGTACCAACCAAAATATTTTCCACGTGCACGCGTTTTTCTCTACATGAAAGTGTGTGTACTTTACGTACGCACTTTTTGTTCGATGCACCTGCATATATGTCCGCACCTTTTGTTCGGCGCACCTGCGTATGTCCGTGGCTTTGTGAACAGGAACCTGCGGGTATCTCATTTTCTACTATTTTGAGAGCGTGAACTTGTGATCTGCTATTTGAGTGAGTTGCCGTCATGGACAACACTTATGTCATCGAGCCAAACCTGTGTCATAATTCCAACAGCATTATCCAATGTAATGCCCCATTCTTACTGCTAAAATATTAGTGCCACCACTACCAATTGTTCTACCTACATTATACAATTAGATAATTAAACTGTAAAGGTTATGGACAAACTTAAGGATATTTTGATTGGGTTGGCTTCTAATCCAAAAATATGTCAAGTCATAGATACCATAGTTATTGACATTGATCTTACAGTTTGTTGTTAAGAAAGGATTGTTCTCAAAAGCTACATGAATACTTCACCATAGACTAGTATCATTTATGGTTGTCATGGAAGGGATAGTCATATCATATTAAGATCAACTGGGAAGCTCACTTGAAACACATTGTTACTAAACTTGAGGGTTAAGATGAACCCATATAATTCACATAGTCAATTTTATGGAGTATTTTTATTGAGACCAATTTTTGGAATTGCAGAACATAAGAATCACATTTAGAATCAAATCCACACTTTGAACTCCTTCATTGCACTTGTGTTGATGAAAAAAGGTGTATTATATTATATGTAGATAATGCTAATTCTTCTAACCTATATTTAATATTTAGAAACTAATAAAGGGACATTATTTTTTGGTGATTCTAAATTGTAGGAGACTATAGGGGTAAGTTTTATGTTGATTTAAGTTTTGCATAGACTCTAATTTGGAGCATGAATCTCCTTTATTTAATAAATAGGAGAAAAAGAGGGCATGATGTGTCTTACACTAGGATGACCTAACTATAACTAATGTAATAATAATGAAGGATTCATTTGCTTTCATTTATGGATAACATGTTCTTTTATTCGGTTTTCTCATTCTAATTTCATTTATTTCATAAATTCAAACAATAAGCTAATAATCATTAATTTGAGATCTAAAAAAATTACAATATCTAAAATTTCATAATATTATAAAATATATTCTAATGCACTATTATAATGAAATATCTACAATACTTCATGTATCAACATCACTTGTTATACTTGTCATGCGCATGGAACTATTAAAAATTTGAATTTCCTTCTAGATGCTCTTCTTTCTCCTCAACATAAACATTGATTATCATGCCATGAACTTTTCAAGGATGTGTGCCATGGTGCTATGAACTTTTCAAAGATTTGCTTCACTTTTCCTCTTAAGACCTCTCTAATTTGGGTTGTTTGCTTACTTGCTTGGAAGTAAAGATATTTTAAGTTGTGTAATTGTTTTTTGTTTTTGTTTTTATGACAACCCACTGTTGAGGGCATGTTTGAGCACATTCCATATGCACAAGTATCTAGTCACAATCTTCGTTCGCCTCAAAGAGAAAGACTTCAAACTATTTACCATACAATACATTTACATTTGACCTCCAATCAATAGGTCACAATGTTTTTTACACCTAGAAATTCATACAGGAGAGGGATGACCATAATCACATGAATTTCCCAAGAAGCACTCGCTTTGCAAAGGACACAACATTTTTCTTTGGATTTCTTAAGGGCATCTTGACTATGAAGATACTTGTCTTCTTCAAAAACATCGATTGGTTTTGTTCTTTCCTTGGATCTCTTACCCACAATGACCTCTATCACTTAAAAGGACACAAAGTCCTGAGCTAGGATGCTTGCAATTTTCAACTTGGATTCTACAAATCTCTTTTCAATCAATCATATAATTTTGGCGTTGTTTAATTATTAGATGTTTTAGAGTTTTTGGTTAGATTCAGGAAAAAAATCCTATCAAGTCTTGTTTATTGTTGTTTAAATTGGATTTTTGACTACATATATGGATTCAACATCTTGAAAAATCCTCGAAACACTTGTAAACTTGTTATTCCAACAAATCCCTTGTTATTGGATGTTTAGACTTTTTAGTTAGTGTTAGCACTCTGTAGTTTTCTCCAGGCTGAAAGGAGAAAGCTCAAAGGTAACCACAAACCTCTTTGGGTTGAGAGACTGGTCTTCTTCAACTGGAGGGGGCTCCCTCAACTTATGAAACTAAAGGTTTTGACTATATGGCATACATAGACTAGATCTGAAAGGGAATTTGAAAATTTTGGTTGAAATACAAATGGTAGAAAGGGTGATAACATGTGATCAATTGACCTTTTATTCAATTTACTTATGCAAGTAAAATCAACATCCTCCACGAGGGCTTGTTAAGCATGACTTTGGACAACAATAATAGGCTATACTATAGAGGAGAAAAATAGAAGAAACAAATCCTTCCTATGCGTATAACAATGTTGTTCATACATAAGAAGAAAAACTAGATAGAAGAAATAACATTTATGAGTATAGAACATTCCATTTGCAACTGAAATATGAAAACAGTTTCCTAGAGCAGCTTAACTGAATTCCAAATCAACCGAGATCATTATACTCATAAAACATGAAAAGACAATAGAATAATTGATAAATAGATAAACATAACTCCAAATATCATACCATAAGAATCCTTGCAAACAATAATCAATAACTCTCAAGTCAGAAGCATTCTATCCATGAATTTATTACAATTACTCACGTAAATTCTGAAAAAATGATGCAACAATGTTGAACCATCAACAACCTTTACTTCATATATTTTTGAGTTTAAATAGACATAGACAAAATATAATAAGCGTCTAGATTCACTGTACCATTGATCCAAATAGTGGATCGATCCAAAAAATAAAAAGAGGAAAGGCTGATATTTTTTAAAGTCCTTTTCCTCAAAAAACAAAAACTAAAAAGTCTCTTTGACTTTAAATTTTTTTTTTTTTTTCTAAAAGAAAACAATATTATCTTCAAATATGGTCATCATGAAGTGAAAACAACAAAAAGCATAAAAGTTGACTGCTGATTGTGCAAAGTCTGCGTAGAAATTGCGCAACAACCAGGATGGCACTTTTCGCTTCCAAAGCTGGCTCGTGGCTAAAAATTGAAGGTTTGAGCTGGATGCCACATTTTCTCCATGTCGAACCCTTTAAATCCTGATAAGTGGTTTCCTCCCAATACACGTGCAAATGTGTAGGCAGGGTTTGCGTGTTATGTTCTTGACCTGCGAGAAGATACTAGAATACCCACTATGCGAAGAAATAATATCCAGAACACATAACAATAAGAAATAATAGCAAGTATTTTATTATTCAGAAAGGAAAGCAATTTTCACTTGCCTCTTCGCGGGGGTAACCTCCAATAAAGCTGGGCTCGATTACAAAATAAGACACGATGCTCCTCGAGGGGAGTCTCTATCCTTTATATACGATTCATACATGCAATACCATGGGCCAATACCATGGTTCTTGTTAATACCATCTATCTAATACAATGGGCCATTTGCAACTAACCGTGGTCCCTTCTTTAAATGTGGGTCAACCACTTACAATTATTAATATGGGCTTTATTGATTCTTTACTTAACTATAACTATGACTTGATCCTATTACATAAATAAGGGGGTTAGGGTTGGACCCTAACATGCCCTCCCCCATAAGAATAGCCTTGTCCTCAAGGCTAAAGCTACGGAAACTGTTGAAGGACAGTGGCTGGTTCCCAGGTCGCATCTTCCAGAGAGGTGTCTTTCCACTTGACAAGGACTTCCTTGATTGTGCGGCCGTGCAGGTACCATTCTAGCGTGTCAAGAACTTATTCAGGTTGGAGCCAGATTGACCCTTCTTCATCCAATTTAGGTAGACTAGTTTGAATTCGACAATGGTTCAAAATCACTTTCTTAAGGCATGAGACATGGAAGACTAGATGGATTTTTGCAGTGGGTGGCAAAGCTAGCTTGTAGGTGAATTCTCCGATGCACTGAAGTCCTTGATACAGTTCGTAGAATTTTGGAGACAATTTCTAACAACCCTTGTATTTGAGTGATGTTTGCTTATATGGTTGCAGCCTCAAAAATACATGATCCCCTTCTTGAAATTGGCGTTCTGAACGATGTTGATTTGCTTGTTGCCTCATGCGGTTTTGAGCTTGATGGAGATTCTCTCTGAGGTGGGCCAACATGGTTGTGCGGTTCTATAGGAGTTGATCCACTGCTTGTACCTTTGAGCATCCCTTGATATAAGAAGTAGGTGAAGGAGGGAGTTGACCATAAACTGATTCATATGGAGTCATTTTGGTGGTGGCATGATAGTTGGTGTTATACCACCATTCGGCTAGAGGTAACCACTATATCCATAGATGTTACTTTTCTGAAGTGAAACGCCTAATGTAGGTCTCTAGACATTTGTTGACTGCTTCAGTTTGACCATCAGTTTGGGGATGATAGGAAGTATTGAGTTGTAGTTGGGTACCTTGTAGCTTGAAGATTTCCTGCCAAAAGTTACTGGTGAAGATCGGGTCATGATCAGACACAATGGAAGTGGGCATGCCATGCAATTTGAAGATCTGGTCCATGAAAGATTGAGCTACCAAAGTCAGTGTAAAAGGGTGGGGTAGGGCGCAAAAATGAGCATACTTAGAAAGTCTGTCCACAACCACCATGATGACTGACTTGTTGCCTAACTTCGGAAGACCCGTAATGAAGTCCATAGAAACCTCCGTCCAGATTGAGGTTGGGATGGGCAATGGCTGTAATGTGCCTGGGGATTTGACTGTTTCTCCTTTGTGGCGCTGACATATGTTGCACTCAGCTACAAAAATAAGAATGTCCTTTTTCATGCCTGTCCAAAAGAATGAACGTCGAGTGCGAGCATAAGTCTTTTGAAAGCCTGAATGGCCTACAGTGGGAGATGAGTGCAACTCCACCAAAATGTGACTTTTGAGGGTGGATGTTGGTGATATCATGACTCTGTCCTTGTAGCGAAGAATCTCATCCTGCCAAAAGTAGCCCGCTATGGAGTTTGGATCCGCCTGCAATTTATGAATGAGCTGTAAGAGCAAAGGATGTGAAAACCATTCCTTGCGAGTCTCTTCAATCCATTCTGGAATGGGAAGGGAGATTGCGAGCAGGGTGTTTTCCTCCTCAAATTGGCGTGATAACACATCTGCTACGACATTTTTGCGCCCTTTCTTGTAAATTATCTCATAATCATATCCTAGCATTTTGGTGAGCCATTTATTTTGTTGTGGCGAGGATAGGCGTTGCTCCAAAAAATATTTAAGGCTTTGATGGTCTGTGCGGATTTGGAAACGCCGCCTTAATAAGTATGGTCGCCAGGTATCGACTACATGTAAGATGGCCATCATCTCCTTCTCATAGGTAGATTGTCCCAGATTTGTCCCACTTAGTTATTGGCTAGTGAAGGCCAAGGGTCGACCTTCCTGCATTAAGACCACCCCAATACCCATACTTGAAGCATCACATTCAATCACAAAAGATTTGGTGAAGTTGGGTAGTGCTAATACGGGAGTGGAACACATGGCATGTTTGAGAGCTATAAATGCCTATTGCGCTTCATCATTATAGAGAAATGAATTTTTCTTGAGGAGGTGAGTGAGGGGTCTAGCAATGCGACCATAATTGCAGACAAATTTGCAATAGTAGCCCGTGAGACCCAAAAATCCTCTCAAGCTCTTCAAGGTCTTTGGTTGAGGCCAATCCTGCATTGCCTAGATCTTTTTGGGGTCCACCCTGACACCTTCATGCCCCACAATGTGGCCCAAATACTCAACTTCTTCCATGCCAAAAGAGCACTTGGACATCTTGACAAATAATTTATGCTTCTGGAGCAATTGCAAGAGCAGATCTACATGCTGAAGATGTGTGGCCCAGGTGCGGCTGTAGATCAGGATGTCATCAAAGAAAACAAGGACAAATTTTCTGAGATATAGATTGAGCAGGTGGTTCATGAGGCTCTGAAAAGTGGATGGGGCATTACAAAGACCAAATGGCATGACCAGGAACTCATAATGGCCTTCATGAGTTTGGAAAGCAGTCTTTGGAATGTCTACTTCTTTCATGCGACTCTGGTGATAGCCCGAGCGAAGGTCGAGCTTAGTAAAGAATTGGGCCCCATTTAGTTCATCCAGCAAATCATCGACAATCGGGATGGGAAATTTATCTTTGACCATCAACTTGTTGAGGGCCCTGAAGTCTGGACACATATGCCATTCCCCATCTTTCTTGAGCACCATGACCACAAGTGATGAATAAGGACTAATGCTAAGACGAATGATGCCTGCTTCCAAGAGTTCCTTGATGATTTTTTCAATTTCATTCTTTTGGGCAAACATATATCTATATGGGCGCACATTTGGTGGTTGGGCCCCTAGGACCAAAGTAATGCTATGATCATGTTCCCCTCTCAAGGGTGGAAGCTCATGAGGCTTGTCAAAGACTAGCAAATGGTTGTTTAAGATCTATTGCATCTCAGGATGAATATGAAGAGAAGTGGTTCGAAGGCCTGGATGGCATTAAATTGGGCTATAACTCCATGGTGACCCTTTTTTAACAATTTTTCCATCCTATGCAAGCTAATGATAGAGGGATCACCCGCCTGGAGTCCACAGAGGGTATGTGTGTGGTTGTTCTACTTAAAGCTCATATATAACTCCTAGAAATCCATTGTGATTGGGCCAAGTGTGCAGAGCCATTCAGCACCCAAGACAATGTCACACCCTCCCATGTGTATGGAAAACATGTGGGTCTTTAACTGATAATCCCCCATTTAAAGTTTGACATTTTCACAACAGCCTTCACATTTCATTGTCCCCCAATCAGCAATTTGGACCTGGAAGTTAGAGACTACTCTGACAAAACAATGCACTGCTTCCGCGACACTTTGATGGATAAAGTTGTGCATACTGCCACTATCAATCAAGACGACTACAGGGCGATGCTTAATAAAACCTCTGATTTTGAGAGTTTAGGGAGAAGAAATCCCTCCCAAAGCATGAAGCGAGATAACTAGTTCTTCAGGTACATTGTCCAGCTGGTTGTCCTCATCTCCCTCCTCTGGTTCCTCAAGTGGTGGGGCTTCCTCTGATGAACTGTGATCAATAGCATCAATTTAAAGGAATTTGGGCTCCTTGCATTTATGCCTGAGGGAGTATTTCTCATCACAGTAGTAACACAATCCTTGCTTTCTTCTTTCCGCCATTTCCGCTGGTGACACCTTTTGAACCTTGAGTGTTTGGGTAGTGCTTTGAGCCTGGGTGGGGTGACCCTTGGCTATGAAATTTGGGTGATTGGACTGGGCCACTAACGCATGTTCTACTTCACGAGCTATCTTGCAAGCATCCAGCCATGAGGTTGGGTGTTGCAGTCGGACGTGGGCTTGTATGGCTTCTTTGAGACCACTGAAAAAACATTCCAAGTAGAACTGATCATGTAGACCTCCTGTGCGAAAGGCTAAGGCTTCAAAGGTTGTAATATATTCATTCACTGTTCCTGTCTGTCGGAGCTTAGTGAGACGACCCAAAAAGTTAGATTCATGGTCAAAGCGATCCGTAAGAGCTTTTGAGAATGTCTACCAAGTCACGGGCCTTCCATAGCAATGTTGATGCCACTGCCACCATTGCCATCTTTCATTGTCCAAGTACATGCTACCCACACTAAGCTGAGTCGCATCATCTCTGATGTGATTCAGTGTGAAATATTGCTCCATTTGTGCTAGCCATGTGGCCGGATGAGAGCCATCAAATTTATACATGTCTAGCTTGGGTGGTCGCGTCTGGGACTGTTGGTGGTTGCCAAAGAGGTGAAGAGAATGGCTAGACTTGCCCTCAATGTTTTCATTGAAAGCATATGCCTCCGAGCATTCCTCCGACTTGCCCTTTGTGAGTGTGTCAGCTAAGGTCTTGAGCGACGTCAATACAACGTCCAACTTTTGTTCAAGGGTGTCGATCTTCTCATTGGCCATCGCTTGAGCTCTGGTTTGTACCATGCACTGATCCGGTGCACTTAAAATTTGGGACCACCCGAAATTTTTTACTCTAACAAGTGAATGGTACCACCTTGCTCAGCTCGTCGACCTGATTCTTATGGGCTAAGTCTCCTATAAGCGTCCCGGGAGGGTCTCAGACTTTTTTTTTCTACTCCAAAAGGAGTTTTACTCCTTGCTTAGGAATACTGTAGTAGCCAAATCCCAGGAAAGTCAATTCTGCCCAATGTCCTGCGAGAATCACACCCAGGTATAAGGGCCCACACAAATCGGCTAACCCTCAACTGCAAAGTATGAGTAGGAATGTGGCAGTGATCAAACCCCTGCTGCTAGATCTGAATGGCAGATCTGATTGTGGCGACTGCTACAGAACCCAATGGCTAGATCTGAATGGCGGATCTGATAAATCTGATTGGTGGATCTGATAGATCTGAATGGTGGATTTGAGAGATCTGAATGGCGAAACTGATTGTTGCGGCTGCGACAGAACCCCACCTGCTAGATCTGATCTGGAAAAGATGATGTGTGATCTAGAGAGAGACAAGGGAACTATGGTCTCAAGGAGTGTCAGGTGCTATAGATCGTAATATACATAAGGGTCTGACAGTAGTACTCGGCCCAATCTTTCAGGGCACTAACCAAGGAGGATCAACCGTACCCTTAGCCGTACAACCCGACTACCCTATCGTACGTGCGAGTAATCTCCCTGAGTGTTGTTCTCGGTGTACTGTAGTAGCAAGACGGCTGATGGTTTATCTATGGCAAGGTTTCAAGAGAGCCTAGGGGGCTTTCGATATACCCAAAGGGTACTTGGAAGACAGTCCGTGCGCGGTTTTGTCTAATGCGCTACTACTCGAAGGGGTACCCATAGGGGTTACAAGGGAGTCCAACAAGTGTGACTACCTCTTGTATTTCCTGCGTGCATGCGTCCCCAAATCCGTAGGTTTATGCGCTCAATGACAGATCCCGTGGTTTAAAGATGCCGGAACACGTCTCTAGCCAATTTTTTTTGGCTAAAAATGGAGATCCCACCGGCCCTGGAAAGTGCTCTAATACCACATGTTATGCTCTTGACCTGCGAGAAGATACCAAAATACCCACTATACGAAGAAATAATATCCAGAACACATAACAATAAGAAATAACAACAAGTATTTTATTATTCAGAAAGGAAAGCAGTGTTCACTTGCCTCTTCAAGGGGGCAACCTCCAATAGAGCTGGGCTCGATTACAAAATAAGACACGATGCTCCTCGAGGGGAGTCTCTATCCTTTATATAGGATTCATACATGCAATACCATGGTTCTTATTAATACCAGCTATCTAATACCATGACCCATTTGCAACTAACTGTGGTCCCTTCTTTAAATGCAGGTCAACCACTTACAATTATTAATATGGGCTTTATTGATTCTTTACTTAACTATAACTATGACTCGATCCTATTACATAAATAAGGGGGTTAGGGTTGGACCCTAACATTGCGCAGCCACTACGTAGCGCCTATACATCGGGCCATATCTCTCAAACAATAATACCTTTGTAAACAATGAAGGAGGTTATTGTAGATGACATTTTTTTGAAGATAAACCTCTCTTAGTTTCTCTAAATTATTCCCCAGCTTCCTAGAAAATGCTCTGCAAAACAATGACTTAAAACAGGAAATTTACGAATTGCGAAAAATGAGCTTTGAAGATGCATTCAAAACTCTCGATATGTTACACTTGTATAGAAACTGGAAGAGGTTGTTGTGCCTTGGTCTGTTCTAGATAAAAATTCTTTCAGTTTCCCAAAATTCTCGTCTGTGTGGTCGGAAACTATTCTACAAAATGGTGACTAAAACAGAGCTTACGTAGCAGATTCCCACAATGAGTGTGACCTCAATTTCTCATCAACTGCCAGTTGGGAATCGATCTATGGTATCCTGTAGGGATGCTATGTGCTCGGATTAGGCATAGTTTGCATGACTGTACAGTGGCATGAGAATAAGGCGGCATAAAAATTTGAATCACCCCTTGTCTTTTGTCTTGTAGTGCAATGATGATTTGAACTGATGAGTTAGAGCGCTCCACTTGATTTGGCATGAGAATAAAGCATGGGAAATCATTAAAATGTTGGGAGTATAATGTCTCTTAGGTAATTGGAGGGGGTTGCATGTTATACATGAGGATTGTACATGTGATGAGTATAAGGAAGTGGTAGTGGTGTCATGGGGAAATAGGGTAGGAAATAGGGAAACATGGGGTAGATAGGAATAGGGGATAAGAATTTAAAACATATTTAATGACCAAACCTCATGACCATCAGAACTTTAGACTGACACAACTTCATTTCGGATGGTTTTGATCGATGAACGACTAACACATAACCCCTTTTGACTTGACTGTATAAACATGTGTGACCTCATGAATCCCATTGACTTGACACTCTTTCGTGCTTTGGATGAACTCTCTATGGAATAAATTCAAGGATGTCAAACAATGATCTAGAGACTATGACAGCAACAGTAGTCATAGGCTCAACTACTTCAAAAACTGAAAATCAATGGACAAGGAAAATACATTTGATGTCAAAAACCTAAGACCCTAACATTGGCTCCAATGGGGATGGAAACCTCCTAGAGAGGTGCCAAGAACAAAAACCGCAGACTAGTAGCCTATTAAGACCATTGGGAAATGGAGTCAAACATAAAACGACTAAAACTCAACTGACTAACTGATTACAAAGCTGAAAACTTTAAAATAAATCAGAAATTTGACAACACATCACCAAAGTCTTAGGGCCTTCTCCTCGAGCTTCAAACATTGATGATTGTTGTCCACACCTACTGAAAACTGAAATAAAAACACACCCAACACACTGCTTCCTACTCTTAACTTGTTGAAGTTATATACACTAGGTGATCTCTTCTCTCCAATGCATCCAGTCAAGAAAATGGATACTTGACTGAGTTTTGCTCATACTTCTCATGAGCTGGCAGAAGAAAAAAGAGAGTGGCAACTCAAAATTCCACCGATCCTTTATTTGATGATCAATAAGAAGAAGGAAGCGGTCTTTCAAAAATTCAGGATTATCTTCAAAAGAAATGGCAGCAATATGTTCATCAGTTTTTCCATATACATCAGGGTCAAATTCTACACATCCTTGTGACATTTCCAATACAACTTCCAAAAAAAACCCTTCACATAATTTGAGAATACCATTTTGATTTTTAAGAAGATAAATAACTCCTTGCTTATTATCTTCTTACAACTGTGACTCTATGATGCAACAATCATTAAATTGGTTCACTACTTTGATTAATAATACCCTCATATTCTTGACAATTTAATACCATAACTTGATTTTCAAAGTTTTTCCCAAACTCAATCTCATACAAGTGTGAGCATTGACTCTTTATCATAAACAAGCTGATTATTTTATGCTTCCTGTTCTTCTGAAATGACTAAAGGATGTTGGACTTTGTCATCAAACTCAGGAGAAAAAACATTAATTTCATTTTCAGTTCGCTGAGAAACTAGTGTTTGCTGAGAATTATCCTGAATATCTTGATCAATATCCTCTAACCTTTCTTCTTGATAATAGAAAGGTTTCTCATTTAGGGCCTCTATAATTTCATAGTCCATGAACTGGTCATCTTCATAACAACTCTCCAAATATTCAATGAAACTCACAAAATGTTCACAACTATTTTGAATCAGCAATAAATATGGATAAGATTCTTTAAAAATTTCAAAGAATACTGCATGAAAATATTTTAAACAGTATAAACTAGTAGCTGGCGATTTTTCATACCATAACCTTTCTCTTCCTTCTAGAGTGGCTATGAATATCTTCATGAGGCAATGTTGAGGAAATTGAACACTTAGCTTGCATACATGCATGTGAAATTTAACCAAATGCAGAGCAGCAGCATCTCCATCTTCATCTTTGAATCTTGGCAAATAAGTTTGCCAATCTACACAAGGCATGCGGTTTGGAAAGCCTAGAATATGAGCACAATTCATAGGTGCATACCTCGTAGCTGAATTCATCTTGAAACTACTGAAACTATTGACCTTTGAATATTGGAGTCATTAGGTGAATGGTTCAGCCTTCCTATGTCTGACTGTTGTCCACCATCAACAACCAGATCTGAACTATGATGATATTTCCTGGGAATATGAAATTGTTCGCTCCCCGATGTTAACACTTCGTAGTTTTCTCCAAGCTGAAAGGAGAAAGATCAGAGGTAACCACAAACCTCTTTGGGTTGAGAGACTGGTCTTCTCCAACCGGAGGGGGCTCCCTCAACTTATGAAACTAAAGGTTTCGACTATATGGCATACAAAGACCAGATTTGAAAGGGAATTTGAAAATTTTGGTTGAAGTACAAATGGTAGAAAGGGTGATAACATGTGATCAATTGACCTTTTATTGACTTTACTTATGCAAGTAAAATCGACATCCTCCACGAGGGCTTGTTAAGCATGACTTTGGACAACAGTAATAGGTTGTAGTATAGAGGAGAAAACAGAAGAAACAAATCCTTCATATGCGTATAACAATGTTGTTCATACATAAGAAGGAAAACTAGACAAAAGCAATAACATTCATGAGTATAGAACATTCCATTTGCAGCTGAAATATGAAAACAATTGTTTAGAGCAGCGTAACTAAATTCCAAATCAATCGAGATCATTATACTCATAAAACATGAAGAGACAATAGAATAACTGAGAAATAGATAAACATAACTCCAAATATCATACGATAAGAATCCTTGGAGACAATAATCAATAACTCTCAAGTCATATGCATTTTATCCATGAAGATCACAATTACTCACATAAATTCTGAAAAAACTGAAGCAACAATGTTGAACCATCAACAACCTTTACTTCATATATTTATGAGTTTAAATAGACATAGACAAAATATAATAAGCATCTAGATTCGTTGCACCATTGATCCAAATAGTGGATCAATCCAAAAACCAAAAAGGGGAAAACTGTTGTTTTTTAAAGTCCTTTTCCTAAAAAAAAACAAAAAACTAAAAATTTTCTAAAAGAAAACAATACTATCTATGAAGATGATCATCATGAAGTGAAAACAACAAAAAGCATAAAAGTTGGCTGTTGACTGTGCAAAGGTTGCGTAGCAGTTGAGCAACAACCAGGATGGCACTTTTCACTTCAAAAGATGGCACATGGCTAACAACTGAAGGTTTGAGCTGGCTGCCACATCTGCTCCATGTCGACCCCTTTAAACCCTGAGAAGTGGCTTCCTCCCAATACACATGCAAATGTATAGGTAGGGTATGTGCAGCAGTTGCGTAGCAACTGCGTAGTGCCTATACAATGGGGCATATATCCCAAATAGTAATTCTTGTGTAAAATATGAAGGAGGTTATTGTAGATGATATCTGTTTGAAGATAAACCTCTCGGTTTTTCTAAATTCTTCCCCATCTTCCCAAAAACTGTTTTTCAAAACAATGACTTAAAACAAGAAATTTACGAATTGTGAAAAATGAGCTTTGAAGATGCATTCGAAACTCTCAATCTGTTACACCTGTGGAGAAACTGGAAGAGGTTATTGTGCCTTGGTCCGTGCTGGATAAAAACATATTTTAGTTTCCCAAAATTATCCTTCGTGTGGTCGAAAACCATTCTACAAAATGGTGGCTAAAACAAAGCTTGCACAACAGATTCCCACAATGAGTGTGACCTCAATTTCTCATCAACTGCCAGCTGGGAATCGATCTATGGTATCCTGTTGGGATGCTATGTTCTCGGATTAGGCATAGTTTTCATGACTATACAATGGCATGAGAATAAGGCGGCATAAAAATTTGAATCACCCCTTGTCTTTTTCCTTGTAGTGCAATGATGATTTGAACTATTGCGTTAGAGCACTCCATTTGATTTGGCATGAGCATAAAGCCTGGGAAATCATTAAAATGTTGGGAGTATAATGTCTCTTAGGTAATGGGGGAGGGGGGGGGGAGTTGCATGTTATACATGAGGATTGTACATGTGATGAGAATAGGGAAGTGGTAGTGGTGTCATGGGGAAATAGGGAAACATGTGGTAGATAGGAATAGGGGATAAGAATTTAAAACATATTTAATGACCAAACCTCATGACCATCAGAACTTTACACTGAAAATTTCATTTCAGATGGTTATGATCGATGAACAACTGATACATAACCCCTTTTGACTTGACTGTATAAACATGTGTGACCTCATGAATCCCACCAACTTGACACTCTTTCATGCTTTGGATGCTCTCTCTATGGAATAAATTCAAGGATGTCGGACAATGATCTAGAGACTATGACAACAACAGTAGTCATAGGCTCAACTGCTTCAAAAACTGAAAATCAATGGACAAGGAAAATACATTTGACGTCTAAAACCTAAGACCCTAATAGTTAGATTCATGAAAAAATTCCTGTCAAGTCTTTTTTGTTGTTGTTTAAACTGGGTTTTTGACTACATATATAGATTCAACATCTTGAAAGATCCCTGAAACACTTGTAAACTTGTTATTCCAAGAAATCCTAGCTGGATTTTAGGCAAATTAAACTGAAAAATAAGCCAAAAAAACCTCCAAAACATCTCAAAAATAGACAACCGCAATATTTGTTTTCTCAAAAATGGAAAGCCATCAAAAGATAAAGGAAGCTGGGGTGTTAATGATCATTGTTGGAATAAATGAAATATCCAACTTATTTGTATGAAATAGTAATTAAGTGATATGCGTAATCTCTCTTTCTAGTAAAGTGTGATATATAATGCTCAGTGCCGGAATAAATAAATATCCGACTTATTTGTATGAAACAGTAAGCAAGTGATGTGCGTAATCTCTCTTTCTAGTAGAGTATGATATATAATATCCCACATGGATTCAGCGTAAATAGCAGGAGTGTTCTGGGTTGTATAAGTTTCACGTCTTTCCTCGTTTTATATCGCTCGAAGGGTTAACAAATTTCCGAGACTTTTTTATTAGCGGATGAAAGACTCCGCACCAAATCTAATTTCAAACAGGAAACATGTCTCTATTTATAAATGGCATGGCTCAAAATAAATAATAGGAAAAGACTACTTTACTTATAAGAAAAAATTGTAATAGAAGGCGTAATAATAATTGTAATAGAAGGCGTAATAAAAAATTGTAAGAAAAGGCGTAATAAAATAGTAAATAACACAAATAAATGGAAATTATGCATGAGGCATAAATAATTAAATCCTCGAATGCATTTTCTTTCAATAAAATATGGCATAAATAATTAAATCCTCGAATGCATTTTCTTTCAATAAAATATGGTCTTTAAAAGTAGCATATAACACAAATATATTGACTTATAGATCATTCTAATTCATTTTATTTGTCAAATTTTTGTTTAATTATTGAATCCTCACATACATTTTCTTTCCGTCATACATTTTCTTTCAAACATGCAACACAATTAAATATATAGACTTGTACATCATTTTAATTCATTTTATTTGTCACATTTGAACAAGGGCTACAAAACAACTACAGTGAACTCTACAGTGAACTCTATTTGTGGATGGTTTTTTTTATAAAGTTTAATATCATATTTGTTCATTTTAATTTATTATTTGTATAGAAATGTATGGAAAATTTATATTTTTTTCGACAAAAAGTACAATTGTCTTCTAGAAACGCTCTCATGGGAAAAGACGAATGTGTGGTGTTACATTAAAATATAGTTAAATTAAATTAGTTTAAATATATTTAAATTAAAATATATGTTATTGTTAAATAGGTTATTTTTATTATTAACTTGTACCATATACTTGATTAAAGTAAAAGACAATAAAAGAAAAGATTGCAATTGATAAATGGGTGATAAACTCAATGTTTTCATCACCAACCCCATCCATGCATGTGAATGGAAGATTATGCATGGATGGAGAGGAAATTTTAGAATAATCACATTAGGCTATTGATGTTCGATGGTGATAACTAATTTAATTTTATGTCTTCACCATCATTTAATTTTAGTTACAGCCTTAATGTACTATAGAATTTAAAAAAATAAAAATGAAAATTATCTCAACCTTCTAGTTATTCTCTCCTTGCATTTAATAGAAATACTCCCGCAAAAAAACTAAACTTTAGAGGTTTATTAGTTTTTATGGAATTCTCCTTGAATTCTTCTTAAAACAAATATTATCAATGTCCCAAGGTTATAATGGGAATTTTGTTGGAAAAAAATGTCTTATCCCGAACATAAAAATAAACAGTACCAATGTCCAAGGTTATAATGGATATTTTGTTCCAAATAACTTTAATCTTAGCATGATTGTTACAAATAACTTGAATCATTTAAAATCCATAATATTTGATAATACTCAAACTAAGCCCTATCACACTCATAAATAACGATTAATTACATTAAATGTTATTTCTTTCCAAAAACTAAAATATAAGAATTAGAATAAAAGGTGTTGTATCCCATTATTAATAATTAGATTATGTTGATGAAATAGACAAATGCATTTTTTTGGAGAAATGAAATATGAATCTCTTCAAGTTGTATTTAAAAAATGATGATAAAAAGACTTTAACACTCCTTGATTTTTATTGTGCCAAAGCCTTTCACAATTTTTGTAATTATTTTTAATAAATTTGAAAAAAAACCAAAATTTCACTAGAAAATTAAAAAAAATCATTCTAATAAACAAATACAAATTAACAATTATAATTTATATTTATATTTTTTTAATACATATATATATCTACATTTCTTTAAATGACGTAAGAGCATCCAAGTCCTCTATATACCGACATAAAAGTATCCGAGAGAATGTGTGTGAGACATATGGAAAACAAGGATAAGATTCACATGTCACAAAGGGAATGGACAAAGGTGAAGAACATGCTTCCGTACACCAGGAGTACAAAAGGTTATACATTTAAGTCACATATAAAGAAAGAATGTGTAAAAAATATATGGAAAACAAGGATAAGATTCACATGTCACAGAGGGAACGGGCAAAGGTGAAGAACATGCTTCCCAGAACATGCTTCCCACCACGAGTACAGAAGGCTATACATTTAAGTCACATATAAGGAAACATAACTGAGTTGACTTGAATGAAAGTCCATTTGTTATGATTCCTCTTATGGAAATTATAGTGTTAACGATTTAAAGTTAATGACCAACTATGATACCCTATAAAAAGAAGTGAAGGAATGTACCACCCAAACCTTTTTCATATTAAAAAAGAAAACGAAGTTGGATATCACTCTCTCAAAAGTAGAGTTCAAAGAAATGGGTTGAATAGTTTATTGTTAGTGATTTCAGTGATTTCCTATCCATGTGGGCCAAGCTTTGCTTTTGCCATGCTCTTCTATAACAATTATTCATATTTTGTTCTATGTTAAATCATACTCTCTCCATTTCTAACAACTTAAAAGGTGTGGTTTAACTGGTGCGTATAACCATTCAACTTTCTAGTGAGTAACAAGGGTGATAGGGTTATGCAACGCATGTTCATAAGCATTAAGCAAGATTGTGGATGTGTAAAATTTTCAATTTTCCAAAATGCTTAGTAAAATTGTCCATAGTGACGATATCGGTAATGATGAGCATGCACCTTGGACATGTGACATGTACCTCATGTTACACATTAATGAGTGACAAAGATATCATAGTCTCTTAATTTGGGAGTGTTTATGTATAGTGATAAATTGAAGAAGGTGCACACATGAAAAGGGAAGTTTAAATTTCAGTGTAACCATATTTATGATTTTGGTATATAAAAGTTTAAATTTCAATAAATTTGTGACTAGAAAAAGGTCTATTGTGTATAAGATTAACTTGTACTTAAAATTTAGCGTAGCATGTAGTTGAACGATCAATGATTGATGTCTCCTAATTCATTACTAAACCATCAATGATTGATGTGCTTTGATTTCTTTTATATATTTGTATATATTTTGATTTCTTGTTAATTAACACCTAATTATGAGATGTCGAGAGAAACGCTCTCACCATGGGATAGAACTAATGTTTTGCACATTGAAATTATCATTGATTCACATTATTTATTTATATATGATTTAAATTTTGTTTGGTGATCGTTTAGATAAGGAGAAATATGTATATTTTTGATTGATGTGTTTTGATTTCTTTTATATATTTGTATATATTTTGATTTCTTGTTAATTAATACCTAATTATGAGATGTTGAGAGAAACACTCTCACCATATCAATGTTTAACAAATCTTGGATAAAACTAATAGCTTGCAAAATGAAATTGTCATTGATCCACATTATTTATTTATGATTTAAATTTTCTTTGGTAATTGTTTAGATTATAATTTTTTTTTTCCTATAAATTTAAAATTGACATAATAAAAAGTTATATATATATATATATATATATATATATATATAAAATTCAAAACATAATATTTTATATATATTTATATATCTTTATATATATATATATATATATAACAAAATATTTTAAATAAATATAATGATAAATAAAAAATAAAGTAATTATTTGTAAATAAAAAATAAATAATATTTGTTATTTTTCATTTGCTAAATTTAAAATATATAAAATTAAATAATTGATGATTTAGTTATCTCTATCATGAATAACAATCATATTAATAACATTAATATATTTGATGTATAAATAATCATATTAATAATATTAATTTATTTATCATATCAATAAATATATTTAAGATATTCAAACAATTTTCATTTATAATAACCATGGAATATAATTTTTTATTTCATTAATATTTATATTTTTCATTTAAACATTAAAATGTAATTACATAATTTGTAAATTAAAATTTTAATTTACCAGGCACAAAATTTGGTATAAATAATATTATTAAATAAACTTAATAAATAAGACTAAATGTCATTATTAAATTTAGAGAAGTGTTTGGGCAACAAATAATACAAATCTAATGAGAGTCGTTCAAAATCTTCTCCCTTGTGAATGTAACTTAATTTAATTAAATTTCAAAAATAAATATGTTGGATAAAAAATACAGATTATTTAAAAAAAAACATGATTTCTTAAAAAAAAACATTTAACAAAATTAAAAATAAATACACCGAAACGTCCCATGCACGAAAAAATCGATAGTCCCGACATGGCCAGATTTGCTTCTAGCTTGGAAGTAGTTATTCCCCGTATCTATGCACGGTGAAAATGCCATGTGTTGGTTTCAAAAAATCTGAGAGTACACAAGTACATCTGCACAGTGAAAATGCCATGTGTTAGTTTCAACAAACCCTACACTATACAGGAACACCGCGTAGCAGAAATTTGTTGCGACTATATTATATTTAGTTAGATGTATGTTGCATGTCTGAGAGATGGTCGAGCTTGCTACATTTGGCATGGCAATATAACTGTTGTGGATTCCGAGGAGGAGCAACGAAGCTGAAATTTATAGCTGCATTTTCATTCTATTGTCCTCTCCCAAAAAATAAAGGAATTATTCCTATCAGGAACATGTTTGACAGTTTTTTCATTTCGTTTGGCCTTCTCCCTTTTTTGGGCTTGTAATTTGCCCGCCAAAAGCATATACAAACGTTACACAAAAACAACAGGAAGGAATTCTTCATATCAGGAACCTGCTTGACGGTTTTTTCATTTCATTTGGCCTTCTCCTTTTTCAGCTTGTAATTTGCTAGCGAAAAGCATAGACAAATGTTACACATTTGGCCTTTTCCTTTTTCAGCTTGTAATTTGCTAGCCAAAAGCATAGGTAAATGTTACACAGTGTTGGAGTCACGATTGCTATTACACCAAAACCCTCCGTCCCAACGCCTCCCAACGAGAGCCCAGTGTGTTTGAACTTGAGACCTTTGGCTCTGATACCTCTTGTTGGAGTCACGATTGCCGTTACACCAAAACCCGCAGATGTTAGTGAACAAACACATCGCTAGATTTAAACACATGCCACGAAACACACAGGGAACATTGGATTATCCTTTTACACCGCCATTAATGAGAAGCCAACACACAAAAACAAAAACAACAACTAGTTTGGAACCCTGCTTTGAAAAAACTTTCAAAAATAAAAGCTTTTCGAAGTTTCCTATTACCGAAAAATAAATCAAATAGTTTAAGATCAAAATTTAGACCATAGTTATTTTCATTGTTATTTTTATGCAAGTGTTTGGACATGCCAGAAAAGAATTACCAAGGCAGGGAGTTGTCATTTTCATTGTTATTTTTATGCAAGTGTTTGGACATGCCAGAAAAGAATTACCAAGGCAGGGAGTTGTCATCTAGAAAAGAAAAGAAGGAATTCTTCATAACATAAACCTGCATTTACATTAATTAACCCGAAGTTGTTTCATATTCAACACCTTCTCTACATATGTCGTAGATTAAAGGTTGAGTAATATTATTCTGAAAATTTTAGACACTAAGCACTTTTGAGCTACATTATGCTTGACAGGTTTTCAAGACTTTCAAAATTATTATCAAAACTCTACACATTTGGTGCTCTTGCCAGCTTTTTCATATTCGTTGGCCCTTTCCTTTTTCCAGCTTGTAATTTCCTTTTCTGAGCTTGTAACTTGCCAACGAATAAACATAGACGTTCAACCCTTATTTTGAGCTCAATTGCACTTGATCTTGATAGTTTTCCCATTTCCTTTTACCTTTTCCTTTATTCATCTTGTAATTTGCCAGCAAAGAGCATAGATAGACAAACGTTACACAGAAATGACAGTTAGTTGTTTCGAACCTTGCTAAAAAAACTCCAGAGGTAAGAGCTTCTCAAAGTTTGCTATTTTGAAGAAAAATTATTACACTGTATGATGTGTTTGTTGGAAGAATCACCACACTTCTATGGAATCCGTAATTTCCACCATGGGGATCTTAGTTACTGGTTTGAAATGTTTACCAATGCCTGCGTGTTTTGGTGTAACGGCAAACCTCCACATGGTATCAAAGCTGGGACCCAAGTTCGATTCCCCGAGTTGCGTTTGAAGGGGGTGTTGGAAGACCTCGACATGGTATCAAAGCTGGGACCCAAGTTCGATTCCACGAGGTGCGTTTGAAGGGGGCGTTGGAAGAATCACCGCACCTCTATGGAATCCTTAATTTCCACCCTAGGGATCCTAGTTACTCGTTTGAAACGTTTACCAACACCTACCTACAAATTTTGGTGTAACGACAAACCTCCACAGTATTGTTATAAAAAGTTTTAGATGAAAAAATAATTGTTAAATTTGTATCCTTCACATGATGCCAACATCCCAATCAACAACGCTAAATTTCACATGATGCCAGCATCCCAATCAACAACAATAAAGTTAAAAGTGACTTATTAATTGTTAGAAGTACATATTTATTATGTTTGTTTAATTTTAGGAAAAAAAATGAATTTATCTTAATTATCTTAAAAAAATTAATAAATAAAACTTCATATATCTTATTCTCTTTAAATAATATATATAGATCGATCTACATAAATACTAGAAACATTATAAAAAATATTCCGATAGATGCAAGCTTTTATACACATTTAAAGGAAGAAATGACCATCTTTGACTTTCTCAATAATTACTTTTCCCTCTTAACCGAAATAATCTTTCCTTTAACCGTTTCTCTGACTCCATGTTCAGTTCTCGATGTAAATGAATACAAGAACCTCACTCAATGGAACTTGCAAGTTGCATTTAATTAATTATCAAGTTGGAGTTATAATAGCAGACGTACCTTTTATTTACTTTACATTTAAAAATAAGATTGGCATTGAAAAGGCAAAGGAGTCTGTAAGTATCTCTATCGATTCCTTTCGTCTAGCTAAATGCTTCCAGGTTAAGTCAATTCTAGCATTATGTTTCAAAAGTAGTACAAACTCGAAATGCAATACTATCTCTATCGAATGAGCTGACGGCTAATTACTGACTACAGGGTAATAAGAAGAGGTAAGCACATTCCATTCCCGTCTGGTTTACAGTGTGTAACTTTTGTCAGATTACGTGGATCACGTGGATAGCCTATAGTAGTAGCAAAAATGACCACGACGGCTATAATAATTAGGGATTACAAAAAAGTTGTAGTGTAACTAGCCTAAGGAATTGCCCGAAAAGTTAAGGAAATTCCGGTTATATTTAGAGAAAATCTGCCAAGGATTTTTGTAAATCCAAGTTATAGTTTATAAGTAGAACTTCGGCGTAAATCACACAAAGAGAGACATTTGTCAACGCGTTTCGAACCAACCAATGGCTCATCGTCAAGACAAGTTGAAGAAACAGATCCAGCTATGCAGGCTGAGCAGAGCTTCCAACTACTATTTTGATCAACGGCTAATTTTGACTCAAGGTCTAAAAAGTCAAAATCTGCCAAGTTATAGTTGTTAAACTTCAAAATTTTAACTGTCCTAGACGTTTTTGATGGTGCTGAATCCATTTCCACCATCAAAAAGCACGATTCAAACACTGCATTTTTTGAATTTTTTTTGCCTCAGCCACTTTTGGCCATCCAGGCAATTCCTCGGCCTCGACAACTCCTTACAAAAATTAGGAATAACACATGGCAAGTCACCAGAATTGTCAGTCCATGGTCTGACAGGGCAGGGTCGCTGCAAAAAAACATCATTGCAAAATAAGAGGCAAGCTCATTTAACGAATGGAAAGCTTAAAAAATATTGAGTTAAAATAATAATAATAATAATATTTTTTTTATAATGTTTACTTTACATATTTGAGTTTAATTTTTAGTCGCTTGGAATTTAATGTCACAATCAAACGCATTTTGAATGCGTTATTACCCATTACCCTGCTGCCACAGGGAATAATAAACCATAAATAGTGGAATAATTTTACTTCAACATTTTTTCACAAAAGGTCATGCTAAACTATTTATTAAATAAATGATAAATAGGGGAAATAAATAGTTATTTAATAACATCATTTTAATTCATGTAGTTGGAAATTTCCATAGTCTAATGGGGTTTTAAATTTGTTCAGAAAACTATAGAAATTTTGGCATGATTTTAATAATTTCTCGTAGAGATTATTGTAAATCCATGTTACAATTGTCAAACTTCAAGATTTTGGGTGTTCCAAGTGTTTTTTATGGTGTTGAATCCATTTCCACCATCAAAAACATGATTCAAACACTCCTAATGCCATATTTAAAATATAAAATAAATAAATAAATTGTTGGATTTTGGCATTTTTTGTCATCCGGGGAATTTGTTGCCTCAGTAGATGACGCCTTTGAAATTCATCATTTTAATAAAATAAATAATAAAAGAAATAGATAATAAAAGATATTAGAGGAATCAAAGCCACTAATATCAAAACTTTTGTTTGCCAATTTAGAGGAGCGGGGTTTGAACATAGGGCGTTTGGATTCAAGCTTGTCTACATCTTTTGTGGTAGCAGTCCATGAACAAAATTGAGCTATCAGGCCATTGCAATGGAGCTTGGAAACGAACTCAAAGTTGACGGCGCGGAGTAGGTTGAGGCCTTTGATCTGGACAGGGTAGATAATGATACCTTTGGTCTAGACAATGCATAAGGTAATGAGGATTCCCTACATTTTAAATCGACACAGAGTGGGCAAGAATGCCCTTCAATTGAAATGACCCTAGAATTACGGCAACAAAGGTCTCTTGTTGCTATTGTTGCCACGACAACTAAACCTAATCCATCGATTTAGCAAGTCAAGGATCTCGTATGTAGTAGCATGATTTTGAGCTCCAACGATGTCATTCTATCGCATTCTAGGGTCAATGTTGCTCATGGAAATGATGGCATTTATTTTGTTTTGAGATATGATATTAGGGTTTCAATTATGGCGGTGACCCCTGGCCAAGGGAATCCACTTCCAAAGGATGTTTCCCATGATATTTTCCAAAATGAAATTGCACCTCCGCTGCTCTTGCAATTTTCAGTCTTTGTGTGGGACTCTCTATATCTCGATCAAAGCAATATATTTTCTATCTATACTAGCCATCATACTTCAAGAAAGGACATGAATCCTTGTTGGTTATATGGAGCTTCTTCACGAAGGACAGAACCACAAGAGGGATATTTACTCAACCACTATGATAGCGCCTGTCACTTTTCACCTTTATAAATGTTATAATATTTTGAAAGAAATATAGACACATGGGTTGAGGCAAAGGGACCCTGATTCAAGGGTTGAGGAGGATTTTACTTGGGGACATATTTTTAGTTTCTTACTGACAAATGGAAAGTAAGGGGGAATATGGCATCATAGGGATTGGCTTGAAATACTTGGCAAGCACACACAAAATTAATCAGTAATGAGAAGGCCAACTAACAAAAAAATAATCTAGAATAGAATGGACAAGTGGGCTGCATTTGATTGGCTCACAAGTTCTTGGGCAAGACTGGAAAAACAATAGAAAAAGATGGAATTAAGGCCACTACAGGACATGCTGGAGGAGGAATATTTAACAAGGGAAACAAATAGCAAAGAGCAAGGGAGAAAAGGGAGACTCGACTTGTTGTGCAAGGAGGATAGGGATATCCAAATCGAGAAGGAGAGGGAGTTGAAGAGCGCAGGAACCCCAATAAAATATTGATCTGACGCTACTAGAGATCGAATTGAATATTTATCCCTATACCCTTCCTGAGGCAACACAGGGTTAAACAAAGTCGAGAGAAAGAAGCTCACACAACGAGGAGGGAGATTCCTATCGCTAGAATTCCTAGATCAATTGGCAGCTTGGGCTTTGTCCTTGGAGTAGTCCCCTTACGCCCTAGAATCTAGCTCAAGGGAGACAACTACACAAAAAAAAAGTATGAGTGCAGTTAGTCTATGGTTGGGAGATGAGTTCTTGTCCCTGACCCATTACCTGACCCCTTTTAAATATATGAATCCCTTATGTTAATTGTACAACAAACCACTGTTATTTCTAGTAGAATAGATACATAGCTTGTGTAAGTTTGAAATGCGGTCTTGATTTCCATTGTGGAAGATTTCAAGATACTATTTATAGCTTGTTATATGTCCTTGGAGCACTTTGAAAGTTTATGAAATGTTATGTATGGTCTATACAATGAACTAGGTGTAACAAGAATGCCTGAACTATTCATAAGGGGCTATTTATAGCCTATATCATGAACTATGTGGGTATTACCCATTAAACACGAAGCTAGGGATGATCACATGCATTCTACTACAAAATCTATAAAGCTTGGCCTTGCCCTGTATTCTTAATATGATGATATATGTATAGATTGCAACACCGGACAAGGCATGGTTCAATTATTTGCACATTTTAGCTTCCAAAACACATCTAGCGATACTTAGCTTGCACACCTTCCAGATGACTTTTTCTGGTTAGAACACAGTTTAGTCCATTAGCCAACTTAGTTTAGACTAATATGGATTATTATGCTTTGTATGAATCTATAAGTCATTACAATGTTTTGGGAGAAATTAGTGTTGCCAATTATACATGAATTTTACCTTCTTACGCAGGTAATGTTCTGAGTTAGCATGATTATTGTCTATCTCCCTCTAATTATGTAGAGTCGCACAACTTAGCTCGTAATCAAATGAACATTAGGCCATTGAGATTGACCAGATCAACGAACGCTTGCACTGACCGAGAATGGTGTTCCTGGGATTATACCTCTCACTCTCAATGACCCGAACACCACACTCACTCTATCGAGCACGTAGGATGTAGCTCAATATCGGGCACATGACATCAGATGGATTCATGCAAGCAACCAAACATGTGGGCCTATCAGGTCGTCAACCTGTCATTGAGTGAGAGTTTGAGAGCGTTGCCTAGTTTGGGATGTCAACCTGCTATTGAGGGACATGTATCAATTGCACATTGAGCACGAATGAAATTACACGTTGCCCTCATACCGGGTTGTAGAATGAGCCTCTTGGCTCAACTAGTAACGTCATATGTTGTTCTCTAATGATAATGTTTAATGATATAACCTAATCATGTCATATGTAAGATGATATAAACTAATCATGTCATATGTAAGTGGTTTAGTATTGCTTAATTGGAAAAAGTTTTATATCTTTACAATCTCATTAATCTCATATTTCTATCCCTAAATCTTGGAACTCTAGATTTTTCCTTAGGACATTGCCCTTTCTATAATAAAAGTAGGAAATCAATTATTTAAAGTTAATTTGTATTACTTCCAAATATCAAATAGTTGGAATTACTTAGTTTGTTGGAAGAAACTAAGTAATTCCAACTCAAATTACATCATTTTTTTCACAAGCATAGTACACTGTGATATGTTTACTACCTTTATGGTCTTAGATTTCAGGATTGTTCATGGGTCTTTATTTCTTACATTTTCTCTTATGGACGTCTATCCAATTCGATGAGTTATCTAAAGCAGATGTAGATGAAACAATGATATTTCCTTGAGATGATTCCATTGTCGAATGTTTTATCATATTTTCTATTTCCTTGTCACTATCTAAGTGATCTAATTCGTGGGTATGTTTATGCCCACTCATTGATAGAGCCAAAATTATGGCCACACCTCTTTCCTTTTCGGTCGAAGGACAAGTTTCCTCCGTTGAGGGTTGAGATGGCTCTACATGGGATTGAGCTGAGTTTGAAGGTGTTTATTTAGCACTAGGTGTCTTCTATTGTTGTGTGTTATCATGCTTGTGAGACACAATAGTCTTGGTTCCTTTGGTTCTCTTTGGATCTTTCCAGCCACGGTTCTTTTTCTTAGCATCCAAGTGGGAATAGGGCCCATGGGAAAGAGGGCGGGCATTCTGAAGATTGCGAGGCTATTAGCAAGTCCTGTAGCTAAAAGCAATGTTTTCATAATCCACTGGTTGTGAATAAACCCTACCCTTCCATTTGAGAAGGATTTTGTTAGGTAATCCTTTACTGAGGTCCACTTCGACACGTATGCATACAAATATGATAATTCCTTTTGCAATCCTTTTAGTGTTGATTTTGATGAAGTTACCTAGTAAGTTCCCACATCTTCTAAGACATATAGATGTGAAAAATGGATTGGTAGGTTAGGGAGCCTTACCCAAACTGGGGTTGCCAAATATGTCATGGAAAAAGGATTAAAATCTGGAAACTGTGGTTGAAAAGAGAGACCAGAGTGGCCCCAAAACCAAGGTCCCTGATTAAAAACCTTTTGCCAACCTTTTAAACTTTTGAAGAGCACAACAAAGAATCCTTTTGAGCATAAACACAACACAATATTTTGAGACCAATTTTGGTGCACCCACTCTTGAAGAGTAGATGTTTAGGGTGAGAAACCATTAAAACAACCAAATAATCGCTTGTCATTCATAATTTCCAACCAAGAATCTACATATAATGTTATCATTTTCAAGAGATGGAGTTTTTGTTACTTGATCCAACACGAATGTTGGTCCAGAGATATATTTAGGGTTTGGAAGTGAAGATCATGGTTCTAGGACATCCTTAAAGTATTTGGGTTGGGATGAGGAGGATGCCCCGCAACCTTTGGCTCCACCTCTTACTCTTGATACAATATAAATCAAGGCATCCTTGGCTATGTCATACTCACTGAGGGATTTTTTATCCTGAAGTTGCCAACCTTTGTGTAAGAGTCGTATACTTACACACGAGATTCTCTCCCAATCCCGTATCCTAGATACAACTAAGGAAATGAGATACGTGGCTTTGACTTATGGACAAAGGGAACCCCTGAGATTTTTTTCACAAAGATCGTAAAATTTTCCAGATCTAGGAAAATAACCTAATCCTAGGGGTAGAAAGAACCTTGAAACAAACATGATTTCCCCTAGCGACCACCACTGAGTGCATATTGTTGATAAGGGGCACAAAATAAATTAGTGGGGGGTGTCAAGACTTGCAAAATGAGGGGCTTTGAAATCTAAGGTTGCATCGGGCTTGGCAAAGGGCCTCCAACTCCTTTAATGGAATCGACTAAGCTGAGTGACAATGACGATTCATATCAATAGAAACCCTAGTATTTTTCCCTTGTATTCAAGTCCAACCAAGTACATTTCCAAAAGCACCATGACCTACAAAGGCGTTGTTGTTGAATCATTTATCTCAGAGATAATGAGTTGTTAACTGGTGAGGAAAATGTAATATATGCAAACAAGGCAATCCCTTTCAATGGATTCCACTTTCATGAGGCCATGAACATCGCTTTCATTAATGGCCACCTCATAGGATCCTAGGTAGAAATTGTTCCGCAAGGAGAATAAGGCATTTAGCCCACTCATTTTCACATTGTATTGGTCCTAAACGTAGGAAATAATTAGATTAATGGAAAATATATAATAAATTTAATAGTGATTTTTTTTGTTTCGAACTACATGTGGGTTATGACACAGTAACCTTAACATCAAAAAGTTTTTAATGAAATTATTTAAAAACTAATACATTAAAAATATTATTAAGAAGGAGAGGTAAACCAAATATCATTGTATTACGTATTTCTCTAACATACTATATATATATATATATATATATATATTGTTTCTACTTTAAACTGATAAGAAAAAGTCAATTACTTTCGAAAGCAATGGGTCTTTCTTCTTGCATTAAAACAACACCAATTCCATTTCTTGAGGCATCACATTCCACAATAAAGGTTTTTGTGAAGTCTGGTATAGCTAGGACTGGTGCTTGGCACATTTCTTCTTTAAGATGTTCAAAGGCCTTCGTTGCTTCTGGAGTCCATGAAAATGCATCTTTCTTCAATAATGTTGTTAGATGTGCTACTATTATCCCATAATTCTTAACAAACTTGCGATAACACCCTGTCAACCTGAGAAATCCTCGTAGATGCTTTATGGATGTGGGGATTTTCCATTCCTTAATGGTTTTAATTTTTATAGGGTCTACCTTAACACCTTCATGAGATACAATATGACCCAGATATTCCACCTCTTGTACTCCAAAGAAACATTTGGAGATTTTTGTATATAATTGTTTCTCCTCCAATAGTTTGAGCACCATGTCAACATGTTGGACATGATCCTTCCAAGACTTGTTGTAGATTAGTATATCATCAAAAAATACTAACACAAATTTTCTAAGTAAGGGTTTGAAAATGGAATTCATCAAACCTTGAAATGTAGAAGGTGCATTAGTAAGGCCAAAAGGCATGACCAAAAATTCATAATGACCCTCATGAGTTCTAAATGCTATTTTTGGAATGTCTTCAGTCTTCATTATGATTTGATTATATCCTGAACAAAGATCCAACTTGGTGAATTGAATTGATCCATGCAATTCATCCAATAATTCATCAATGACAGGAATGAGAAATTTATCTTTAATAGTGAGCATGCTGAGCTCCCTATAATCTGGACACATGCGCCATGATCCATCCTTCTTGTGAACCAATACTACTGGAGTAGAGAAAGAACTTTGACTAGGTTGAATTATACTAGCCTCTAGCATTTCTACAACCATGCGTTCAATTTCACTCTTTTGAACATAGGGATATCTGTAAGGCTTGATGTTTGGAGGAAAACTTCCTGGAATCAAATTAATAGCATGATCATGATCACGAATAGGTGGGAGGCCCTTGGGAGTCTCAAATACCTTGGAATGATTGTCCAAGAATTTTTGGAGATTTGGAGAAATGGATGATTTCAATGTGGGAACCTCTAGTGAACATAATTGTGCAATTATGCCTCGTTGTTATTTATTTAGAAGCTTTGTCATTCCATTAGAGTTGATTATCTTTCCCTGTTTCCCTATGATACCCCTTAATTCAACTTTCTTTCCTTCTGAAGAGAATTTCATGAAAATTTCTTGAAAATTAAAAGCTATTGTACCCAAGGATTGTAGCCATTGGAATCCTAGTAAAACATCAGCACCACCCATTGGAATGGAAAGCATTGGGCTATTCAATACATATTCTCCCATGGATAGCTTGATATTGTGGAACTTTCCTAAGCAATTTATGGTTCCTCCACTTGCAACCATCACTTGACACTCTGGTGTTGGATATAGGAAGCAATTCAATTCCTTGGTACTTCCCGAATCAGTCAACACTATTACCTTTTTCTTCTTGATATGCCCTTCTATCTTGATAGTTTGAGGAGTGGTATTCCAGCCAATGCATTACAAGATATGGTCAGATTCATTTCTTCTTTTTCTAGGGTTTGTTCCTAGTGTATATCCTCTTCTTTTGACGTTTCTTGTTCATTTTCTTCCTCCTCTTCACAATCTATGTAAAATAATTTCTTCTCGGCACACTTATGACCTTTAGTGTATTTGCTATCACAACTATACCAAAGCCCTTTTGCTTTTTTTTCTTCCATTTGCTGTGGTGTCAACCTTGTAGGTTGTGGATGACTAGGGGTAGTAACACTTCCATCTTTATGATTGTGAGTGGTAGGCTTCCTTGTTGCCATAATTTTGCTTCCCATTTTTCTTGCCAACCTGAATTCCTTCTCCAATGAATCTGGTTCCCAAAGGCGAATCTCATCTTGGATGTTATCTTTTAAAGTCCCTATGAACACATAAATCCTATGCTCCTCTGGAATATATTTTACCCTTATATTCAATTTTTGGAAGTCCTCAATGTGCTCCATCATTGAACCCTTTTGTTTGAGATTTATTAATTGGCTAAAAAAAGTGTTTCTTTTTGTATTCTCATAATGTGTTATCATTTCATCCGTAAAAATAGCCTAAGTGACAATTTGTTTATGAGAGCAAAGAAATCGATACCATACAATCTGATTTGGTTCCAAAATATAAAGTTACAATGCGTACCTTTTGTGTGTTTTGCACATTATGGAGATCAAAAAATTGCTCCATCTGTAATATCCATGTTTCGAGATCCTTGCCATCAAACTTCCTCATATCGATCTTTGGAACATGGTGGTTCTTCGATCCAATGCTAGAGTCTATGAAATCACGATTAACATTTATTTTGTTCTCATCATGAGTTTCCTTTACTACCCTTTCACCATTAATAAGCATTTCTTGTAGAAACTTTGTCAAATCTCTCTTCAAATCTTCCATGCCTTTCTTTAAATCATCCATCTTAGCTTCCACGCCATCCATCTTAGCTTCCACATCATTCATCTTAGCTTCTACGCCTTTCTTTCCACGCCATACATATTAGCTTCTATGTCTTTCTTTAAACCATCCATCTTAGCTTCTGTTACTTTTTGTGCGAGTGAAATTTGTTGCACTTGGTCTTGTAATTTTGATATATCATGTTGCATTTCTTCCTCTTCTTCATGAGTGTTTAGTCAATTTAGTGTTTCTAAATTGATGTCATTAATTGTCAACCCGGGGCTCGTAAGCTGATGAAGTGAAGGTGTACTATATGTACTTAAGCAACCTCTTAGAGTTTTTGTCGTTTGGGGGTGTTGTTTGTGGTTGATTTATCTTCCTAAAATGGAGTGGTGATTATAGACAGATGAGTGCAAGTGTGTGAAAAGTGAGTTCTAGATGAGTGAAAGTGTGTGATTGGTGATTTCTAATTACTTGCTGAATTTGTAAAGGAAAAGAACTTGAAAGAAATGAATAACTTGAAATGACTTGAAAGCAAATGACCACGTTCTAATGGCATTAGTCTCTACCCATATTTCTGCAAATAAAAGAAACAAGAAAATCACTTCAAGGACTGATGATAATGGTTATCTTTTCCTAACTCCCTGCTTCTACCACATAGTACTGCGTAAAACACGATTAGGAAGTAGCTGAAAACAAATCCAAGAATTGATAAAAACTCTAAATGACAAATTATAACACTACTAAGCCTTTTCCATCATACTGCTTCCTACATATGTGATTATGTGTAACAAGTGGAAAAAGTATTAGTGCCACAAGCCAAGACTACTTAAAAACAAGCTGCAATTAATTAGTGTTCTGTTCTCTTGAAAGATAAACCATTCATGATAAAGAGAGCATAAATTAGTTAGCATCCAACTTGTAAAACTAAGCTAAAACTAATCTAGAAAACAGAGTAAAAATGGCAGCATTACGAATAAGACAACTGCAACTACCATTAGATATTAAAGCAAATACAACACACTCAATCCCGGGTAAAAACCTGCAAAGAAGCAAATCTGATCAGTGAAAATAAAGGCTGCAGCAATGAAAAGAAATCAAGCTGTACATAACTCAAGAAAAGGAAATGATGTATGTGAAATAAAGAAATTGCAGAAGTATAAACATGAAATACTTATACAAGGGCAGTCATGAACGGGGGCCCTCCATCCATACAACCCACAGAAAACTCAGATGCTTTAAAACTTCAAAACAACACTGTTTCCATTACTTCATATGCAGAAATACATAGTCAAAAGTGCTGGAACAGCTCTATAAAAACAGAGTTCAGGAATACGCTAAAATTCTCACAAGTTCATAAACTATAGCAGCTAAAAAGTTAACATAAGCGTACGCAGACGCAAGTATTTATAGGCATCTGCAAGATGGCCTAATGCGTAAAACATAAAACAGAAAATAAACTGAATATCATGCGTATTAAAGGTGCAGTGAACACGTCATATGCTTCATGGTCGAGCTGGAGGTCCTGGTCGTTATGGGCAATGAATCCAACATTGGATCATGTTCCCCACGGCTTACAAAACACGGACAAGTCATCTTTTCCACCGACGTGACCAAACAGCTTACGCATCAACGTTAAGATGCCTTTATTTGACCGTAACTTGACCCCCTTTGACCGGAGGTACAGATGACGTGGCTGGCTGAACTGATGGCACAGGAACCTCGAGCACGAATATTCCAACATGCCCATGTGGCTCGTTCTGCAAAATAGCACGTGGAACCTTGAGATCAACAAAATGGCTGCGGGATCATCAGATGGCTGCGGAATCAGCAGATGGCTGTGGAATCAGCAGATGGCTGCGGAATGCCTGTAAGTATGTCAAAAACTAAACAAAACAGTCACCCATTAGCAAAGCTCACTTGATCATGTTTAATGACAACTAATGTAATGATCTGGGTGGAAAATGAGGCAAAAGAGAGAGGAAAGTGATGAAAACAGTAGGTAATGATGGATGATAAGGTGTAAAGTAGAGGCTCTACATACCCCCACTACGAGGGCATTGCATGTCCTCATGCAAAAACACTGATTAATCAACCTGCTGTGATGCCTCTGCCAAGACATCCAATCTCCTCTTCTTTCTCTGTGTAGACACATTGACCCTTGGCTTCTTTACTAAGCATCTGAACTTTAGGTTGATCAAGGCTCTGTTTAGCCTTTTGCATTTCTTCCTTAACTTTTTGTTACTTCTTTGCCATAGGCCCAAATGTAACATGGTGTTATCATGAATCATCTTGTCCAATTTGGCTTGCTCTTTCAACTTTTCATTTTCTTGCATGATATGTCGATTTAGAACCTCAATCTCAAAAATTTTCTGTTTTAAGGAGTGGACTTGTTGTTCTAAAGGTTGAACATTGCTTGGGCCAGCAACTGCTTGCTCCAATGTCTCCAGATAATTATACACTTTCTGCTGTTCCGGGTCAACCTCAGGTGACTTTTTGGGACTTGGTTCATAATCAAATTCAGATCCGTGTTCATGCTCAAGTTCATGTTCAAAAGGACTTTCCTCACGTGGAGGACTAGTCTCAATATGCTCAGCGTGTGGAGGACTTTTCTCCAAGTCAGGACTTGTAGCACCTTTTTGAGGTGAGCTTAAGTCAATGAAGAATGACTGTTTACCCTTTGTGGCCCCTACCTTTCTGTTTTGTAATCTGCTGCTCCTTCTTACAGAGGTGGTACTCTGTTTTTCTTTTTGCACTTTTTGCTTCTGTTTTTCCACCTTTTTAGAGAGGGCAGTTTCATGAAGTTTGGCCATTCTTTGAGCTAAGGGCTGAGTGTCTTCCTCACTAGAATTCTCAGGAGTGAGGTAAGTTTCTTGGACTACAGATTTACCTTTATCTTGCTTTTGTTTCTTTCTCCCTTCTTTTCTTTTCTGAGCAATTTCTTGAGCAAGTTCTGAAAGAGTTTCAGTGATAATTCCTTGGGCTGCTTGGTTATCATCTTCAGTAAATCCAGGATCAATTTCTTGTTCAGGATGCTGTATATCAGTTTCCTCATCAAACTGTTCTTGAATAGTTTCCTCTTGGGCAGTTGTTTCAGGAATAGTGGTATCAGGAACAATAGTTTCTGTTTGGGCAGTAGTTTCTTGGTTAACCCCCTCTCCTCTTTTTCTTCTACTTCTTTTTGGTACTTGAGGGGACCCTCCAGAAGTTTCTCCTAATTCTTGAAAATGATTTCTTATGAGAAACCTCTCCCATGTGTCTCTTTTTTATTTCAATTGTTCCTCAACTAGCAATTTCACAAGACCGTGATGATATAAATGTGCTTCAATATTTCTAGGGTTCCTTTGAACAATTGCACACATTTTCTTAAGACTTGAAAGTAGAAAGTATGGGAGGTTAATATCATCTCCTAGAAAATGCATCATAACCTTTGCATGGTAAACATATAAGACCCCAAATCTTCCCTCACAAGTGAAAATTTTTTGTACTAATAAGAGTAAAGTTGTCCATTCCTTCTTAACATAAGAAACAGGAATCCCTTTTGTGAAGATGCTGGTATCCATACCTGGGTTTTTTAAGATTTGTTTCCACTGCTGATCTTGAACTGACCGGTTCTTAAACCACCTTTCTCCAGTCTGTGGAAGTGAGGTAGCTTGTGCTATGCTGCTCTCAGTGACTGTGAATTGTAAGTCCCCTATCTCCACGTGATTATCTTTTTCTCTGAAGGACCTTGCAAAGGCCTTCGTAACCTCCTTATGGTAGCCTCTGAACTTCTGTATGCATTGTAACCAGTTTGCCTTTTGCAATGCCTCTTTAACCTGAGGATAACCCTCCAGAAACTTTGAACCCTCCGGTTCTGCCCTTAAGAGCTTCCCCATTGGCTCTTACGGCTCTGTTCTATTTAAGACACGGCTTCAAGACGGCCTTACACAGTCAATTCACGGCTTTGTTCTAGAACACGGCTTCAACAAGGGTCTTACACAGTAAATTCACGGCTCTGTTTTGGAACACGGCTTTAAAATGGCCTTGACTTGGTGGATTTACGGCCTCAACACAGTGGATTATGGTTTTAGCTCTGGATACGGCCGTAACAGACCTCCACTGGTGATTAGAATTAGCGGAGAGGAAAAACAGAGTATGGTGAATGCTAGCAGCGTAGTGAGCACAACGTAAATGGAATGAAACAGTGTGAGTGGGAATGAAACAGCGGAAGTGAAATGATATGAGCGTAAGAGGGTAGAAGGGTTATGGAATAATGAATGGAAACGACTATGTCCTTAGATTTCGGTTTCAGAGTTACACTTGGCTGCGTGAGTTAATGTCATATAGAGACGTAGTACATTAGGTTACTTCACCTAAGTACGAGATCTTAATGGAAGAAGCAGCCGCAAGTGAGATTCAAAATCGTGGTAATCAAAGACTGATAGACTTGGGAGATACGTGGGTATATGGTCGCATGACTGGTAATCATTACATTTAGTGACAAGAAACATAACCTAGAAAACTTTGCATAATGAAATAACTGAAAGTTTAGGATTTAAACCATACCTCAGATTCCCGCTTAGATTTGCCTTTGATGACTTGCCACTAACCCTTCACTGATTTATGGCTGTTGCATGACTATTTTCCATTTATTATTGATGACTACTGAGCTGTAAAGAAATTTCAAACAGACTGTTTTTTTTTTTTTATGCAGGTGCAGAGAGCTGCGGAATCGTTAGATGGCTGCAGAATCTTCAGATGGTTGCGGAATCTGCAGTAGTAGCCTTCGACTGCACAAAAACAACTTTTAACTATCTAAAAATGACTTTATTGATGGAATGGAATGTAGTGAGTGGATGGATGAATGAAAAAAAATGAGGTGGAGTGAAAATGAATGAAATGGTGGATGAAATGGTGGCGATGATGAAATGAGATGGAATAAGGAGAGAAAGAGATTTTTTTTTTTTTTGGAAAACATGAGGTGTCAGGTGACCCTGATTTTCACCTCAGGTTTTCTGTATGAGACTGCCAATCAGGGATTGGTTTTCAGGCTCATACATTTATTCTTTTTTTTTTTCTTTTTCAAAAACCAAAGATTAGGCTGATGGAGGAGAAGAATCCTTCTCCACCAACCTGATTGCAGAATCTTCTTTGAAAAATTTGACAAACTCTTCTTTTGAGAATGGCTTCTGGTAGATTTTCAAGCGGTGGCCATTCACAATAAGAGGAGTATGAAATTCATCAATAGTTTTTACTCGAACTGCTCCATTGCTAAAGACTTCATCAATCTCATATGGCCCAAGCCAATGAGTTTGAAATTTTCCTTTGAAGTCTTTGAATTTTGAATCAAACAATAGAGACCAATCTCCTTTCTGAAACTTTCTTTCTTTGATATGACGATCATGCCATTTAGATCTTTGATGCTGAACTAGATCGGTCCTTAGAATTGCATCTTGTCTTATTTCATCTAGTTCATTTAGCTGGTCCATTCTGTGTCTTTGAGCTTCTGAGAGGCTCATTCCCAATTGGACTGCCATCTTGAAGGTCTTGATTTGGAACTCAATAGGAAGCAGGACTTCCTTCCCATAAACAAGTTCATAGGGAGAATGTCCTGTTGTGTTCTTCCATGTGGTTCTATAGGCCCATAAGGCTTCAGGGAGCCTTTCCGCCCAATCTCTTCTATGAAGATGAACAGTCTTGGTGATAATGCCTTCAAGAACTTTATTGGTAGATTCCACTTGACCATTGGATTGCGGATGGTAGGGAGTAGATGTTCTGTGCTTGATCTTATATTCCTCCATCAGCTTCTCCATCAAATTAGACGTAAACTGGCTGCCTTGATCTGTCACAATTTCCCTTGGGACACCAAAACGAGTGAAAATATCCTCAAAAAGAAATTGAACAACTGAATTTTCAGTGGCAGAAGGCAATGCTTTTGCTTCTACCCACTTAGTAACATAATCAGTACAAACCAGTATATACTTCTTTTGCTTTGATGGTGGATTAATTGGTCCAACGAAATCTAGAGCCCATTTCTCAAAGGGTTCGATGCATACCTGAGGCTGTAGAGGCATTTCATTTGAAGGAGTTGGTTTCCCAACTCTTTGGCAGCTGTCGCACCTTCTAACATACTGCTTTGCATCTTTAAAGAGAGAAGGCCAATAATATCCTAGAGAAAGGATTTTATAGGCTATTCTCTTGTCAGCAAAGTGCCCGCCGCAAGGTTCATCATGACATGCCTTAAGGATGTCAGGCATTTCATCTTCCCGAACACACCTTCTGATTATACAATCTGGCCCTGTTTTGAACAATTCATTAGAAATCCAAGAATAATGTGAACTCTCCCGAATGATTTTCCTTTTCTCATTAGGAAATAAGTGTAGAGGAAGCTTCCCTGTAACAAGATAATTAGCCATATCTGCATACCAAGGAGTCTCGGTAGTCACTGCAAACAAGTATTCATCTGGAAACTTATCTTCTACTGGAGAATCCTCATTAGTGTTTTGGATTCTAGACAAGAAATCAGCTACTGTGTTTTGCTTTCCAGGTCTATCTAACACAGTAATGTTGAATTCTTGTAAGAGTAAAAGCCATCTTGTAACTCTACCATTAGTGACAAGTTTGTTCATTAAGTATCTTATGGCAGAGTGATCAGTATGGACAAAGGTTTCATAGCCGGTTATGTAGTGTCTAAACTTGTTGATTGCATGTACCACAGCTAAGAACTCTTTTTCTGTAACAGTATAATTTAACTCAGTAGGAGTCAAATTCTTACTTGTGTAATAAATGGCATAAGGGATCAAATCCTTTTGTCCCAAAACAGCTCCTAGAGCTGTATCTGAAGCATCAGTAGAGATGTGGAAAGGGAGTTTCCAATTTGGCCCCCTTAAGATGGGTGCTTCAGATATTCTAGACTTTAAAGCTTCAAAGGCAGATTGACACTCAGGATCCCATTTAAACTCACAGTCTTTGGTAAGCAATTTGAAAAGAGGAGATGCTATCCTAGTGAAGTTTTCAATAAATCTTCTGTAATACCCAATAAACCCAAGAAAACTTCTAACATCCTTCTGGCAATTTGGAACAGGTAACTTAGAGATGACTTCAACTTTGGATTTATCAACCTTGATCCCATCTCCTGAAATATGATGTCCTAAAACAATCCCTTCAGTAAACATCATAAAACACTTTTCATGACTTAAAGAAAGATTTGTTTCCTTACATCTTACCAGTACTTTTTCCAAATTTTCCAAAGCTTCTTCAAATGTATTACCATAAACTGTGAAATCGTCCATGTATACTTCTACACAATCATGAATCAGATCTGAAAAGATTCCTAATACAGCCCTTTGAAATGTAGCAGGTGCATTGCACAATCCAAAAGGAAGTACTCGGTAGGCAAAAGTTCCCCAAGGACAAGTAAATGTGGTTTTGTCTTGATCTTCAGGTGCTACCTGAATTTGATTGTACCCACTAAAACCATCCAAGAATGAGAAATACTTTTTACCTGCTAAGGTGTCTAGTACCTGATCAATAAAAGGTAAAGGAAAATGATCCTTTAAGGTTGCCTTGTTCAATTCTCGATAATCAATGCAAACTCTCCATTTACCATTCTTTTTGGGCACTATAACCAAGGGAGAAACCCATTGGCTATCTGAAATGGGGTAAATGAAGTTTACCTTGAGCAATTTCTGGAGTTCTTCTTTCACGATTTCCCTAAGGTTTGGATTCATCCTTCTTTGTGGTTGCCTAATAGGTCTGTTATTCTCTTCAATGTAGATGTGATGAATACAAGTCTTAGGATCGATTCCTTTCATGTCAGTGTATTCCCATGCGAAGGCAGTGGAATGTTTCTGCAACAGTTTAGTTAATTCTTCTTGTTGTGGTCTTCCCAAGTTTTTGTTAATGTTTAATGTTTTTCCTGGGAGGATTTCAACTGTAGAACTACCAAACTCTTCCATTGAGAAGAGAGACATTTGTCTAGAGGAGAGATATTCAATGTCTGCATCTATCTGAAAATGTTCAGAGTCATATTCTAAAGATACTTCAAAATTTTCTAATGTATTTAGAATTTGACTATCCTCACTGATCTCAGAGATGGTTAGAACAGGTTGAATAGTATCTTCATCCTCTACCCATTCATCTTCTCCTATTTCTGTTATAGCTTTTGCTGGGGGATACAAGTTGAACTTCTTGGTGGAATTACCATCTGATATATACATGTCTCCAGACCTACAGCTTATGAAAGCATCAGCTGTGGCCAGCCAAGGTCTTCCTAAAATAAGAGGATGTCCTCCTAGATTGTTCTTGGGAGTTAAAATCATAAAATCAACTGGATACTCCCAAGAATCTAGAGAGACTGGAATATCTTCCAATACACCATCAGGTTTAATGATTGATCTATCTGCAAGTTGCAGCAAAGTAGGTGTAAAGAGAAGATTAGGAAGCTTTAACTGATCCATGGTCTGTCTACTCATGATGTTGATCGCGGCTCCTAAGTCAATTAAAGTATTTGGAATTTCAACTCCATTAATATGAGTTTTGACAATAGGACTACCGGGATCTACATACTTTTGCATGGTAATTTTACCCATCATTATGTCTGCAATTTTTCCCACTAGATGTATCCTTTTGGTATCTCTGGTTCTTTTTACTGTTTTCTTCAAACTCAACTCCTTTATTGTCTTCGCTAGAATGGGAATTTCCTTAATGGCTTGTAACAAGGGAATCTTGATACATACATTCTTCAATTCATCTAGGAAGCTATAGTCAGGCACCCATATCTGCTTTTCCACCCCTTTGTCAATTTGCAATCTTTCAGGAAAGGGAGGTGTAGCTGCAGGTGTAGGTTGCTCAACTATGGGAGTTGTAGAAGTTGATTCTTTTTCTTTTTCTTTTTGGATATTTTGGTTTTGAAGTGATACTTCAGAACCTTTATTGACTTTGAGAGATTCCTCCTCAGAAATGCTTGGTTGTTGAACACTTGTAGAAGGTTGATCTAAGACTCTACCCGATCTAAGTTGTACTTCATTGAGAGGAACAACCATATAGGTAGGGAATGGTTGACCTTCCATCATGTAAGCATTTTGAGGGTTCCTATTATTTGGATTTGGTAATGGCTGAGAGGGAAGTTGATTGGATTTCTGCTGGGATTGAAGTGAGAGTTGAGAATTTTGATTTTGTGGAGGAGGTTGTTGTTGTTGAGGGTATGGCAATGATAGTTGTTGACCTTGGTTTGGAAGTTGTGGAGCTTGCTGATTCTGAAATGATGGAGGATATTGATAGAATTGTGCAAATCTCCCATAAGGATTTTGCATGCTTTGCATCCATGCTTGGAAAGCATTTTGAGGTTGAGGCCAAGGTTGTTGCCAAGGATTCCAATTTGGTTGGGATTGAGAATTCATAGAGTTGTTAAACCCTTGATTCTGTTGTCCTTGCCAAGGTCTCCTTGCAATAAAACAGAGAGATTCAAGTGTATCTGGATCCTCTTGAAAGACTGCTTTGAGGCCAGGAATTGAAGGACAATCCTTGGTCTCATGAGTTTCTGAGCAAATTACACATGTTTCTACAACGTGTGCATCTAAGGGACATTCCCTTAAAGCATGTTTCTTTCTACATTTCGGGCAAAAGATAGCCAAAGCCTCGGCTTCTGCTTTTTGTTTATTGTGAATCTTAAGGGTATCAAGTTGTTCACTAAGACTCCCTAAGATGTCAGTTTTAAATTCATCAAGCATATTGCCGATCTCAGCCCTACTCACTGATCCTGTTGCAGATTTATTCGCCCTAAGGAGAGAAGGATCTCTAGGCCCTTTTTGAGTTTTTGATTTGCCCCTTGAGAGATGGATACAAAGTTCTGCTATGTCATTGAGAGAAAGTTGAGAAATATCCCATTTCCCCATCATGTTTAAGATGTCTATCCATTCATCCCTAATGGCTTTTAATAAGAGGGCTTTTAAGGTCTCTTCATCCAAGGTATTCATTTTTGCTCTTTTCAAGTTATATTGAAACCTTTCAAGTAAATCTTCTAGACTCTCATCTTCTTTTTGTATCATTTTAAAAACCTCGTCCTTGTGATTAGTAGGCATGCAATAGTCTAAATACCTATCCAAAAATGTCTGTTTCATCTCATCCCAAGTCCTAATGGATTGAGTGAGTAACCCCATGAACCATTTCAAGGCTTGATCCTTCAGTGTTGAAGGGAACAACTTGAGTTTCTGAGAGTCATCCAGGTAGTCATAAGTTCGACACACCACTTCAAACTCAAATAAGAATGTTTCAGGGTCCTCAGTCCTTAACCCATGGAAGTTAGGGAGGACAGATGGTGATATGTTTTTCATGGTGGCTCGAGAATCCTCATTAACAATGGGAAACCCAAATGAATTATCCCCATTTCTATTTCCTCCTCCAATGGGACCTCTACCTCCATTATTGTTATTGTTATTTCCTCCTCCTCCTCTACCTCTACCTCTACCTCCTCCTTCTTCCTCTGCCATGATGATTCTCCTAGGGATTTCAAAATCTTCTGGTTCCTCTACAAAAGGTGAATGAGAAGAGATTTCTCCTTCTTCTTCAGATGATTCCAATTCCTCAATTACAATTGGTCTTCCTGTAGGAGAAAGAGAAGAGTCTCTTCCTGGTTCAAACTCAATAGAAGGTGTAGGAGAGTCAACTCTTGGCTCTTGAATTCCAGGAATTCTAGGACTAGGAGTTTCGGTTGGAGATAAGGGGGGTGTCTCTTGTCTATCCCTTGAAGCAGATGGACTTGTAAAAATTGAACTTCGAGCTCTAGCTAAAAACCGTCCTCTAGAATCTCTAGCTCTATGCATGTCATTTTTTTATTTTTTCTTCAAGTCAAGTTAATAGTTCTTTTTCTGATCTTCCAGTTCACTCTAGGTGCAAGAAGAGAGCATACTCAAGAAACTACCAAATCAATAACTTTCTCTTTTCTGATCCTCCAGATCACTTTGAAGTGCAAGAGGAGAGCATACTTGGATAGGTTATTAACCTCTTTCCTTGAAATTTTTATGTTTTTTTTTTTTTTATCTAAGTATGGCTACTTAATTTCACTTCCCCGGCAACGGCGCCAAAATGTTTAGTCAATTTAGTGTTTCTAAATTGATGTCATTAATTGTCAACCCGGGGCTCGTAAGCTGATGAAGTGAAGGTGTACTATATGTACTTAAGCAACCTCTTAGAGTTTTTGTCGTTTGGGGGTGTTGTTTGTGGTTGATTTATCTTCCTAAAATGGAGTGGTGATTATAGACAGATGAGTGCAAGTGTGTGAAAAGTGAGTTCTAGATGAGTGAAAGTGTGTGATTGGTGATTTCTAATTACTTGCTGAATTTGTAAAGGAAAAGAACTTGAAAGAAATGAATAACTTGAAATGACTTGAAAGCAAATGACCACGTTCTAATGGCATTAGTCTCTACCCATATTGCTGCAAATAAAAGAAACAAGAAAATCACTTCAAGGACTGATGATAATGGTTATCTCTTCCTAACTCCCTGCTTCTACCACATAGTACTGCGTAAAACACGATTAGGAAGTAGCTGAAAACAAATCCAAGAATTGATAAAAACTCTAAATGACAAATTATAACACTACTAAGCCTTTTCCATCATACTGCTTCCTACATATGTGATTATGTGTAACAAGTGGAAAAAGTATTAGTGCCACAAGCCAAGACTACTTAAAAACAAGCTGCAATTAATTAGTGTTCTGTTCTCTTGAAAGATAAACCATTCATGATAAAGAGAGCATAAATTAGTTAGCATCCAACTTGTAAAACTAAGCTAAAACTAATCTAGAAAACAGAGTAAAAAGGGCAGCATTACGAATAAGACAACTGCAACTACCATTAGATATTAAAGCAAATACAACACACTCAATCCCGGGTAAAAACCTGCAAAGAAGCAAATCTGATCAGTGAAAATAAAGGCTGCAGCAATGAAAAGAAATCAAGCTGTACATAACTCAAGAAAAGGAAATGCTGTATGTGAAATAAAGAAATTGCAGAAGTATAAACATGAAATACTTATACAAGGGCAGTCATGAATGGGGGCCCTCCATCCATACAACCCACAGAAAACTCAGATGCTTTAAAACTTCAAAACAACACTGTTTCCATTACTTCATATGCAGAAATACATAGTCAAAAGTGCTGGAACAGCTCTATAAAAACAGAGTTCAGAAATACGCTAAAATTCTCACAAGTTCATAAACTACAGCAGCTAAAAAGTTAACATAAGCGTACGCAGACGCAAGTATTTATAGGCATCTGCAAGATGGCCTAATGCGTAAAACATAAAACAGAAAATAAACTGAATATCATGCGTATTAAAGGTGCAGTGAACACGTCATATGCTTCATGGTCGAGCTGGAGGTCCTGGTCGTTATGGGCAATGAATCCAACATTGGATCATGTTCCCCACGGCTTACAAAACACGGACAAGTCATATTTTCCACCGACGTGACCAAACAGCTTACGCATCAACGTTAAGCTGTCTTTATTTGACCGTAACTTGACCCCCTTTGACCGGAGGTACAGATGACGTGGTTGGCTGAACTGATGGCACAGGAACCTCGATCACGTATATTCCAACATGCCCATGTGGCTCGTTCTGCAAAATAGCACGTGGAACCTTGAGATCAACAAAATGGCTGCGGGATCATCAGATGGCTGCGGAATCAGTAGATGGCTGTGGAATGCCTGTAAGTATGTCAAAAACTAAACAAAACAGTCACCCATTAGCAAAGCTCACTTGATCATGTTTAATGACAACTAATGTAATGATCTGGGTGGAAAATGAGGCAAAAGAGAGAGGAAAGTGATGAAAACAGTAGGTAATGATGGATGATAAGGTGTAAAGTAGAGGCTCTACAATGAGTCATGCTAGAGATTTCAGGTTTCTTACTAGGTGTTTCCATTTTCTTTCTTCGGGGCATCAATTACCAATAATAATGCTTCATTATGCCCTTTGAATTCCTTCAAACTAAATTTCAAACCAAGCTTACGCAAAAATTTTAAAAAACTACACACATGTTTTCACTTTGTAGGAGCTTGATATTGAATCTGATGTATCTCTGTAATTTTGGATCTCCAAGGTTTGAAATTTCTTCCTGCGGTAACCCTCTGAGTAATATTTCTAACCCCACAAGTCTGATCAAGATTGGATTCTCCAATGAAGAGTTATGCCAAATCTCCCACGATGACTTGAGTATAGACTAGTTCAGTAGAGAAAACTTGTACAACGTGTCGCGGATCACTGTTTCAACCTTAGGTTCTGAAAATGATACCCAAAAAACTACAGTCCGTCCTCTTTCTGTAACTTCTTACGAAAATTCAATCTGATGCTCAGAGCGAAAGTTATGACAATTTTCCCAAGGTCACCTATTTGGAATGTAATTCGGGGGTCTGCAAAAACCCTAACTTCCTCAGATTATATCTCCGAAAATATAAAGAGACAAGATCTGAAATTCGGGCCTGAGGTTCCAGCGAAACCCTAGAATCCAAATCTCTGATACCAAAGGTTATGAAATCAGCTCACAAAAAGATAGAAAAGATAGATCATTGCCTTAGAAATAAGCCTCTTCGAGATGACAACCTCCTTTACATTACACAAATGAACAATTCTTAGATGATTCAAATGACAAAACCTCCTTTCTATATATTGGAGTCTAAGGGGTCACAATATAACCAAATCCGACCTAACAATAATAATATAAAGGAACAAAAATAACAATAGTGGGATTATATGGGGCACAATAATAACAATATGGGGACAATAGGGGCACAACAATAACAATAAGGGATACAACGACAATATTAATGGGGGAATCACTAGTATTATAGGGACCTAAAAGATGTCCTTAACAAGAGAGTAAATTGGAGAACTCAAGTTCCCACTTTGTTGAGATACTTACATACTTGAAAATGTAGAAGACCTTTTCCAAATTATCTCTTTGTTGTAAAAACTTGTTTATTACAACCTGAAAGCTTAAATACTAGTTTTTTTCCTAGAAACAAAGTACATATAATTCAAGTCTTCAACATTATATTTTATTATGCATTATTATTTAAGTATTATGTGTAAAATGTAACAAGATTGTCCTAAGTATAAGAAATACGTTGAATTTCCCATGGTTAACTTTAGGGTGAATGGATGATCTATAATGCAACATTATATAATTTGTCATCTATCTTGATACTTATGGGTAGAAAATTTGGATGAATTTACTTACAAGGCCCATTTCAAGGGCAAGGCTTAGTTTGGTGATTTTGGGTTTAGATCATTCTAAATCTAGTTTGAAGCATCAAATGACACTTCTGTAGGTCAAAACTTTTCAAATATAGCTCTTGCCCCTTAATGTTGTTCTACACATGAAAATATTTCTAACAATAAAAAAATCACCTCAACAGAATTTTATATGTAGAAGTTATGCTCATTACAAGTTGACCTACGGTATTGACCACCTTGGTACCAAGTAGATGTCGCTTCAATCCCTATTACTCACATTAGGACTAATCATATGTGGGATTTCAAGAAGATTCTAGAAGGTCCAAAGCCTTCACACTAATTGAGGGTTGAGTCTTGCAAAAACCCTAACCTTAACGCAAGACAACTATCAAGCTATGTTAAATGTTGGGCTACCAGGAATAGAAGGGGTTTCATTCTTTTCATATTATTATTGTTCCATAGTTGAGTAGAGCATATGCATCTAGGAGTGGGATATTAAAGCATAACATAGGAGGTGGAAAATTTTGTAGTAACCATTCAAGCCATCACATCCATGACATCTCCATAATGGGTGCCCCTTTCTTTGTACTTACATTTCATAACTAAGAAAAAGAGAGAAAAGCATAAGCCTCACATTTTAGCTAAGTTTTTTACCGATTGAGTTTACTAGATCACATATTGTGTTTATTTGTGTGGACAAGATGTTCATTTACTTTTTCTTTCATTTAAATTTCAGTATTTTCCCTAAATTTGAGTCATTAAGCTAGTAATAAAAAAGTGAAGATGCTGCAACACCCTCCAAAATTTTGGCCTGCATCCAAATTTCGAAGCCTTCCTTGGTTTTTCCCCTGATGGTTGCAAACACTCAGGCTCATTCCATGAACTCTTGTCGAGTCTTTACACCCTTTTTTCTTGATTGACCACGAGTCGTCTTTTGGCATGTTGATAGCTATCATGTTGCGATCTTGTTTTGGAAACTTTGAAGGTTTGTCTTTGTGTGCATGAGTTGTTTTCGCTCCGTGAACATCAATACTCACACACAAAGTTGCAAGCATTGTGGCACAAGTGTCGTCACAGTCGTTCGAAGATCTATCTCAAGTGTCACACTTGTCGCTCTTAACCTTCAAGACAGTCTCACTGAGCACATGTTTGTCTTGTTGGTTTGAGTTTTCTTGTCGTCGAGTCATGATAAGTGTATGATCATAATGTCATGTATGCACAAGTTAAATTTATCTCACACTTAGCCATTTTTACTGAAAATGTTTCAACCAGACAACCCTCCTTCAACTGAACCTCGATTGAGATGCACTACACAGTCTCAGATCTTAGTGACCCTGGTTTTTGGCCTAGAACTACATAGAGATTGAGGTTGTCCTTTGGGGTAGCCTACACTGTGCAATCCTCGAAGTGAGCAAGAAAATTGTCTCCTATAATTGTGTAGAAGTTATCCCCAAATCCGATCCAATCTGCGCTTCCCGTAAGATCACTCATCAAGCCTCCCTCTGGTATAACAGAATCCTGAACTGCATTGTGACCCTGGGCTGCACTACTCTCCAAAACTGCGCAAACATAACTAGTTGCCTGCCCTGCACTGCCTGCAGAAACTGCACAGTTATGTGAGTTAGGCCTTTGTTGCCTGGCACTACACTGATCCAAGAAATTGCGCAGATCTGAATGAAAATCCCCCCTGCTGGCTTGCTTTGCTTTGTCCCTGAAAATTTCATAGTTTTGACTAGCACTCTCCCTGCTGCCCCACTCTGCACTCATCCCAGAAACTGCGCAGTTGTGTCGAGAAGGCCCCTACTGCCTGTTCAACACTGTCCCTCAAAACTGTGCAATTGTGACCAACAGCTCCCTGCAGCCCGATCCAGCCTTGCTCTGGAAAACTGTGCAGAAATGTCTTCCAGTGCCTCCCGCTGCCCGCTCTATCTTCCTCGGAGAAACTGCACAGATTCCCAGCTGGACCCCAAATGACCTGCCTAGTCCTCATCCTGAAAACTAACAGAATTACCTGGCAGTTCCTCCCGACAGCCTACCTTGTCTTCCTCCTAGGAACTATGCAGTTTTGCCTAGCTGGGTTCTACCTTGCAGCTATCACTGTTGTCCTGGATTGTGCAAATCGGCCTCCCAATGACATCTGCACAGTTTTTCCTGATAGTGCTTCGGAGCCTCTCATCCTGGCCTGAGCTGTGCTCTGCGCAGTTTTAGTGCCTTGTCTTCCCCCCAATCACCTACACCCAAAATGGAAAATAATGTATCATGCTAGACTAGGATATTTTTTGAGTTGATGTCATCATGCCATGATCCAAAATGGATTTTAGATAGACTCCTAAGTCTAAGTGTTCCTCACTGAGGAAAATAAAAGTCCAAGGAAGTTCCTGGAACTAGCCCCATTGTAGAGATCGTCTCGTTCTGAATCTACTGCAACTTGAATGGGCAAAAATGGACTTAGGATGCAGAAGTTATCATAAAATGAAGCTGCCCTTTATCCTTTGGAAAAAGGGGCAAAATCCCCTAAAAATGGGTCCTAAAAACCCTCTAAGTCTTCTAAAGACCAAAACTATCGCAAAAGGAGAACCTTCAAAAAAGGCGGAAAACACTATCGGGACCCAAAAATATGAAGAAATAGTGGAAAACAGGCTTATCGGTGGTCAAAGGAGCAACGCACAGGAGCCGTCGGATCTGGCTGATCAACGGTCCAGATCCGATCGGCATATCGCAATCGGCGGTGACAGGCAGAGGATATCGGAGGCAGACATGCGATAGGACCGAGCCGATGCGATATCGCGATCGCCGATATCAGCGGATCGCAATCGGCGTTGGCATAGGCCATACCATATGGAAAGACCTCGGGCTTATGCGATATGCGATTGCGACAAGTCGCATCACAATATCGCATTGGAGCATTACAAAGGAGCGGGGCCGTTATATATATATGCGATGTGATAGCCGGACCCGATGGGGCTATAGACAATATTTGATATATTTTGAGATCCATCAAACGACAGTTTTCTATGTATTTTCGTGTATTTCGTTTATTAAACGAAATACGAAGGGAAGTGCCGATGCGATGAAACAGGACGTGAAAGGGTTTAGGAATGAAAATATATAATATTTCAAGTCCGTCTAAAGCCATTTTATGGGATTTTTCAATGTTTTAATGTATTTTTAAATACAAAGGGAAACTACGAAACAAGCGGGATTTCGGGCGGGCCGTAGGCAGTAAGTGGTTTTGGTTGGACTCCGCCTGAGCCCATACACTAGCTGCCATGTGGCCAGGCCCCGGAGAGAGAAAACCACCATTTTCAGGCGGTTAACTCCCATACGCATGAGCCGCCCGAAATGAATCTCGGCTGTTGGATCAAGATCTCTCAAATCAACGATGGAGATGCGATAAGCGATTAAAGGTGGATTTATGGATATTTGAGGTCTGATGAAAAGTGTTTCTGTGGAATTTTCCCCTGTTTGAATGTATTTCTCTGTGTAAACAGAGAATGGCTATTTCGGGGATTTCAAAGGCCCGATGGACTCTTCCATTGCAGAATAGGTGGCCACCTCCCCTGAAGGCGTTATGCCATGATTGCTAACGCTCAGAAGGGCGATTCGAACAGACAGAGGCCGGGAGCCAGAAAGCCCGAGAAGAGGAAATGAACAGATAGCGTCAATTGGCTTAAAATCCATAGACTGACAGAGAACAAAGCATAAGCAGGAGTTGTTGCTAAAACAGAGAATAAGTAGGCAGCGCAGAAGCAAAAAGAGCCAGAGAGAGTGAAAGCTAATGTGCAGAGCAGCTGAGGGAGTCTTTGGAGTCACTTGGAGGTCAAGTGAAAAGCTAGAGAGCTGAAGGTTGCAGAAAAGCAAGAGCCAGAGCCAAGAGCCAGAGCCGAGAGCCAGAAAGCCGAGAGCTTCAAGAGCCAGGGGATAAGATGGTGTTTTGAACCCATTGTTGCTGTGTAAAACAATGGAGTTGAGCTAAGAGCTTGTAAAAGGACTTTTCCATAATCCCAAAGAGCCTAGTCGAATTGACTAGAGCTCAAGGAGATGTAGCCCAAGAGTTTTGGGTGAACTCCACATTAATTTGTTGTCTTATGTGTTTGTTTTACTGTTGCATTATTTACTGTTATATGTATCTATATATCAGTTTAAGCACATCAACTTACAACACAACAACAGATTCTAAAGCATATAATCAATTAAAAACAAATACCAGCATACACCTATTTTCAAGCTTTTTTAATTCCGCATTGGTTAATCATAAAGACTTGGGAATATTTAAAGCTTTGGAAGTGGGAGAGGTTCTTGTAAGTTAGACAAGAAGCCTAAGTGCCCCATTTTCAGATCAGGTGGTATCAGAGCCTAAGTTTGATTAAACCCACCTTCAAAGGAGGTTATATCAGAATGCTTGATTGATAGAGCAAAGATTGCTTGTATGAAAGGTGTTTAAACAGTCAGAGGTTGATTGTATGCTTGTTGCAGACTAACTATTGTTTGAGTTTGCAGAGGTGAAGGGAAAGTTGTTGATAGCTCAATCTAGGAAGGAAAAGAAGGAAGAAGGGCTGAAGGAATTCTTCTATTCCCAAGGACCTCAAAGCAATCCTTGAAGCACAAGAGGTTTGTTGTAAAAGGTTGTGTTAGTGTCGGTCTTGAGCCCTCCATCGGTGATCAAAAGCTCTTTGCATATGCATAGGTAGGTGTCTCATCAGTGTCAGTTTTGCATCCCGTTAGGCATGCCATAAAACTGATGGAGGAGCTGGTCCTTGTTCCCTTCTTGGCTTTGCTGGATCAGGTCATATCATAATGAAGTTGGGTCATACTTGTTTTCATTTTTGTCTTGAGGTCCCCAGTCTTAGGTCTAGGGTTTTTGGGTCAAAAATCACTGCAAGGTCATGAGTCAAAGGTCAATGAGTGCCCAGTAAGCCAGAAGGAGGTATGTACATATGTTTCATTAACATTTTTCATCAGCTACAGATCATTTATACCTTGGTTTTAAAAGCCCTGTTTTTAAACCCAAGGTCATGTGAAATTTGCAAAAAATAAGGAAAATTTCAAAAGTTTTCAAAATGCCGGCAATAACCCTGGTCTCCTCGCCAGAGTCCATCAGATGGTCAACCTGCAAAAAGAACGGAGTTAAAGTGCCTCAAAAGCTAAATTCAGGACAAAACAACTCAAGAAACAGTGTTAAAGTGAATGCCAAAATAGAACATTAGAGAGTGGGTTTTGTGATTTAATTTTTTCAAATTCAACCTACAAGAGATAAATTTCCCTCTAAACATTTCATTATGCCTCTATGAGCTAACAAAGAGGAGCAAGAGGGTGAAAATAGTGAAGGAGGTCGAATTGCAGTGAAATTGGAGAGTTTCTCTGGTGCGCGACCACTCGGGCAGGGTGCGCGACCACCTGGGCGGTGCGCGACCACTCGAGCCCTCCTCCGCAGTGCAAATTTTACACTCGCGCGACCACTCGAGCTGCGCGCGACCACTCCAACCCTGCGCGCGACCACTCGAGCTGTAACTTGCAGAACCGGCTCAAACTCACTCAAATTGCCTTGTGACTTGTAAATTGCTCGAGGTAGGCCTCTCAAATGTTTTGAATGTTGAAAATAAGGATGATGAGCTTGTGTTTGTGCATTTTTATCATCAAAATTATGAAGAGAAATAGGTTAAGTGATTGCTTGTTCTTGTAGGCAATTTTGCTAGGGTTATGTTTGATTTCAAGGTTTTTAATTCCTTTTTATTCCCTCCATTACTCCTATTAGATTTACACTTGTCATCATGTGTCTCAATCTCATCTCATTTGCAAAGAATGAATCTCAATTCCCCATTCCCTACACCTAAAACCCTAATCCCTCTCATATGCATCCCTAAACCCTAAACCCTCTATACAAATCTGTCCCAAAACCCTAATTCATTCCCCACAGCAATATCATTATAAAAATATGTAAAACCACAGCAAAAATCAAATAGTGATGTGAAAATGAAAGAGCAATTGCAATAATAAAACAAAAAGACAAAAAACAGAGAAAAAGATTACTATGTGTAGCCAAGTTATTGCAAAGACAAAAGAAACTTATTGCTGTGTATAGTCCTCATAAAAACAGTGAAAAGGAGGCTGTTATTCATAACAAAAACAAAGTAAATACAGCTGTACCTATTTGTTAAAGGACAGGTTGCCTTGAAATACTGTTTGTAAAGGAAGATTGCTGTGTTTTCAGACCCAAACCTATGTATCTTTTTTCCTTCTATTCCCCTAGATGCAATACATCTCCTTTCTCTTTGAATCTGTCAAATAAATCCTTTCCCCTCCCCTTATGACAAATGCAAATTAATCCCTTATTGCCCCTTAGCATCAAAAGCATATCAGTCCCTTGGAAAAATAGAGTATGCTTCAAAATGTACAGTCAAAGGACATAATTAAAAAGCAAGCTGTTGATGCTAGTTATCATTGTTGCCCTATACCCCTGTAATCATGCTATCCTTTACCCCCTGTTGAAAATTGTATTGTCCTTTCCCTTGGTGACCCTATTACATGTTTTCCCTAATAAAGATATGTCTTTGCAAATGATTTCCCAATGATGAGAGATGGGATAACATGTTTGACATTGTGTGAATTATTCCTTAAAAGTTTCCTGTTTTTATATATTTTCCCATTCCTTATGATAAAATCCCTCCCCTAACATTTCCCTCATGGTTTTTCCCCTTGAAAACAACATACTTCTCAGCATTTTGCAGGCAGGGCAGCAGTCATATTTGCCTATTTTCTCCACCTTGCTCAATAAAACCATATCAACCACTGAAACTAATGAGCAAGGTGATGACCGGTCTTCTTCTACGGAGGTTGAGGCACAACAGAGGCCTCGTAGGGGTGGCAAAGGTGGTCATCATAGGAGAGAAGAGCCCACATCTTTAGCAGAATTACAGGCTTGCCCATTGGCAGTGACTTGTTTCCAGTACATGTCATGTTTCTAGTTTTGCGAGAGGCTTGCCCAGATTCAGCACCACAGGGAGTTGGCCCGGCTATTTGTTTTGCGCCTTCATGATGGGCAGGTTACTCTTGCAGGGGTGAATTTTGTGTTTTCTCCTGAGATGATTTCAGAGGCTACCGGGATACCCAATGTGGGTGAGGTGTGGCCAAAGCGCAAATGGCTGGATTTTGTTTATTTTGAGCCATATGTCAGGCCAGCATTCGTACATCACTTGTCAGGGAACTTTCCTTTCAGATTCCTCCGAGAGGAGTATGCTCCGATCATGCGGCTTATCATGCATTACTTCACATGTGAGGGAAGGTTTTCACGAGTCTTTGCTTGTCACATTCGCCTGTTGATGCACTTTACCCGAGTGAGGATGATGAACATCCCGGTTTACTTCTTCCAGGACATTCAGAGGATGGTGTCCGTGTTTCAGAGGCAGACCCCAGCTCAGCAGCACAGGAGTTTGTGCCATCATGGTCTTATCCAGCTCATTGTTTCCCATCAGCTGAGTCAGCAGGGCATTTCATGGGCAGATTTCATTTCCCGTGAGTTCTTTACACAGCCACAGCCAGAGCCGGAGCCAGAGACCATTTATGAGGAGGGAGGTCCATCACACCAGCCCGAGATTATTGTTCCGAGACATATGGCTTCTTCACCTCGGGTCACCTATCAGAGAGGTCATAGGACCTTATTTGCAGCAGCTCGGCGAGTGTTATCTCCACACCAGGTGGAAGGGGCCTCGCATTCTTCATCAGCAGAGGCAATGCAGGAGGGCAAGCAGCCCATGACCGAGGAGGAGAGAGCCGGTGACACACAGGTTGACATCATTGATCTTGATGCTCGCTCCCCTACTTCAGATTTGCATGAGATCATCCGACAGAGAGAGGCGGAGAACCGCTTGTTACAACAGAAGCTCGACATGGCCCAATGGACAATAAACTATCTTGAGCAGCGCAACAAGCAACTTGAGGATGAGAAAGAGTTGGATGAGCTGTGGAGGATTCGAAGTGACCGAGTCATCAACCGTAGGAGGCCCGGTGACTTGCTGCCCAAGGAGAGGGAATCCATGCTTATCCATGTGAATGCACACTTGCAGAGGCTATTAGAGAAAGCCAACCAGGACAAGAGGCTGCTACGAAACATGAAGAATCACTATTGGGCGAGGATGCATGTTTGCAAGGCGAAAATGAAGATACTCCAAAGGAAGTTGTCCGAGGCCCCTAAGAGGAAGAAGAAGACCAACCCACTCTGTATCTTGGCTGAGGCCTCTCTTACTCACCATGATACTCACTAGCCTTCTTCTAGCAGCAAAACCAAAAAATTTGAGGATTTTGAGGCATTTTTGGCATTTTTTTAGCATTTTACAGGTTTTGGTCATTTGAGTGGTCTCACCCCCCGCGCGACCACTCATGGGGACAGCTCAGATTGAGGAAAACTCTACATATTTGGATTTTTCATGACAAAATACACTTGGATATGGATGGGTTTCAAATTTTATGGAGATTTGGGCCTCCAAAAGCTCAAGATACATGCAAATTTTGACTTTCTGCCCCTTTTTTGAGTTGCAGAAAGCTGCCTTGGGAGAAATGATTTTTGAGGGGCCAAATCAACTCCAAATTCAGAAATTCCACTTGGGTTGGAAAGTAGAATCCCATACCTTTCCAACGAGCTATCTTGCACCTGATTTTGATACCGGGAAGGCCTTCAACCAGAGCTGCAAAGGGGCGCGACCACTTAGGATCAGGGGCGCGACCACTCAGGGAAAATTGCCAGATTTGACCATTTCGGCCAGCAAAACACTGTTTTTACTCTTGGATGACTTTTGGGCATGTAAATAAGAAACTTTGGTGTAATTTTCATGGCACATGGATGCATTTACTCTCCTTTGACACTTCTAGAACTTTCTTTGATGTAAATAGTGAAAATTTAATGCATGGATTAGTTTCCTAAGTTTTAGAGGCAAGTTGTTTTGACTGCCTATTATCTAGTTCTTAGTTTAGAATTAGTTCAAACTGCTCCTAGGAAGCTGAGCTCGACCCCTAGAGGTGGGGAAAGGAGTTAGATCAGCTATATGATGCCTTCTCATCCTCATTTTGATGGTTGGACTCTTGAGGGAGAAGCTCTATTGTATATTTCACTTGTATCTCTGCAATTTGAGGAAAAGGAAGGCTAGGGTTTTGCAGACATCATTGTGGATTCTTGTGGATTATTGTGTTGATGGTGTGTTTCCTACTTGTCATTGTAAGTGTGTTTATGTGTTCCATCTCTTATTCTATTGCTGCTTATTAAACAAAAGAAGTGATAAAGTTTGAATTCATGCATGCCATGCTCAGCTTTCAATTTTGTTTAATATTTATGTTTTCCACTGTCTAAAGAGGATTCAAAGTCATTGTTTGCCCTCTTTAGCTCCCTCTCTTTCTTCCTGGATCATCCATCTCAGCTAAAGGCATCAGCACAAACTCCTACCTTGCCCCAAAGACCCACCTGCAAAAACTGAGCTCAATCCCCACACCCTGAATTGCACTCCCTCCAATTGCCACCAAAAACCCCAAAAACTTTAAATCAACCCTCCTCATCAGTTTACTAGCCTAATATCTTTGATCCTAATTGGTCAGCTCACCCCATTGAGAAAATACCTTGAGTCTGACCGGAGAGAGCCTTCTCCTTCCTCGTAGGGCTAGCTACGAGGTGTAATGGTTTGATGTAGCCTTGAGATTTGTCTATCTCAGCCTAGGTGAAATTTCAAGCGCTAACATAGTGGCGACCATACTGGGGAGAACAAACTTGTTTGTGGGTTGATGTGTTTGTTTCATAAGTCTTAGACGGAGCCTGAAGTTACGCCAGGTAGCCTTCGAAAACGCTCTTGTTTTACATCAGCGTTAGTAGATAAACGCTGCTTCAGTCAATCTCCGTGAGCTTGTGAACGTAGCGCTTCATTGACACTTTACCCCAGTACATGTATCAAGTTCAGATCTGATTGTTGATAGTGGACAACGATCAGACACTGACAAGGCTGAAATCATTCACTGGCGACTCCTTTCACTGAAGAATCCAGCGATCAGTGCTTCATGGTGACTTCACTGCAGGACGATCAGTAGCTGTGAGATTTTCATGATGGACCTAATTGCAAGAAGATATGCTCCCTTGAGCCGAGATCACATCCTCGGTTTTCCGAATAAGATTCCCAAGGTAGATTGGTCAAGGAATTTGCCTACATTTAAAGATGATGGTAAGAAGGATGCTGCTCTTCATCTAGTTAGATTTCACATGCATATTCGCAAATTGAAGGTCGATTTTCCTGAAGATTGCTTGATGAAGATATTCTTGGCCACTCTGGAAGGTACAACTCAATCTTGGTATGAAAGTTTGCCATCTGCTTCAATTTATTGTTTAAGGGATTTTCATACCGTGTTCTTTGAAAAGTATAAAGAATCATATCCATCTTTGATTTTAGTTCAGAACTGTTATAGCCATGTACATAGTTTTATTGAAAGCCTTGAGAAGTTTTATGAAGATGATAATTTCATGGATGAAGAGATCATGGAAGCCCTGTATGAAAAGCCATTTCAGCAGCACATAGAAATCTTAGAGGATACTTGTCAAGGTCAGCAGGTTGAAGATGGCCATATGGCTGTAATTGATGAAAGAGAAGAGCTTGTTTTAGATCTGCCCACAGAAGACAGCGGCATGCAACCCATCAAAGAGAGCTTTGTTGTTGAGATCATAGACGGAGTTTTGGATTCAGATGTTCATGAACAACAAGGTGAGATCTTTGTGCAAGTAAGTGATGAATCTCCTTTCAATAGCTCAGTAATAAATGATAGTTTGAGTGCCCTATCATATGAACATAATTACTGTTTAAGCAGAAGAAAACAAAAGGCATTGTCTCCTTTGTCTGAAGAGGAGATAGATCAGCTCTTGAAAGGTCCTGTTACAGCCCAAGCTACAGCAGATTTGCAATGCACACCTAGTCAGGAAAGTGTTGGAGAAACTTCTTCCTCTTTTGAAAAAGATGACTGTCTTATAATCAGTTTTGTAGACCAGCAAAAAGATAATTTTTTCTTTCACAAAGATAATAAGGCTGTCATGTTTGATAATCTCGAAGATTGTTTTTTGTTTAAGAATGACCTACAACACATTTTGACTACCGAAGATCATAGCATACAGGATTACCTTTCAGATTCTTCATATGTTTCATGTGCTGAAATGTTTTTACAAGAGGAGATCTGCTCATCTACCTATTCAGAGTTTTTTGAAGCCCATGAGCATACTTTTACCGAAGCACATGATGAAGGCAGATCAGAATTTGAAACAAAGGATACCTTGTTCTTTCAGCAGGAGGTGGCAGTGGCAAGTCTTCATGTTTTTCACGATCCTCTAGCAAGTTTGTTGCAGCCAGCAGTGATAGTGTTTATTGCAGTGTTCAGTGATGAAGGAGATCATGGTCAGCTATGTTTTTGGATGCTCAGTTATAGGTTTGTATTGTTGACCAGAAGATCTAATAAGGAGAATCAATCAAGAAGGCATCTGCTTGATTGGTTACATTGGCATTTTGATATAGTTTGATGGTATATTGTTTTGTAAGAACCACAGGCGGTTATGTACTGCCATCAAGTTTTAAATTTTAAGTTCAGGTCTTGAGTTAGTTTGTTAGAGTCAAGTTTTTTCCATCATTTCAATTTGTCATCGAGTCGGTTTGAGTCAAGCTTCAGTTAAGTTTCAGTCAGTTTTCAGTCAAGTTTTCATTCAATAAATGTGTCAAAGTCTTGTGTCGTTTGCCGAAATAATGACTCCATTGCCCAATGATTGAAAGGCACTGGTCTGCTCTCCCAGAGGTCTAAGGTTCTTGGCACCTCCAAGGAGCTACCATCCCCATTGGAGCCAATGTTAGTGTCGGTCTTGAGCCCTCCATCGGTGATCAAAATCTCTTTGCATATGCATAGGTAGGTATCTCATCAGTGTCAGTTTTGCATCCCGTTAGGCATGCCATAAAACTGATGGAGGAGCTGGTCCTTGTTCCCTTCTTGGCTTTGCTGGATCAGGTCATATCATAATGAAGTTGGGTCATACTTGTTTTCATTTTTGTCTTGAGGTCCCCAGTCTTAGGTCTAGGGTTTTTGGGTCAAAAATCACTGCAAGGTCATGAGTCAAAGGTCAATGAGTGCCCAGTAAGCCAGAAGGAGGTATGTACATATGTTTCATTAACATTTTTCATCAGCTACAGATCATTTATACCTTGGTTTTAAAAGCCCTGTTTTTAAACCCAAGGTCATGTGAAATTTGCAAAAAATAAGGAAAATTTCAAAAGTTTTCAAAATGTCGGCAATAACCCTGGTCTCCTCGCCAGAGTCCATCAGATGGTCAACCTGCAAAAAGAACGGAGTTAAAGTGCCTCAAAAGCTAAATTCAGGACAAAACAACTCAAGAAACAGTGTTAAAGTGAATGCCAAAATAGAACATTAGAGAGTGGGTTTTGTGATTTAATTTTTTCAAATTCAACCTACAAGAGATAAATTTCCCTCTAAACATTTCATTATGCCTCTATGAGCTAACAAAGAGGAGCAAGAGGGCAAAAATAGTGAAGGAGGTCGAATTGCAGTGAAATTGGAGAGTTTCTCTGGTGCGCGACCACTCGGGCAGGGTGCGCGACCACCTGGGCGGTGCGCGACCACTCGAGCCCTCCTCCGCAGTGCAAATTTTACACTCGCGCGACCACTCGAGCTGCGCGCGACCACTCCAACCCTGCACGCGACCACTCCAACCCTGCGCGCGACCACTCGAGCTGTAACTTGCAGAACCGACTCAAACTCACTCAAATTGCCTTGTGACTTGTAAATTGCTCGAGGTAGGCCTCTCAAATGTTTTGAATGTTGAAAATAAGGATGATGAGATTGTGTTTGTGCATTTTTATCATCAAAATTATGAAGAGAAATAGGTTAAGTGATTGCTTGTTCTTGTAGGCAATTTTGCTAGGGTTATGTTTGATTTCAAGGTTTTTAATTCCTTTTTATTCCCTCCATTACTCCTATTAGATTTACACTTGTCATCATGTGTCTCAATCTCATCTCATTTGCAAAGAATGAATCTCAATTCCCCATTCCCTACACCTAAAACCCTAATCCCTCTCATATGCATCCCTAAACCCTAAACCCTCTATACAAATCTGTCCCAAAACCCTAATTCATTCCCCACAGCAATATCATTATAAAAATATGTAAAACCACAGCAAAGATCAAATAGTGATGTGAAAATGAAAGAGAAATTGCAATAATAAAACAAAAAGACAAAAAACAGAGAAAAAGATTACTATGTGTAGCCAAGTTATTGCAAAGACAAAAGAAACTTATTGATGTGTATAGTCCTCATAAAAACAGTGAAAAGGAGGCTGTTATTCATAACAAAAACAAAGTAAATACAGTTGTACCTATTTGTTAAAGGACAGGTTGCCTTGAAATACTGTTTGTAAAGGAAGATTGCTGTGTTTTCAAACCCAAACCTATGTATCTTTTTTCCTTCTATTCCCCTAGATGCAATACATCTCCTTTCTCTTTGAATCTGTCAAATAAAGCCTTTCCCCTCCCCTTATGACAAATGCAAATTAATCCCTTATTGCCCCTTAGCATCAAAAGCATATCAGTCCCTTGGAAAAATAGAGTATGCTTCAAAATGTACAGTCAAAGGACATAATTAAAAAGCAAGCTGTTGATGCTAGTTATCATTGTTTCCCTATACCCCTGTCATCATGCTATCCTTTACCCCCTGTTGAAAATTGTATTGTCCTTTCCCTTGGTGACCCTATTACATGTTTTCCCTAATAAAGATATGTCTTTGCAAATGATTTCCCAATGATGAGAGATGGGATAACATGTTTGACATTGTGTGAATTATTCCTTAAACGTTTCCTGTTTTTATATATTTTCCCATTCCTTATGATAAAATCCCTCCCCTAACATTTCCCTCATGGTTTTTCCCCTTGAAAACAGCATACTTCTCAGCATTTTGCAGGCAGGGCAGCAGTCAACTTTGCCTATTTTCTCCACCTTGCTCAATAACACCATGTCAACCACTGAAACTAATGAGCAAGGTGATGACCGGTCTTCTTCTACGGAGGTTGAGGCACAGCAGAGGCCTCGTAGGGGTGGCAAAGGTGGTCATCATAGGAGAGAAGAGCCCACATCTTTAGCAGAATTACAGGCTTGCCCATTGGCAGTGACTTGTTTCCAGTACATGTCATGTTTCCAGTTTTGCGAGAGGCTTGCCCAGATTCAGCACCACAGGGAGTTGGCCCGGCTATTTGTTTTGCGCCTTCATGATGGGCAGGTTACTCTTGCAGGGGTGAATTTTGTGTTTTCTCCTGAGATGATTTCAGAGGCTACCGGGATACCCAATGTGGGTGAGGTGTGGCCAAAGCGCAAATGGCTGGATTTTGTTTATTTTGAGCCATATGTCAGGCCAGCATTCGTACATCACTTGTCAGGGAACTTTCCTTTCAGATTCCTCCGAGAGGAGTATGTTCCAAGCATGCGGCTTATCATGCATTACTTCACATGTGAGGGAAGGTTTTCACGAGTCTTTGCTTGTCACATTCGCCTGTTGATGCACTTTACCCGAGTGAGGATGATGAACATCCCGGTTTACTTCTTCCAGGACATTCAGAGGATGGTGTCCGTGTTTCAGAGGCAGACCCCAGCTCAGCAGCACAGGAGTTTGTGCCATCATGGTCTTATCCAGCTCATTGTTTCCCATCAGCTGAGTCAGCAGGGAATTTCATGGGCAGATTTCATTTCCCGTGAGTTCTTTACACAGCCACAGCCAGAGCCAGAGCCAAAGACCATTTATGAGGAGGGAGGTCCATCACACCAGCCCGAGATTATTGTTCCGAGACATATGGCTTCTTCACCTCGGGTCACCTATCAGAGAGGTCATAGGACCTTATTTGCAGCAGCTCGGCGAGTGTTATCTCCACACCAGGTGGAAGGGGCCTCGCATTCTTCATCAGCAGAGGCAGTGCAGGAGGGCAAGCAGCCCATGACTGAGGAGGAGAGAGCCGGTGACACACAGGTTGACATCATTGATCTTGATGCTCGCTCCCCTACTTCAGATTTGCATGAGATCATCCGACAGAGAGAGGTGGAGAACCGCTTGTTACAACAGAAGCTCGACATGGCCCAATGGACAATAAACTATCTTGAGCAGCGCAACAAGCAACTTGAGGATGAGAAAGAGTTGGATGAGCTGTGGAGGATTCGAAGTGACCGAGTCATCAACCGTAGGAGGCCCAGTGACTTGCTGCCCAAGGAGAGGGAATCCATGCTTATCCGTGTGAATGCACACTTGCAGAGGCTGTTAGAGAAAGCCAACCAGGACAAGAGGCTGCTACGAAACATGAAGAATCATTATTGGGCGAGGATGCATGTTTGCAAGGCGAAAATGAAGATACTCCAAAGGAAGTTGTCCGAGGCCCCTAAGAGGAAGAAGAAGACCAACCCACTCCGTATCTTGGCTGAGGCCTCTCTTACTCACCATGATACTCACTAGCCTTCTTCTAGCAGCAAAACCAAAAAATTTGAGGATTTTGAGGCATTTTTGGCATTTTTTAGCATTTTACAGGTTTTGGTCATTTGAGTGGTCTCACCCCCCGCGCGACCACTCATGGGGACAGCTCAGATTGAGGAAAACTCTACATATTTGGATTTGTCATGACAAAATACACTTGGATATGGATGGGTTTCAAATTTTATGGAGATTTGGGCCTCCAAAAGCTCAAGATACATGCAAATTTTGACTTTCTGCCCCTTTTTTGAGTTGCAGAAAGCTGCCTTGGGAGAAAGGATTTTTGAGGGGTAAAATCAACTCCAAATTCAGAAATTCCACTTGGGTTGGAAAGTAGATTCCCAGACCTTTCCAACGAGCTATCTTGCACCTGATTTGGACACCGAGAAGGCCTTCAACCAGAGCTGCAAAGGGGCGCGACCACTCAGGGAAAATTGCCAGATTTGACCATTTCGGCCAGCAAAACACTGTTTTTACTCTTGGATGACTTTTGGGCATTTAAATAAGAAACTTTGGTGTAATTTTCATGGCACATGGATGCATTTACTCTCCTTTGACACTTCTAGAACTTTCTTTGATGTAAATAGTGAAAATTTAATGCATGGATTAGTTTCCTAAGTTTTAGAGGCAAGTTGTTTTGACTACCTATTATCTAGTTCTTAGTTTAGAATTAGTTCAAACTGCTCCTAGGAAGCTGAGCTCGACCCCTAGAGGTGGGGAAAGGAGTTAGATCAGCTATATGATGCCTTCTCATCCTCATTTTGATGGTTGGACTCTTGAGGGAGAAGCTCTATTGTATATTTCACTTGTATCTCTGCAATTTGAGGAAAAGGAAGGCCAGGGTTTTGCAGACATCATTGTGGATTCTTGTGGATTATTGTGTTGATGGTGTGTTTCCTACTTGTCATTATAAGTGTGTTTATGTGTTCCATCTCTTATTCTATTGCTGCTAATTAAACAAAAGAAGTGATAAAGTTTGAATTCATGCATGCCATGCTCAGCTTTCAATTTTGTTTAATATTTATGTTTTCCACTGTCTAAAGAGGATTCAAAGTCATTGTTTGCCCTCTTTAGCTCCCTCTCTTTCTTCCTGGATCATCCATCTCAGCTAAAGGCATCAGCACAAACTCCTACCTTGCCCCAAAGACCCACCTGCAAAAACTGAGCTCAATCCCCACACCCTGAATTGCACTCCCTCCAATTGCCACCAAAAACCCCAAAAACTTTAAATCAACCCTCCTCATCAGTTTACTAGCCTAATATTTTTGATCCTAATTGGTCAGCTCACCCCATTGAGAAAATACCTTGAGTCTGACCGGAGAGAGCCTTCTCCTTCCTCGTAGGGCTAGCTACGAGGTGTAATGGTTTGATGTAGCCTTGAGATTTGTCTATCTTAGCCTAGGTGAAATTTCAAGCGCTAACAGGTTGCTTAATAAAGCACTTTATTAATCTTGTTTGAAGTTCTTTTTTTCATTGGTATAATGACATTTTCTACAAGTGAATCCTCAAATTCCTCCTCCATCACAAGACTCTATGATGGAGACTTGAAGCAAGACTTGTTCATCATGATGGACAAGGTGAGAGAAATGTATGAGGATGGAAGGAAGAGAAACATACTTAGAGAGCAGTTGAATTCCATGAAGGAAGAGAAGCAGTTGCTTTCCGACAGACTGCAGGAAATGGAGAGGCAACTTCATATTGCAAATATGAACCTGAAGAGGATGCATGAGTTGGAGTCACAACTCTTTGTTGCCAAAGAAGCCTTGGTCAAGTATCAGCTTGAAGAAGAGGTAAACCATTCTAGTTTGTCTTCAAATTCTTCTGAGAATGCTTATATTGGTTCTTTTGAAAAACATACTAGAGGCATAGGTTCCAAGCTAATGTCCAATATGGGCTATGAAGGAAAGGGCTTGGGAAAGCATGCACAAGGTATTGTTGAACCAATAATGGTTGAGGAAAGGCCTAAGTACTTGGGTCTTGGCTATGGACAGTCTTATGGAGAGAGTTCCAAAGCTGCCATGAAGGCCATTGAAATAGCCCCAAGAAGGAGTTGCATTATAGAGTGTGAAGATTGTATTCAGGAGGAATGCAATGGCTTGAAACATCATTTGCAGGATGCAGGTGTTCAGAAGCACACACTTGAACCAGAGAGTTGTGGAAACTCTGAAAGCCTTGAAGAGATTGATGGTGTTCCAAAAGGAGCCACTTCTTCATTTGCTTCACCTCCTCATGAAGGCAATAAAGGTGAAAGAGGTAGGTATAAATCTGGTTGTATACACATTCCTTTTGATTATGCAAAGTATGATAAATTTCCACATAAGCATGGGAAAGAATTGCATGTTCCTTTTGTGGTTTGGATAACCATCATGTTTCTAGATTTTGGAAGAGAATGGCCACATACAGGAAACTTTTGAAGGAAAAGAAGCAAAAAGCCAAAGGTCCATTAGACAAGGAAAATCATGCTGTCAAGAGGATGCACATGTGTTGCACTTACTGCCATAAGCAAGGGAATCTTGCTGAAATGTGTTGGACTCTAAATCCAGCAATGTTTCCACAAAAGTTGAAGAAAGTGGAAAGAAAAGATGGCAGAAATGGAAAGGAAGATTCCATGAATGATGTGTCTCAGAATGATTCGGATGTTGATGCTAATGTGCAGACAAAGGAAATACCTTGGAACTGGATTGGTAAGAAATGGCTAGAGTTCTCTTCCAATTAAGGTTGCATGTCTATTGATGCATCTATTTGCATTTCTGTGGTAATTGAATGCAAGTTGCAGGTTTCTACCAAGAAGGTGAATGGAAAAAGGTTGAGTAGGAGACTCACTTTGTTGCTGCAACATTATATTTCATTTCAGCTTCAAAAGTACAGTGTGCTTAAGTGAAAGTTGAAGGATGAAATGCATGCATAAGCATGATGTGCATGAACACAGGGATGTTGATGTTTTCCTTGTATTTGAACATGTATGTGTAATTAACTTGAAGGGTTGATTGCTTTGTTGTAAACATGCATGTAAAGAAATATTAACTTGGAAAAAGTTGATTGGTCTCCAAGATGGAGGTAATAATGAAGTGTTTCATCTTTTGAAAAAGAGTCCAAATGGTCTTTTTCTACATGCTTGACTTGAAGGGTCATTTGTTTTAAAGAAATGTTTTGTAGGATTGTTACCTAGTCCATCATTTGTATGCAGATGTAAGGCATGGAGGTGTTCACAAGATGTGAAATATGTTTCTTTGTTGAAGCAGGAGTTAGACCATTCAATTGTTGTCTGTATTTCTGTGGTTGTTAACAGTTGTTGTTGACAGCTTGTCAAACATGTACAAGTGAAAGTTTTGTGGAGCAGGTGTACTTCACATTTGTTTGAGCCACCTTGGATCAATGATCAAGGCAAAGAAGTTCAAACTACCTTCTGTGACCATCTAAGCAGGAGTTCTGCAGGAAGGAAAAGAAGAAGGCAACTCTTCCCAGGAAGATCAGCCCATCCAAGAAGGGAAGTGGTAAAAAACTTTGGTTCAGAGGCACTATGCAAGGCAAGTGTAGGGGGAGGCTGAAAGAAGAGGGTGAGTCACTCTCATTTACTGTTCAGATCAGTATATTAGTCTTTTGGAGACCAAAAGTTCTTTTAGTGGGAAGGCGTGATCCAAAATGGATTTTGGATAGACTCCTAAGTCTAAGTGTTCCTCACCGAGGAAAATAAAAGTTGAAGGAAGTTCCTGGAACTAGCCCCATTGCAGAGATCGTCTTGTTCTGAATCTACTGCAACTTGAATGGGCAAAAATGGACTTAGGATGCAGACGTTATCATAAAATGATGTTGCCCTTTATCCTTGGGAAAAAGGGGCAAAATACCCTAAAAATGGGTCCTAAAAACCCTCTAAGTCTTCTAAAGAACAAAACTATCGCAAAAGGAGAACCTTCAAAAAAGGCGAAAACACTATTGGGACCCAAAAATATTAAGAAATAGTGGAAAACAGGCTTATCGGCGGTCAAAGGAGCAATGCACAGGAGCCGTCGGATCTTGTCGATCAACGGTCCAGATCCGATTGGCATATCACAATCGGCAGTGACAGGCGGAGGATATCGGAGGCAGACATGTGATAGGACCAGGCCAATGCGATATCGCGATCTCCGATATTGGCGTTGGCATAGGCCATACCATATGGAAAGACCTCGGGCTTATGCGATATGCGATTGCGACAAGTCACATCGCAATATCGCGTCGAAGCATTACAAAGGAGCGGGGTCGTTATATATATATATGTGATGCGATAGCTGGACCCGACGGGGCTATAGACAATATTTGATATATTGTGAGATCCGTCAAAAGACAGTTTTCTATGTATTTTCGCGTATTTTGTTTATTAAACGAAATACGAAGGGAAGCGTTGATGCGATGAAATCAGACCCGAAAGGGTTTAGGAATGCAAGTTTTTCTAAAGCCATTTTACGAGATTTTGCAATGTTTTAATGTATTTTTAAATACAAAGGGAAACTACGAAACAAGCGGGATTTCGGGCGGGCCATAGGCGGTAAGTGGTTTTGGCTGGACTCCGCCTGAGCTTGTACACGGTTTCCATGTGGCCAGGCCCCAGAGAGAGAAAACCACCCTTTTCGGGTGATTAACTCCCGTATGCATGAGCCGCCCGAAATGAATCTCGACCGTTGGATCAAGATCTCTCAGATCAATGGTGGAGATGCGATAAGCGATAAAGGCGGATCCAATAGAAGTATAAAGCGGATCTATGGATATTTGAAGTCTGATGAACAATGTTTCTGCGGATTTTTCCCGTGCTTAAATGTATTTCTCTGTGTAAATAGAGAATGGATATTTCGGGGATTTCAAAGGCCCAATAGAATCTTCCGTTACAGAACAGGTGGCCACCTCCCCTGAAGGCGTTATGCCATGATTGCTAACGCTCAGAAGGGGGATTCGAACGGACAAAGGCCAGGAGCCAGAAATCCCGAGAAGAGGAAATGAACAGATAGCGCCGATTGGCTTAAAAGCCATAGACTGACAGAGAACAAAGCATAAGCAGGAGTTGTTGCTAAAACAGAGAATAAGTAGGCAGCACAGAAGCAAAAAGAGCCAGAGAGAGTGAAAGCTAATGCGTAGAGCAACTAAGGGAGTCTTTGGAGTCACTTGGAGTCAAGTGAAAATATAGAGAGTTGAAGGTTACAGAAAAGCAAGAGCCAGAGCCAAGAGCAAGAGCCGAGAGCCAGAAAGCTGAGAGCTTCAAGAGCTAGGGGATAAGATGGTGTTCTGAACCCATTGTTTCTGTGTAAAACAGTGGAGTTGAGCTAAGAGCTTGTAAAAGGACTTTTCCATAATCCCAGAGAGCCTAGTTGAATTGACTAGAGCTCAAGGAGATGTAGCCCAAGAGTTTTGGGTGAACTCCACATTAATTTGTTGTCTTATGTGTTTGTTTTACTACTGCATTATTTACTGTTATATGTATCTATATATTAGTTTAAGCACATCAACTTACAACACAACAACAGATTCTAAAGCATATAAGCAGTTAAAAACAAATACCAGCATACACCTATTTTCAAGCATTTTTAATTCCACATTGGTTAATCATAAAGACTTGGGAATATTTAAAGCTTTGGAAGTGGGAGAGGTTCTTGTAAGTTAGACAAGAAGCCTAAGTGCCCCATTTTCAAATCACGCCATGAGTGATTGCAGGAATGGGTACACTGATGAAACATGGCGCGATGACCCCACTATCACCTACCCCGAATTGAGACCGGCGAAGAGCCCACAAACTTAGAGGAAGGACTACCGGATGCACAGCTATATGCAGTGCGCGTCGTGGATGGCCATTTTGAGGATATAATCCACTTCTTAACCACAGGAACCGCGCCACAGGGATATTTCGTTCAACAAAAGAAAGAATTGGTGATACACGCAGCAGACTTTATTGTTATTGCAGGGCACCTCTACAAAATGGGCAACGATGAAATATTACGCAGATATGTACCTGAATTCAAGCGAGGACAAATCCTGGCCGAAGCACATGGGGGGGTTGCTGGAGGACATTATGCGGGTCGCGCCACAGCACAGAAGATTCTTCGCGTAGGACTATGGTGGCCAACTCTACATCAAGACTCAAAAGCATACTGTCGGGCCTGCAACGTATGTCAACGGACTAGGAAACCATCACGGAGGGATGAAATGCCGCTCAAGCCACAGATGACGCTGCAACCATTTGAGAAGTGGGCAATCGACTTCGTGGGACCTATCGCACCTCAAGGGAAGATGGGCGCGCGCTATATCATCACCGCGACAGAATACTTGACCCGGTGGGCAGAAGCACAACTGGTTAAGGACTGCATGGCTGCTACAGCTGTGAAATTTTTGTTCGAGAACGTGTTGACACGGTTTGGATGTCCCAAAATTCTAATGAGCGACCGGGGAATGCACTTTCTGAATGAAACGATCAACGCGCTCACTGAGGAATTCCAGATATATCATCAACAGAGTACGCCATACCATCTGCAAGCGAATGGGACCATCAAAGCGTTCAACAAAATTTTGGAGACTGCGTTGACCAAGGTCTGTAATGCGCAGCGAAACGATTGGGACTTGCGCATCCCTGTTGTGCTATGGGCATACCGAACCACATGCAAGAAGTTGACGGGCTAAACACCTTTCCGGTTAGTCTATGGCAAGGAAGTCGTCATGCCCATGGAATACATTGTACCTAGTTTGCGAATCGCGGCAATGACAGGCATGGCAGACTGCGGGGCTTTGGAGGAACGGCTCGCGCAACTGGAGGAACTTGAGGAGGAACGGTTTTTGGCCGGATTCCATCAGCAAGTACAGAAACAACGAGAGAAAGCGTGGCATGATCGCCATATCAAGGTGCGCACTTTCAAGGAGAATGATCTAGTGTTACTATATGACAACAAGTTCAAGAAATTCCCTGGCAAGCTCCGAATGCATTGGTTGGGACCCTATGTAGTCAAAGAAGTTACAGATGGAGGCACAGTCCAGCTTTCCAAGCTCAATGGAGACCCCTTCCCGGGAAAAGTAAATGGCAGTCACCTGAAGCTCTACACGGGTGGGCCAACCACCTGACTAACTGACCGAAGGACAGTCTCACCGCTCCAGCCAGTTGAAAGAGAGCATGGGACGATAAAGCAGTTTGGAGGGAAGTTGCGCGACAACTGGGGTGCACGTAGATTTGGTCTGTCACAAGGCTCGTGGTTGGGCGGAAGGGGCTGCGCTGTTGTGTTGACAAGCAGAGAGGTGACCGTTGCTGTCACTATTCATGACAAGATGTTTGAGTTATGGCAAAAGGGAGCGGGCGGTGGGCAATTAAGAGACAGGGTACAAGCCAGATCTGGAACGATCTGCCGCAGGCTTAACATGAGGGCACCAGAAAAGGTGGGAACCAACAAATTTTCATTTCGAAACACTTATAAATCACAGGGGGGCATCCACCGAATGAGCTGCGCTTTCGAGAACCATAAGCTGTTGTGCCTTCCCACCGTTATGGAACTCTTCATTATCTATGCTCAAGGAGTAAACCCGAGGGTTGTGATATGGTCGATGGAGATGCAGGGCTTTTTGAAGAATACGGTGTTGACAGCTGCGGGCACCGCACAGAGTTCAGCATCAACGATAAGGGTTGTGCTGGAAATTTGTAGACACGAAGCAGAACTAGTCCAGATGTCACAGCCTCACCCAGGGGCTGGTCGGTGAACCATAAAAGATAAGGGAAAGGCTGTAAATACGGAGAGAAATGTTGGAATTGAAGTTAACAAGTCATCTCTCATGTACCTTGAAGATTGGGATCTCGTGGACAACAGAAATGGTCTTGCAAAATTACAACACAAGTTGCAACAGATAGTGTGAAGAGAAGATACAAAATTGGAAATTGGTTGCGTTGGTACGAGAAGGTCCCGTATGCGGCACCCCAGCTAGAGCTAAAATCCTATGAGGGGGTGTTCTATGTTATCCGAGCAGAGCAGAATGAGCATTATCGGTTGCGAGAAGTGGTAGAAACAATGCAGTAGGAGCTGGAAGAAGTGTTGCAGGAGATAAAGAAGGAGCAGCAGAACGAAGGACGTCACTCACAGGGAGGTGAACCACGGAGCCTCGGCAGCGCGTCTCGCCGCACTGATGAGTGACTCAGGACGAGTCACGATGATTGTGTTGGGGGCATGTTGGGTAGCGGAGGTCCCGCGTAACAGTTTTGGGGCTTAGAGCCTATAAGTTAGGATGAAAATATTGTAAAACTCCGAAATATGCAGAGCGTGAAAGGTAATAGCTCGAGTCAAAGGGTTGTATGCCCAATAAATAATATAGAATAATAGGAATTAAGTCGGCCTGCATAGAGCAAGGCTCTAAGGGTAGAAGGCAATTTTTGGTTTTGAATGAATCTTAATGCTATGGGTTTGTGAAGACAGTATATTTTGCGTCTGTAAGTTCGAGTCAAGGGTGTTGTTGGGTAGGGAGAGGCTCTGCAGCTATGTGCGCAGAGGCCTGGTAGAGTCTGCAGCTGTGTGCGCGGACCCCTGCAGCTGAGTGCGCAGGGCAGATCTGGATGTATTGGCGAAAGAGTTGAATAAAGATAAGTTGGTTCTGAATTACTGTGTTGAATCTGAAGTACTGTGGTTAATTTATGGTTGATATATCTATTTGATCTGTACGCTTATGCTTATGTCCTGAGTTTATGCAAATCTATAACTTTTCTGGGTGCACGCACTGGTTATCTCTATTAAATGTTTTCTTAAAGACTGTAAAAAGTAGATCTGATCTATAACAACTCATTAATAATAAGTATTAAGGAATTGCTTTGTTCCGGACCTACACGGAAGCGGAGTGGCGCGAGGCCACATAACGGTGCGCGAACCCTCCAGACCACATCAAGACATCCCAAGGGTGCGGAAACCTGGTTCCAGCACCCTCCCCTGCTACCTCGGGTGAGACCTCAGTCCGCGCTTCGTGGGTTGTTGCCGAAAGGGCCGGTAGCTGCAGGATTTGTTTGGCTAAATAACTCTTCCGAACCTGGGTTAGGGCTTTCTAAAGAATGCGGTCATAGCTCGGTCATATGAATCCACAAGCTGCGCGAAAGAACCCTCGAGGGGACCGGACTTGGCCGACTCTCCTACACTACTAGGACAAGTCGCAACCCTGCTAGCGTGGTTGCGACTGCACCCTAGAGCACACAGGAGCACAGACCGCCATACGCTATCAGACTCAAAGGAACACAAAGGGTGCTTGCAGCCCCTAAATACCAGGCAAGTATTTCACATCAGAGGACCAGCTGCGGTATTTACCAGATCACAGCGCAAGTATTTAGGGACCGGTAGAGTCCGCAGCCGGCGCGTTCTTTAGTCCAAAGGGCATCATCGTATATTGAAAACAGCCCCATTTGGTTGTGAATGTTGTTTTACTCCAATCCTCGGGTGCGATCTTGATCTAGTGGTACCCCGAGAAACCGTCCGTGAAGGAGTAGGCTTCCTGTCCACCCACATTTTCCAGTACCTCGTCTGTAAATGGCGTCGGAAATGGATCGTTAACACATGCATCATTGAGCTTCCTAAGATCCACGCAGATGCAAATTTCACCCTTCTGTTTCTTCTCCTGCACAACCATAGGACTTACCCAATCGGACTCCTCTACTGGTTCAATTATTCCTGCTGCCAGCATCTTGTCCAACTCTTCGCAGACCTTTTTATTTTGGATTCAACCGGTAAGGCCACTGCTTAACTAGCTTTGCATCTGGCTTCAAGGTTATCTTCATCATTCCCAGGTCACTGAGGATCCCTTTTAACTCCATGATTTTTGTTGGGAATAAATCTTGATATTCTCGAAGCAACTCGATGACCTTTTCCACCGTGGCATCGTCCCAATAGTCCCCAAGCATTACATACTTCGGCTCTTCCTCCATTCCGATGTTTACTTGTTTCGTTTTCAGTGGCGCGGTGATGTCTGGATCCTCGATTGCTGGTCCGTGCACCTCGCGACTCCCCTTTGTTTCCAGAATATTGATGTTTCTAGGGTCATCCTCATCATCTTCTACCTGCACATTGTAACATTCCAGGGCCTGGCTCAGCTGTCGCGACTAGTCTGGCTGCACGATTTCTTCTGGTTCCAGTGGTATTTTGAAAATAGCGGCCTTCACAACCTACAACGCATCGTCCATAGTATCCATCCATTGATCTTCAAAGAGGAATGTTGACAGAAACCCTTCGTGCAAGATATCCCACTCGCCTATGCCATGTCGGAGCTCTGTTTCAGTATACCAGTTCCTTGGAATGACATCCAGGGTATGATAAAATAAGTGTACCCACTCTGGTTGAGGCTCTTTTCCATAGGCTTGGACCCATCTGGTAAGGTGCATGCACGAATCATCACGTCCATCGTATTTCTTAGTTATTTGTAGTTCCGGCCTCCCAAATCTTAACTGCATCATGTGCCTGCAGCCGCACCAATCTTTGACGATTACTTCATGTGTGCCCCACCATCGCACAGGCATCGCGCGCAATGCCCATCTCAACGCATCAAACTGTTGGTGCTCTGGTACCGCGCTTTCAAACTTGGTCAGGAATTCATCTACTGCTGTCAGCCCATCATACATTAGCATTTCGCAATCTTGAGCTCTAACACAATACAACGATTTAGTCATCATATTGTAGTGTAACGTGGTTACTCCGTTCAACCGGTTATGCCACTGCTCGTCTTCTTCATCTGAATCTTCGATGCAGGACTCTACATGCCCCCACGATATTCTCCCTTCCTCTGTTAGCTTGACCCACTCTTGATTTCATGCATAAATTTTGTAGATACAATCTAATTCATTGTCGCTCCCTTCGTTGCACACGGGTTCAGTGTAACACAGTCCTTCAGCCGGATCTAGTGGAATGACTACGCGGAGTGACTTCTTCTCAAATATCATTTTCCGTTCTTTAAATTAATAACCCCATTCATGTCGGTGGTCCTTTGAATACCGGTAACTGGATCGCACTCGTCATTTTTAACCTCTGGTCGGTGTACTATAAACTCGTACTGCTCCTGATCCAATCAATCCTCAAACTCTTTCTCTGCAAGGTTCCAACGTTCCGACATCAGAGGGCCAGTGTTACGATCCTGTAGGGTTCCAGTGTTCTGACATCTCCATTGGCCATACTCGCGGAGCCTCTACCATACCTTTACCCAAAATTGCGGGCTTTAAGCCCCAAAACCGTTACGCAGGGCCTCTGCTACCCAACATGAAGAAGGAATGAATGCTAGAAGACTTTCTTGCAATCGAATGAGCATACAAAGCACATCGAGAAGAAAGCGAAAGGGACACATACACGTGTGCCATCAAGCAAAGACCAAGACCATCAAAGACCCCGCACAGTTTGCCATACGGGGATGAAGGCATGATACACCGAGAACACACCCATCACTCAGTAGCATATGAGCTCGACATGGACACCATAGTCAGCCAATACATGTCAATAGTGTCATGTCGATTTGTGTCATGACTTTTCTCGGCCACATCACTACTATGGGCCATACTTGTTGTAATCAAATGTAATGTAATGTGAAATTACAAGAGACGCACATATGAAGTTGAAGAGTCACATCAGTTGAAAAGTCATAGGAAGTTGAACGGTCATGAGGAAATTCCAAGGGTCACAAGGGTCAAGCATCACCCTTGGCTATATATACCCCCTCATTGTATGAGCAAAGGACTTTTCACCTTGGCTCCTCCCACATAGCCTTGAGAGTCTATAGTCTATTCTTTGAGGAGCAAGGAGTGGCTCCAATGCCCCACTACTGGGGCTAGTGATGTATGGTGTACAAATGTGTCTTGAAACTTTTTCTTAATTCAGAAGCATGTCTCAGGCCAGCACGTTTTCATGCATGTTTTGTATCCGTTTGTAATACTATTCTTTAAACATTTGTAATGCATGTTTGCTTAACTTGTGCTAAGATAGTTGAACTACTTCGGTTATTTTAGTACTTACATTGTTGAAGATGTGTTATATTGTTTATCATTGTTGTATCGCCCTTGTGAACTACTCCGCCGAACATTAGACATACCATTCTTGTTTTCCTTGGTTATAATGACCATCACCCCCGTGTGGACTACTTCGCTGGATGGTGTACATGTTTTCTATTAGGTCCCTATAATACTAGTGATTACCCCATTACTTTTGTCATTGTATCCCTTATTGTCATTGTTGTGGCCCTATTGTCCCCATATTGTTATTATTGTGCACCCCAGAAGCCCACTATTTTTATTTATGTGGCCTTATATATTATGGTTAGGTCGGCTTGGGTTATATTGTGACCCCTTAGACTCCTATATATAGAAAGGAGGTTTTGACATTTGTATCATCCAAGAATTGTTCATTTGTGTAATGTAAAAGAGGTTTCCCCCTCGAAGAGGCTGAATTATAAGGCGTTGACCTATATTTTCTATCTTTTTGTGAGCTGGTTTCATAACATTTGGTATCAGAGTTGTGGATTCTAGGGTTTCACTGCTCCAAACAGGTCATCGTGGCATTTTAGCTATAAATTTTTTTCTGCAACGTTTCAGATGCTAAAAAAAACCCATTTGGGTTGAAATCATTCTAAACCTCGAGTCTGAATTTCAGAGATTTTTTCACTATATTTGCAGAGATATGATCTGAGGAAGTTGGCCTTTTTTCAGACTCCTGAATTACATTCCAAACAGGTGACCTGGGGAAAATAGTCATAACTTTTGTTTTGAGAATCAGATTGAAATTTCGTAAGAAGTTTTAGAAAGAGGATGGACTGTAGTTTCCTGTGTATGTTTTTCAAATCCTAAGATCAAAACAGTGACACGTGGTACTTCATACAAGTTCACTCTTCTGAAAATGTATATAAGCAGGTCATCTTGGGAGATTGTGCGTAACTCTTTCTTGGAGAATCTAAATTTGATCAAATTGGTGGCATTGGAAAGAGGACACAGAGGGTTACTGTAGATCGCAATTTCAGAATTGGAAGATCCAAAATTACAGAGATACATCAGATTCAATATCGAGTGCCTACAAAGTGAAAAAAGGTGTGTATTTTTTAAATATTTGCATAAGTTTGGTTTGAAAAATTAGTTTGAAGGAATTCAAAGGTCATAGTGAAGCATTATTATCGGTAATTGATGCCTCGAAGAAAGAAAATGGAAACACCTAGTAAACAACCTGAAAGCTCTAGCATGACTCATGAAGAAGAGGAAGAAATGCTACATGATATATCAAAATTACGAGACCAAGTACAACAAATGTCACTCTCACAAAAGCTAACATAAGCTAAGATAAATGGCGTGGAATCTAAGATGAATGGTGTGGAAGCTAAGATGAATGGCGTGGAAGCTAAGATGGACGGCATGGAAGCTAAGATGGATGGTATGAAAACATTGTTACTAGAAAGGCTTCCTAATGGAAAAAAAGGTAGGAGAGGAAACTCATAATGAGAACAAAAGGAATGTTAATCATGATTTGAAGAATGACAACATGGAAGATTTGAAGAAAGACATTGAAGGATTAAAGGAAGGTTTGACAAAGTTGCTACAAGAAAGGCATCTTAATTGCGGAAATGTTGTAGAGGAAACTCATGATGAGAACAAAAAAAATGTTAATCATGATTTCATAGACTCTAACATTGGAACAAAGACCCACCATGTTCCAAAGATCGATATGAGGAAGTTTGATGGCAAGGATCTCGTAACATGGATACTACAGATGGAGCAATTTTTCGATCTCCATAATGTGCAAAACACACAAAAGGTACACATTGCAACTTTATATTTGGAACCAAACCAGTTTGTATGGTATCAATGGCTTTGCTCTCGTAAACAAATTGTGACTTGGGCAATTTTTACGAAAGAAATGACAGCACATTATGAGGATACGAAAAACAACACTTTTTTTAGCCAATTGTTAAACCTCAAACAAAAGGTTCAATGAGGGAGCACATTGAGGACTTCCAAAAATTAAATATAAGGGTAAAAAATATTCCAGAGGAGCATAGGATTGATATGTTCATAGGGACTTTAAAGGATAACATCCAACATGAGGTTCGCCTTTGGGAACCTGACTCATTGGAGAAGGCATTCAGGTTGGCAAGAAAAATGGAAAGCAAAATTATGGCAACAAGGAAGCCTACCACTCACAACTATAAGGATGGAAGTGTTGTTTCCCCCAGCCATCCACAACCTACAAGGTTGACACCCCAACAATTGGAAGAAAAAAAAAGCAAAAGGGCTTTGTTATAGTTGTGATAGAAAATACACTAAAGGTCATAAGTGTGCTAAGAAGAAATTATTTTACATAGATTGTGAAGAGGAGGAAGAAAAGGAACAAGAAACACCAAAAGAAGAGGATATACACTAGGTAGAAACCCTAGAGAAAGAAGAAATGAATCCAACCATATCTTGTAATGCATTGGCTGGAAATACCACTCCTCAAACTATCAATATAGAAGGACATATCAAGTAGAAAAAGTTAATAGTGTTGATTGATTTGGGAAGTACCCATAATTTTATTCATTGTAAGATAGCCAAGGAATTGAATTGCTTCTTATATCTAGCACCAGAGTGTCAAGTGATGGTTGCAAGTGGAGGAACCATAAATTGCTCTAGAAAGTGCCATAATATCAAGCTATCCATGGGAGAATATGTATTGAATAGCCCAATGCTTTCCATTCCAATGGGTGGTTCTGATGTTGTACTAGGAGTCCAATGGCTACAATCCTTGGGTACAATAGCTTTTAATTTTCAAGAACTTTTCATGAAATTTTCTTCGAAAGAGAAGAAGTTGAATTAAGAGGTATCGCAGGGAAACCAAGAAAGATAATCAGCTCTAATGGAATGACAAAGCTTCTAAGGAAAGAACAACGGGGCGTAATTGCACAATTATGTTTGCTAGAGGTTCCCACATCAAAATCATCTATTTCTCCAGATCTCCAAAAAGTCTTGGACAATCATTCCAAGGTATTTGAGAATCCCAAAGTTCTCCCACCCATTTGTGATCAAGATCATGCTATTCATTTGATTCCAGGAAGTGTTCCTCCGAACATTAGGCCTTACAGATATCCCTATGCCCAAAAAAGTGAAATTGAACGTATGGTTGCAGAAATGCTAGAAGCTAGTATAATTGAACATAGTCAAAGTTCTTTCTCCACTCCAGTAGTATTGGTGCACAAGAAGGATGGATCATGGCACATGTGTCCGGATTATAGGGAGCTCAACAAACTCACTATTAAAGATAAATTTCCCATTCATGTCATTGATGAACTATTGGATGAATTGCATGGATTGATTTACTTCACCAAGTTGGATCTTCATTCAAGATATCATCAAATCAAAATGAATACTGAAGACATTCCGAAAACAACATTTCGAACTCATGAGGGTCTTATGAGTTTTTGGTCATGCCTTTTGGCCTTACCAATGCACCTTCTACATTTCAAGGTTTGATGAATTCCATTTTCAAACCCTTCCTTAAAAAATTTGTGTTAGTATTTTTTGATGATATACTAATCTATAGCAAGTCTTGGAAGGATCATGTTCAACACATTGAAAGGGTGCTCAACTTATTGAAGGAGAAACAATTATATGCAAAAAGATCCAAATGTTTCTTTGGAGTACAAGAGGTAGAATATCTGGGTCATATTGTATCTCATGAAGGTGTTAAGGTAGACCCCAACAAAATTAAAGCCATTAAGGAATGGAAAATCCCCACATCCATAAAGCATTTGCGAGGATTTCTCGAGTTGACAAGGTATTACAACAAGTTTGTTAAGAATTATGGGAGAATAGCAGCACCTCTAACAATATTATTGAAGAAAGATTCATTTTTATGGACTCCAGAAGCAACGAAGGCCTTTGAACATCTTAAAGAGGCAATGTGCCAAGCACCGGTCTTAGCTACGCCGGACTTCACAAAAACCTTTATTGTGGAATGTGATGCCTCAGGAAATGGAATTGGTGTTGTTTTAATGCAAGAAGAAAGACCCATTGCTTTCGAAAGTCATCCAATCAAAGGAAAGTATTTACACAAAGCTATTTACGAGAAGGAAATGTTGGCAATACTACATGCACTTAAGAAATGGCGACCATACCTAATGGGAAGACACTTCAAGGTAAAAACGGATCATGATAGTCTTAAATACTTTTTAGAACAAAGATTATCTTTAGAAGAGTAGCAAAAATGGGTCACAAAGATGTTGGGTTATGACTTTGAAATCATCTACAAAAAAGGGAAGCAAAATGTTGTGGCAGATGCACTCTCAAGAAAGGATGAGGATGTGGAAGCATTGCTTTGTGCCATATCTATTATCCAACCAGATTGGATAAATGAGGCAAGGGATGAATGGAAGAATGACGAAGAAGTGGGGGCACTCATTCAAAAGTTACAACAAGATCCCAGTGCATCTGATACATTTAGCTGGAAAAATGATTCATTATGGTACAAAGATCGTTTATACCTATGTAAGAATTCCCAACTCAAACAAAAGATTCTTATGGAATTGCATGCCTCTCCCTTAGGAGGGCACTCAGGATTTTTAAAGACTTACCACAGGGTTAAGAAGGAATTTTTTGGGATGGCCTTAAATCTGATATTCAAAAGTTTGTGGCAGAATGTTTGGTTTGCCAACAAAATAAAGTTGAAACAATTAAGACCCCGGGTCTACTACAACCTTTATCCATTCCAAGTCAACGTTGGGAGGAGGTTTCAATGGATTTTATCACAAGTTTACCCAAATCCAAAGGGAAGAGTGTCATCATGGTGGTAGTTGACAGAATTACCAAGTATGCACACTTTTGTGCATTATCTCATCCATTTAAAGCCAGTACAGTTTCTACTGCATTTATGGAAACAATTCAAAAGCTACATGGAAACCCAAAGATTATTGTAAGTGACAGAGATCCCATCTTCACTGGAAATTTTTGGACAAAATTATTTTCTTGTCTTGGTACTCAGTTAGCTCATAGTTCATCTTATCATCCTCAATCTAATGGGAAAACTGAGATAGTAAACAAATGTTTGGAAGGATATCTTCGTTGCTTTGTATTTGATAAACAGACACATTGGGTTAAATGGTTGCCTCTCGTTGAATGGTGGTATAACACTTCCTTCCATACTTCAACAAAAAATGACCCCATTTATGGCACTTTATGGATATCACCCACCATCCATCACATCATATTTAAGAGAAAAATCTAAGGTTCAAGCAGTGGAAGATTTCATCGAGAACCAACAACAAGTTCTCCAACTCTTGAAGGATAACCTCATCTTGGCGCATAATAGAATGAAACAGTAGGCAGATCAACATCGCAGCGAAAGAAGTTTTGATGTAGGTGATTGGGTATTCCTACAGCTACAACCATATAAACAAATGTCCCTCAAACAAGCTAAGAAGGATAATAAATTATCACCAAAGTATTATGGTCCATACAAGGTGTTGCAAAAGATAGGTACAATGGAATACAAATTGGAGCTTCCTGCAGCTTCCCGAGTGCACCCACTTTCCATGTTTCATGCTTAAATAAGGTTATATGTGACAAGCTCCCAATTCAAACAATATTGCGAGAACTTGACGAGGAAGGAAAGATCATATTGGAACTTGAAGCAGTTAAAGAAACAAGAACTCGACAACTACAAAATCGATCAATTTCAGAGTATCTCATCAAGTGGAAGAACTTACCCGTTGAAGATTCCACATGTGAGGATGAGAATTTTTTAGAGAAGCATCCAGAACTACTCAAGTGTTGAGGACAACACTTTTTTGAAGGAGAGGGGCATGTTAGGTCCCTATAATACTAGTGATTACCCAATTACTTTTGTCATTGTATCCCTTATTGTCATTGTTATGGCCCTATTGTCCCCATATTGTTATTATTGTGCACCCTAGAAGCCCACTATTTTTATTTATGTGGACTTATATTATTATGGTTAGGTCGGCTTGGGTTATATTGTGACCCCTTAGACTCCTATATATAGAAAGGAGGTTTTGTCATTTGTATCATCCCAGAATTGTTCATTTGTGTAATGTAAAGGAGGTTTCCCCCTTGAAGAGGCTAAATTATAAGGCGTTGACCTATATTTTCTATCTTTTTGTGAGCTGGTTTCATAACATTTTCCCTTGCACTTTGGTTTTAATGACTGCCACATCCATTGTGGACTATTCCACTGAATGCTGGACAAACCATTGTTTTTTGTATGTGTCTCTCCCTGGGTGGTACTACTACCTCTCATCTAGAGGCTCACTTTTACCCTCTCCCTTACAGTAAGAGAACCCGGACACAAAGTTACATTATGCACTCACCAGGCATACTCACCTTGCTTTCTTGAAGTTACAAGCATAACACTCTCATGTGCTGAACAACAAGAGCTAAGGAAAATCTCTAAGATAATGGCAACCAGGCCATCGTACTGGATGGGACTCCTACACCAAACGATGTGAGGTCTAGTTGGGACTTCATACCGGGAGATCCCCTTTATTGGCGGGTCCAATACTGTCAACAAGTAATAAGTTGCATAACTAAAGAACTAAAAATATGCGTGACAAACGATTCTAGTGGAATATCCACAATAGTATGCAAATCATATTGGTTTCAAAGCAATTTCTTTGGGGTTTTTTGGGAAGTTGTAAGATTGACTTGAGAAGGAAGTCACAAAACCCTAGCCATGGTGGATGAGTCTAGTTGTAACAACCCTCAAGATGAGGCAAAAGAGAGAATTTTGAAGCTAGAAGAACAAGCCAATGATATCTCTCGTAACATGGCCCTCCTAATGACATCCCTAGTGAAAAATATTGGACCTTTTGGGGAGATTGGTAGTTCTAACTCATAAGTTGGATCATATGATAAAACAAGAGATTATGAAGATGTAGAAAAGGAGCCCAAAAATGAGCCAAATAAAGAGAAACCAAGTTGACCATTGTCATCATTTCTTCATAATATTTCTGTAAAATGGAAGTAGAAGTGGACATAAAACCCTACTAAGGTGATATTGGTGTTGTTAAGTCGAAGCATTGGTTGCAATAATTAGAAGTTTATTTCAATGTCCATAATACAGAAGAAGAAAAAAAGTTTTCAATTGCCTAATTTAAATTATAGGGTTGTGCACTAACTTGGTGGGAAAGCCAAATGGAGACACTTATGTTAGAGGGTGATCCACTAGTAACTAGGTGAGGAGGTTTAAAACCCTCAACAAGTACTTATTCAACCATATTGGATATATAGAGGACCAATAGATCCATAGGCATCACTTTAAGAATAAGCAAGAGTACAATGTGTATAAGTACACCATTGAGTTTAGAAAAAATGGCAATTATGTTGGGTATATCTCCCAAGGATCTAGATGTACTCCTCAAGTATATGGTGAGGTATACACAATTATTTATGGAAGTAAGTGATTCTCTTTAAACCTAGGATAGTTGTTGAGGTTTATGTGCGAGCATGATACTTGGATAATATAGGCCACAAGAAAGGATAATGAATTGGTTTCAAATAAAAATGTCACCTTCTATGGAGGGGAAGGAGAAGTGAAAGGAAAGAACAAGAAGATAACAACCACTGCACACTAATGTAAGGATCCAAACAACTATTGCATCCATATGATAACAATGGTCACTCCTAAGTGTTGGAAACCACATCTAAAGTTGAATCCAAAGAATGGTAAGAAGGATGTCGAGAAGAAGAACCTATTAGTCATGAATTTTACCAACTTCGTAAGGAGTAGCTGAGATGTGGATGAAAATATTTTCTACACTAAAGTGTAGAAGGAGGTGAATCTAAGTAACCTTCATCAAAAGGAAGAGAAGGAGATTAATAAACTCTTCCATATTAAGATTTAGGTCAAAAATACCAAGATGGATTCTCTATTTAATTTTGGTTCACGGACCAACCTCATAACAAAATATATAGTCAACAAGCTTGGATTAGAAGTTCATTACCATCCTAACCCATATCCATTAGGATGGATATAAGGATACAAATCGCAAGGTCACTAAACAATGTAAGATCGATTTTTTTATAAGCGCATATTATCTTGGAGAAGTAGAGTTGGATGTAGTACCACTTGATGAATGTGGCGTAGTGTTTGGGAGACCCCACATGTATATGAGGGATGAAACCTTCACGAGCGAAGAAAAACAATATCACTTGATCAAGGATGGGAACTCTTCCATCATCAATGCACACAAAGGTAAATCTAAGATTTTTCTAGTAGGTGCTAACAAAGCCAATAAATTGGTCAATTCTAGTGGGAAGTTTGTATTGATTTTATTAAGAAAGAATCACCCAGGTGATGAATCAATAAAAGTAAATTATTCTATGGAGGGATGTACCAAAGAGTATAAATGTTAGTTGCAGGAGTTTTTTCAGCAATATATAGAAGTGTTCAGGACCCTAAAGGGTTACCACCTAAGATGGAAGTGGACCACAAGATATAGTTATTACCTAATACCCACTGCCAAATATTGGGTTGTATAGACAATCTATCCTAGAGTAAACAATGAGAAGAAATAGTTACAACAATTATTGGAGTGAGGAGTAATCCAACCAAGCTCCTTGCCTTGTGTTCATTTATCATCATAGTACCCAAGAAGAATGGGACTTGAGGATTGTGTATCAAAAAGAGAGCTTTGAGAAAGAATCAATACCCTCTACCTAGGATTGATAATTCGCCAGAATAGTTGTAACATACCAAGTACTTCACCAAGTTGGATCTCAAATTAAGATACAACCAGGTACGAGTTAAAGAAGAAGATACCTAGAATTTTTCCTTCCAGATAAGGGAGGATGACTATATAAATGATTGGTAATGCCTCTTGGTTAATGTAATGTGCCAACTACATCTATGCATTTCATGGATGATGTATTGTGTCCCTTTTTAGATTATTTTGTGATAGTGTGCTTATATAATATCGTAGTTTATAGATTTACTTAGGAAGAACACATTTCACATATCATTCAGGTGCTAAAGACTTTGAAAAATAATTAGTCATTGGCTAAACTTAAGATATGTGAGATTGATGAGTGATCATTATTTTATTTGGGGTATGTGATCGGTGTAGGGTAAATCAATATAGATATTACAAAATATTGATATGAAATGGATCCAAACCAACTTATGGTTATAAGACTTAGTACCTGCAAGAATAAATTGGTAATGCATGAAGGTCAACAAACTATGTGAGCAATGTAAATGTGAAGGTTCAATGAGAAAAAATGATAATGTGAGAGGAAAATAAAGAATTAAATGTAATAATAAAATTGAATAGAAGAGAAAGTTGAGGTGTGAAAAATGAAGTAGCATGGTTGTTGGCCTCCCCTCACGCCCTTGTTGTCCATATCTCCTCCTCCATTCTCATTCTCATTGGATCTTATTGACCAAGGAGAGAAGCGCAAAATGATTGCAAAAAATCTTATACAAGGAAAAGGACAAAGTCCTAGTAGCCTTTCTAAAGACAAAGCTCTATGTACAAGACTGGAAGAACAAAGATTAAGACTTCGACTTCACACTAAGGGTTTGTGTCAGTGAAGTGAGTGAGCTATAAGTCCCTTCTTTATGGATTAAGTGGCAAACTACCATTACTATCACTAAGGTTAAGGGCTTAATTGGGGAAACATAGTAACTAAGAAATTTCAGAGTATCCTTTTCAGTTTTAGCTACACTGGTTCATGCTATAACAACCAGTGATAAGAGTTTCTAGTGTGTAAATAATTAACAAAAATATTATGATGAGCTAAAATGGAAGATTAGGTAAGTAATAGCTCTTTCATTGCCTAATTTACAAAAGAATTTTGAAGTGGAGATGGACGCAAGTGGATATACAAAAAGAGTATTCTTGATGCAGGGAACTAAGGTAGTATGTTGTCATTCTGAAATGTTTCAAGGTGGAATCCTAAAGAACCCTAGATATGATAAGAATATTTATGCCCTTAAGAAGTGGAAGCACTATGTAATGGGAAAGGAACCCATTATCCACATTGATCACTAACCACTACAGTATTTACAAGCCCAAAGTCAAATTTAGCAAATTAGGCACTACAAATGGATGGATCTTTTGCAATAGTCACATCTAGTCATCAAATATAAGAAGGGTAACACTAATAATTTGGCATACGTGCTTTCAAGGCCATCCAAAAAAGTTGGGAACTCTTATGCACATGGAGCCTTTTACCCATGATTCATACAAATAGGCATACATAGAAGATGAGAGCTTTAAATAGGGGCTTCAATAGCTACAAGGCCAAATTTATGTATAAGAAGGTAATGGTAAGTCAAAATATATCCCTAGAATGGGTTGGCCTACAAGCTAAAAAATATTTGTCCCTAAAGGTGAAGGACTACGACTTCTCATAGAGGCTCACACCTCCAAGGTTGTAGGGAACTTTGGGTGTTGGGAAAAAAAATTGCACTTTCGGATACCAAGGAGTATCATTTTTGATATGGATATCAGGTTTCTCAATGCCTTTTGGATCACACTTTGTTAGAAGATGGTGGCCAAGTTGAAGAGATTTGTAACTTCCATCCATAAACAGATGGGTAGAGAGAAGTATTCAACAATACATTGGTTCAAATTTTGAGGAGTTATAATCAAAAGCATCCAAAAACATGGGATGGAATTTTTATTTATATTTAATAATATTATATCAGAGTGGTCCACACATATACTAGTAAGTGTCTTTTTGAAATATGTTATGGGTATTTCCACCATCATCATTGGATGTTGTATATGGATAATGAGGAGTGAGGGAAGACTCCACATGAGATGCAGTAAAAGAAAAAAGAAAAAATGTCAAAAAGAATAGGCAAATCCATTTACAAGTACATGAAACATTGAAAAAAGTTTGTAGGAAAAGTATAAGTCCCAACATGATCAACACATAATTGAGAAAACAATCAAATTGGGAGACAAAGTTTGGTTGCATTTGAACAAAAAACGATCATGGGGTCCTTGTAATAATATCAAGGATCTATGGTATGGTCCTATTGATGTATTGGAGAAGGTGGATGATAATTCATATAAAATTATTCTACCCTTCTATATGAACAATTACTTAATAGTGAATGTGGAAATCTAAAACTCTATGAGCCTTCCATGTTGGATCAAGAAATTAAAAAACAAAGCCTACCTATCATAAATGACTTAGCATAGACTTGGAAAAAGATACAAATTTGTAGAAGAAGTACAAAACTACAAGATAGGAGTAGCATAAACTCTTGTAGATAGTGTTGAAAGGACAACTTCCAGGAAATTCCAAATGATACTCTAGGAAGAAGATAAAGGATATTTAGAAAAATATTTTGGGGAACAAAACCTCCCTAAATGGGGAGGTATGATTTGGAAAGATAATTATATAATTTTTCACCTATCTTCGTACTTTTTCATTGGAAAAATGGAGAAATTACCTTTTAGTGCCCATTTTAGGTCTAGGTCCTAATTTGGTGAGTTAGGGTCTATAACCTTCTAGAGCTAGTTTGAGGAATAAAACAACACTTTTGGGGGTAAATCTTTGGGAGCATAGATTTAGTACCTCAATTTTTTTCTACACATTGAAAGCTTTCCAACGTTGAAATTTCTTCCTCAATTGGAGTTTGCATGTGGAAGTTATGCCTCCTGCAAATTGATAGACCCTGTTTATCATCATGGTACCAAGAGGATGGCAAGTAAACCCCCATTAATCACACATATAGGGATTATCAAATGTGTAATTTTAATAAGATTCTAAATGGTATAAAATCTTAACACTTAGAGGGTTGAGGCATGCAAAAACCATAACCCTTACATTACATAATTATTAGGCTATGTTAAATATTATGCCACTAAGAAGAAATGAGGTTCCATTATTTTGGTATTTTTATTGTTCCGTAATTGAGAAAAGCATCTAGGAGTGGGATATTAGAGAATGACATATTAGGAATAAGGTTGCATTGCAACCATTTATGTCACAATGTCCATGACAACTCCAGAGTGAATGACCATTTCTTTGTACTTGAACCTTCATAACCAAGAAAAAGAGAACATAGCACATGCCTCACCTTTCAGCTGGGTTTTCTCTTGTATTAGGTTTCCTGGGCCACATCTTTGTATTCATTTGTGGGAGTGGTATATTCATTCGTTTGTTCATTCGTATGGGTTTTGATTATTTTCATAAATTTGATCATTAAGATAATAATAATAAATGTGAGGTCTAAGGCAATAAACTATAGAATATTGTAATATTTTTTGTGATGAATTGTTTAAGTGGAATTCATAGTAGTTTATAGAGCAATGTAAATGTGTTTGAAATGGAAGTTCTTAGTGTTTGATAATTTCAAAAATGAAAAGGTTACAAACATTATTGTTTCTTATAGAATTCATTTATTTCTTTAGATTGGAGATCTCTTGCTTGATTTCTAGAAATTGATGACAATTTGGTTAGAGTGGATCTTCTATGAGGGGATGGATATGAAGAAAATCATAAGGTTTCCTAGCGAGGTTGGGTGTCTTGTGTGAGCGGATAAATTCCTTAATACAATGGAGCAAAGTATGACTTATCTCAATGAATTTTGAGGACTATTTAAATAATTTTAACTATGGATGTAAAAGTATCTCTAGGATCCTATTATACCTCCATCATTGCTTGGAAAAGGATTCTACGATCCTAATGATTTATGATATGGTGAAGTATATAACAGGGAATTTATCCTATTCCAAATCAACATTCAATTGTGGTTCCTCTAAATTCTAAAGTATAATTTGAAATACTTAGCCTCTAATATCGTCGCAATGTTTCTCAATGTCGTGCTTGACAATTTCTTATGTATTCCACTTTATTGGCTTGGTGTGCATGGGTATTGAGGAATAGGGTTTGGAGTTCAATGTGTTATATGTGGGTCACAAGATGCAACTATGTAAGCATTAGAATTACTTCCTACCCTAATGTTTCCCCTTTTATCCTTTTTCTCAAAGTATCTACCTTCACTTTTAGGGATTTGATCAGTTGTTTAGTGTCAATCAAAAGATTCTAATAATGAATTTTATGCTTGTCCCTATCATCCATTGGTAGAGGCTTTCCTAGAAGGATGTAAAAGAGGATTTAAATTTCACGTTGAAGGTGAGTAGGGGTTATATATCTACACAAATAAAAATAGGGGTATCATCTAACAACAAGGAAAGTGATAAATGCATAATACTTTTGTAGCCCTTTTCAACAAGAAAAACATTAGGAGTGTAAAGAAATTGCACTAAAGTAGTGTGGGAGTGCTCCCCAGGTAACTATAATGTAAGGTGAATGTGACAATGTATGACAAATAGAACACACTAATGGTGAAAAATTACCACAACTGGAGCCTTTACACTAATTGAGGATATTATTAATATAAATTGGGAGCTAACAAAGCTATATAATGAACGTTTCCATTAATCATTAATGGTGGTTTTCATAGTTATTGAAAGTGAGGGTATTTTTATTTCTATCATTGGGGTTCAAGTCTCTCCATTGACATGTTAATGCTTCTGCTCATGCTCATGTGTGCTTGTGCTTGTGAAAAATAGGTGGAGCCAAGTGCAAGCCTTGGGAAAATTTGGTGGAATATGAAAACCATGCTCATAGCCTCTTATCCAAAGGGTGACTTCTATAACATGAAAATGCAATTATTTCCATTGAAAATAAAAAATAAATAAGTTTCTACTAACTCATGTTGACTAAAAGTGTTTATTAAAAAACAAATATTTTTGTTAGTCAAATATTTCAGTGCCTTACTAACATAGAGTGTGCACCCCTAATGTTAAGGCCTTTCAAAGCCTTTAATACAAAGTACATTGGGAATTTTAACAACTTTTTCTCAAAGCATTCATCCCCTACTTGTTGTAACAAAGTATTTAACCCTAATGACTTAATACCTTAGTATAAAAATAACAAGGTTGATAAAGAACCACTAAAAAGCAAGGAAGGACACTATTATCCACATAACAACTTAAGGAAAGACCAGATATAGATGACATGACAAAAAATTATGATCTCAAAGGAAGGAAAAAATAATGAGAGAAGATATAATAATTTTATATGCTTACTATAGACTCCTAAGTAAAGTTATAAAAAAAAATTGTGCTTTTAAGTATGGTTCTTTGATATTATCCTGTAGGATTTTTAACCTTCCTAGACTCAATAGCTCTCGAGAATGATAACATTGAAGGTTAACCACTTGTACACTCAAGGAGTGACCTAAATATTTTATATTTTCCATTCTACCCTAATATGCTCCCTTAAAGATAAAATACCAATATGAAACCTTGCTCATGATGAAATTTCATTGAATGTGATTAAAGTTGGCATCCAATCGTTCCCATATGCATACACATAACTATAATGAAACAAAAATGTCTCATCACCTTTTAAAAATTTGATCTTTCTCCATGGTTAACGTGTAATATAAATAAGTACAAATTGCTATAGCGATATATGATACTAGTTAATTGACCTTTTAATATGGCACTAGTCAATACATCCTTGAGGTCCCACCAAATGTGATCTTCTTAGAATGGTTAAGATATTGTGAAAGTTGATTTTACCACTATTTATTGAATTGTTCAGGATGAGACATATTTTAGCTGGAATTGACATGATATGATTTAAATGTTTGAAGTTTGATAAGCTACCACATGATCGCACTAGGGATGAGAGGAAGTATTGTTATCCTCCAAGATCTTAATGAGATAGAAGAAGCAATTATTATTTTCCACACAATGAAGGTAAGTGGGTTGTGAATTGTAATAATGAATGCAATATGGCCCACAATGAAGGTAAGTGGTATGTAACTTGTAACAATTAAAGTGATATGGACTTGGCATAAATGTGATAACATAGTAATGTAAAGCATCATTCAAGGTAAGGTCATTTTATTTGTTTTGATCCTATATGCTCTAACCTATCCTATTCTCATTGTGAACCTACTAGAATTATAAGAATGACAATTGATAAATATTATATAAACGTAATGACTAATATTCCATTGTCCAAGGCTATGGTTATATTAGTTTTATATTTCATAGTCATGTTAGTATTTAGATATTTTGTGTTGACATTGGGCTTGAGGTTCCCATATTTTACCAATGGCACGAGTCCATTATTTTTTAATAAGATGGTTGGGTTGAAGAGCATTGACTCAAGCCAGAAGTGGATGTCTTAGAATTTTTTTGTGATCTCATTTGAAGCGCTATCCCTCTATTGACAAGAGCATCTTCCACTAAATTCTCTTCTCTTTGAACATTATTCAAATTAAGTTATTCAAAATAATTGGGAGAACCCCACTTAAATAACCTAGTGAAGGGTGTCTTGTAGCTCATAGATTAATCGTTGGGTGATCTTCTAGTTTCTTTATTCCCTTAATCGATGCACCTTTTGAAATTTCTCTATCGTGACAATAAAATACTCTTTCATAATTAGGGATTTGACAATCATTCTAAGGAATTCCTAAAGCCTAAGTTAAGCACTAACATCTCTACTTCATTATTAGTTTAAATACCTATTTTATGAACATAATAGGGTCCCAAGTAACCATTAGCATCTCTTGAGATATCTCCTATCCTTAAACACCCTCAATCACGTTTTCAAGTGTCATCAAAATTTAGTGTGATGAAAAGGTGGGATGAAGGCACCCACACTGGTTGGTAATCTATATTTCAATGTATAACCTTCTACTTCTAAAAGAGTATGAACATCCATTCCCCATAACGATAAGATTTATTTATCATATTGAATGCCTAACATATCTTTAAGTTGCAATTTTTTGGAAATAATGCTTTTAAAATAGTAAAATATTTTATCTTATATTAAAATATGTGGATTGATTTGTCTTATGAAATTTATTTGGGTCCCTTTTAGTTAAGTTGACCAAGTGAAAAAACCAAGTATAAGGGCCCATAGTCTCACTCAAAATCTTTCATTTTTCCCATTTTCCATAGGTATATGAGAACAAGGATCTCATGTTAGATCATGATTATCTTTCTCCCACACACACACACATATATTGATTGCATATGAACAATGAATGAAGAATGATCTTATTATCCTTGAGATATTGTAGCACATGTAACATTGTGAGGGGCTCAATCCACATTTAATAAACTTCTTTAATCTTTCCTAGTTCCTAACCTTGCATTAGAATTCTCATTTCCATTATTTTTATTAATAAAATACAATTCACATTTTATTATTAAATTTCCCTCATCTAAGAAAAATATTTGACCTCTAATGCAAATAACCTCATAGAGCACACAGTCGCCAACATTTTTAATAACATATATGGCATCACCACCCTTCTCTACACATGTACCATGAAAAGTGGCATTCATATTCTCTCCTTTATTCTCATCCTTTCTTACTTTTAAATAAAACATCCATACTCACTAAGTTAGTTTAGTTATCATTCCTTTTTTCGTTATAGTGATTATATATTATATTAACAACAAAAAAAGTAGTTTGTTGTAACTAAACTAAGCCAGACAATCATATTATTAAACAGTAGGAAAAAATTGAGCATGATAGTAAAACATAATTTTGTCTCCCAAATTTAAATGATACTAAAATTAATATCCAATTTTATCAATATGCAAATAAATAAAAACTCTACATAAAAATATAAGTTAAAAATGCATTCAAGTATTTGTTGTGTACTCTTCCTCTCCATAAATTTGTTATGGGCTCTTGTTGAAGCCTCAATAACGTCCCTGATTTCTCAAAACTTGGGGACCCCTTCTTCCATTGCTTTGAGGTTTAGTTTTCATGGCAAATTGCATTTAAATTCAAGATTTATCTTTGAGATTTTCAATGCTCGGGACTTTTCACACATGGCCAATTTATCTATCTATTTGAGCCTTTGTAAATGTTTGGAATATTTGTCATTGTTGAAAGGTCCATTTTGTTATGACCTTTTACCCTTGATTCTCAAAGTGAGCATCATTTTAATTAATTTTCAAATTGTATGACAAATCTTAAAATTGGGTCTGATTTCTTGATTAGGCCCTCTTTTCCTTATTTGTGATGTGTTCTTCTTAATTTTGATTTAAATATTGATTTCACAGTCATGGCCTTTTATTTTTCTAACCTTATTTTTTATTATATGAGGAGTTTCAATCCTTGGAACAATCTACTCTTTCCTCATTTTCACTTAGTGATTATTTTCCCAATTCAAATTTTAACCTCAATTCTTGAATCAGTCTTGATTTCTTTATCAGGCCCTTTTATCCATTCAAGTTCTCTTTTTATTCCCGTTTTTCTGATAGGGCTCAATCTCATAATTGATCCATTTTCTTTGGTTGAATATTATTTCACCCTAAATCTCTCCATTAGGCCCGGTTTTTTAATTAGTCCATCTTATTTTCATCTTTCTTCTTTTTCTCCTTAATTTCCAAATTGGCTCTGATATTTTCATAAAGTCATTTTCTATTTTTCAATATAATTCTTTCCTTGATTGTGGAATTGAGCCTGATATTTTCATTGGTCCTCTCTTCCCTTTCTCCATTCATACTTTGTCCTTGATACTTGAATCGAGTCTAATATTTGAATTAGACCTATGTTTCATATTTTTATTAAGATTATGCTCTTGATTCTTAGATCGGGCTTGATTTCCAAATTGGGCCCTTTTGCTGATAATGGTTGTATTTTTCTTCTTTTGAATAATCAACCCAATTTATGAATTAGCCATAATTTTCCAATCAAGCCCTCTTCCAACAAATTTTCAAATTATGGTTCTAATGCCTCGATCAAGCCAAATTTTTTAATCAATCTGTCTCTCAATCCCTATTCAAGAGAACTAATGAGCTTTACAATATACATGCAAGATGCAATTGAAATCAAGGTAGGATATTTTTTTTTTTTTTGAAAGAAAAATTCATTAGAATTACTATAACATGTTATAACCATGGGATTATTTCAAGTTTTAGTAATGTATCATGTATACTATTTTGTTCAAATGAATATGAAAACACATGTATATGGCTCCAAAGAAGGAAGCAGAGGCACGAAAGAACCAAGAAGTTGATAATAAATCCAAACAAGATGTAAAGCATTAACTAAGTTGGCAAGAATGCACAACAAGAAATATAAATAAAGGAATGCATACTCAACATTGTTAAAAACAATTAATTGTATTCAAAACTCATGTTGAAATGTTTTGAGGAGAAAATGACTAAAGCCTTTCATGGGGAAGTAAATTATACTTAAAAGTAAATGTGAATAAATTTCAAAAGTAGCAATTTTAGAGGGGCAAAGTTATGGTACTTATGAAGTGGAATCAAACCACCACATGTCCAAGAGAAGTTTGAAGAGATAGTTTTTCAAGGAGAGAATAAAAAAGCTCATAAAAATAATGGTTTCTTGGGAGAACTTATGAGAGAGTTCCATGAAAGTAACTTTTCCCAAGAAAGTAGGGGATTTTCATTGGTGAAACCTCTTTACAGAACTTTAATGAGGAACTGGCCAAGCCATTTTGGGAGAATGTGGAAGTATGTGGAATTTCTTCTATTTACCAGTCAAGTGTTGGAGTTGTAGGATGTCAAAAACTAGAGGAGGAATTTATGGAGAGGATGTAAAGAGGGAAGCGGTTTCGGGTGTCGAAGGGGCACAGTCTTGGGATCAATGAAGTCTGTCTAAAGGTGTATGAATGGTGGCAGTAACCAGACATCTAGAAGCATACGGGAAACACTTAGCTCTTTTTCATTCCTCCTGGGGATTATCACTGCCTCAGTACGCGATAGTTTTGTTTTCCCGACAGATGCGACAATCTCTCTTTTCTTTACCTGTTCAAACACTCTCCTATCCCTTAGGGTCTAGAGCTATGGTGTATCATGTTACTGTTAGAGCTATTGTGTATCACGTTATTGTTACTGTTACCATTTCTCGTTATTGTTACCATATTAGTTTTCAGGCAGGCATCATGGTCAAACCATCAGAATTCATCGACCTAGAGCCAGAGGCGAAGGATATTCTTACAATCTAGGGTCTGGAGCCAACTAAGCATAATCTAGCCAAGGTGACTCTTCCAACTAGATCTCCAGATGGAAAAATGGGAGCCAAAATGTTTGCGTGGAATCCGGCGAGCGGTTTAGTGTTTTTTTAAGCAAGGAAAATGGGTGGTCCAAGGGCAGTTGTTAGGGGCTTTGACATCAACCTTTAGGAAGGCTTGGAGACAACAACATTTGTCATGGTTCAGGCAGAAGCGGGGAAAGCGAAAATCCAAGTAAGTTCCGAAAGTTCTCTGCAAACTCCTACATCTAGCTTTTTGTCAGGAGGGTTGGAGGATATCATTATTAGTAGTGATCTAAGAAGAAATGAAGGGTTGAAAGCTTGTCTGGTCAAAGGCTAGTGGAAAAACGAGATGGTTTCAAGGCAAAATTTGAATTGCGTCTATGCTAACCAGGGGTTTGAATGCCAACAATTAACCTTGAAGCCATACATAGAGCAGTCATATTATTTGGAAGCGGCGCAGGGTGAAGTTATTCCTGAGGGAAAATGGTTACAAAAGGAGGGTTGTTTCATCTTACCACTCAGCCCAAAAGGGATGAAACAAGTGAGTGGTCCTCTAACTGTTTTCTAAGGGTTCAATAATGAAACTCCACTTGAATACATATCCTAGCAGGTTGGGGAGATCCCACAGGGTTTAGAATTAGAACCAGAGGTGCACATACAAGAACCCGAGGTTTCAATAACCCAGTTGGAATAGGTGGAGGAGTGGCTAGGGCCGCTCAAGGAGGAGGATGATGATGCTCGGGAGGGACAGTCCCTTATAGGCTTAGCTGAGCCTAGTTGACAGGTTAGATCGAAGTGTAAGAAAGGGAGCTCATGTTGGTGGGTAGAGCGAGAGGGAAATTTTTCTCTACACAATACATCACAGAGTGGATAGAGAAATCTTGGGGTGAGGCACCAGAAAAAGTCATGGAGGTGATCACATTGGCCAAAGGTTTTTTCATGGTCTATTTCAACAACAGTGAGACATTCGAATGGGTTTTAAATCACAACTGGTGCTTTGGTATTGCGTTGATACTCTTTAAGCAATGGACGCCCCTCTTTGATGCACATAGAGAAAGAGTGGAAGAGATTCTGGTATGGGTGTGATTACCGACCTTACCTTCGCACTTATGGAGAGAGGATGTCTTCAGAGCTATTGGAAGTAGTTTGGGTCTCTACCTGGAAGTCGATATGTCTTTTTAGGAAACAAAATGTAGGAATGTGGCTCGCATTTTGGTTAGATTGGACCCAAGAGAAGGATTGGCTGAAATAATACAGCTCCAGGTTGATGGTTACTCCTACTACCAAATCATAGACTATGAGCACTTACCATTTAGATGTCATAGGTGCCATAAACATGGTCATCTAGCCCGTGGTTTCCCTTTGGAATATAGAAGGAGGAGAAGACAGAGGGGTGACATCCGGAATGAGGGTCGGGCACAGCTCGAAGAGGAGGAGAAGGTTCAGATGGAAGGGATAGAGATACAACATGGTTCGGGGCAGATGTTGATGGAGGTACAAGAATACCAGCCTGCACATCTGGAGATCCCCCACATGCCGAAGTAGGACCATACTCAGGAAGTCACGAGAACAGTTGAAATGACCCAACTCTCGATGGGTACTGTTAATCATTCCCCTTCCTCTATACAATATTATTTACATTTTTTGCTAAATGCACTCCCTAAGCCTAGTCCCTCCAGGCCATATATGAATGAACCTCCATGTTTAGATAGTCTATCACTTTCCATGGACATTATTATCACATCTATCCCTGCCTTATCTCTTGAGAAAATCCCTTACAATCTTCGATCGAGGGATAAAAGGGCCTTGTCAGTAGAACCCATAGGCAGTTTGGGAAGCCTTCCAGAACACACTATGCCTCGGAAAACCAGGGGAAGGAAGATTGGTCTTTCTAAGGCACAATTTAAAGCCAAGTTAGACATAGCTGATGGGAAATAATTATCCCTTAAAGGGGCACTTAGAGAAGCACAGACCCCTGACACTATTTCCAAATGATCTTGTTATCCTTTAATTGTCGCGGTTTTGCTAGCAAACATAAGAAGTTAGCCTTAAAATCTCTCTTTCATATATATTGTCATGATGTCATCATGTTACAAGAAACCCTAGGTCCCAGTGAAACAGTCATGAATTCTCTTAAGAAAATTTTGCCAGGATGGACTTTTGTGACTGCTGATGCAAAAGGAAGATCAGGGGGCTTGGCTTTGGGTCTCAAAGATTGTGTTTTAAAATTGAAAAATTCTTGGGGTTCAACTAGTATTGGGGGTGGAGATTTACTCACCTGAATTATGCTCTAAATTTACTCTAGTCAATATCTATGGTCCATTCCAGGAAAGGGTACTATTCTGGAACAATTTGTTTTCAAAATATTTTAGCATGCTCCCAATCTAGTGGTGGGAGGTGATTTCAATTTCTCTTTGGCTTGTCTGAAACCTAGGGTCCTCAGGCTCAAGCAGATCCCCTAGCTGACTTCTTCTTGAAAAAAATTAGAGATGGACGCCTCATAGACATAAATCTGATTAAAAATACCCTACGTGGAGGAACAAAAGAGTGGGGGGTGCCAGGGTGGCTAAGAGACTGAACCATTTTCTTTTGAATGAGGACTTTGTAAATCACACCTCTGGCTTCAGGCAGTGGGTGGGTTCAGGAGGGGAATTAGACCACTCTCCAATATTAATGGAGTTGAAAGGTCCCAATAAGAAGCCTAGATCCCCCTTTAAATTTAATCTTGGTTGGCTCAAAGAACCTAGCTTCATCATATTAGTAAATGATACATGGAGACAGTTGTATAGGTCCCAAATCATATCCCCTTCTCAGTCTCTTATGGGAAATTTAAAAAGATTGAAAGTGGATACTATTAACTGGGCCAAAGAGAAAAAGATTAGGGAAGAAGTTGAACTTAGGTGGATTGCGGAGGAACTAGAAGGGTTGGAAAGCCTGGAAGAGGATGGATATGAGACAGAGGAGAAGAGGGACAGGATAAAACTTCTAGGGACAAGGAGGAGGAATATTTTAAATGGCATTGAAGAACAATGGAGAATCAAAAGTCGAGCCATCTGGCTTTCAACTAGGGACGAAAACACCAAATTCTTCCAGAATTATGTAAAGGGGAGAAAAAAACAAATACCATATGGGAAATGATTCGGGATGATGGGGGTAAGGAAAAATATTTCAATGAACTGGCTACTATGGGAAGAGACCACTTCAAAAACCTATTCAAAGCTCCTGAGGGAGCAACAATCACTGAGGTTATCCAGGTGGCCCATCTCTTCCCTAGATATGCAGAGGAGGAAGACAATGAGAGGCTAATGGCCCCTGTAATGAAAATTGAAGTCGAAGGTGTTTTGAAGGCTATGCGAAAAGATAAGAGTCCAAGGCCTAATGGTTGGATTGTGGAGTTATTCCAACATTTCTTTGAACTACTTGGGGAAGAGATTGTTGGGGTGGTGGAATAATCAAGGAGAAGGGGCTTCATATATGAACCTTTTAATACAACCTTTCTGGCTCTAATTCCAAAATCTGATGACCCAGTCTCCTTTGAAGAGTTCAGACCTATCTCCCTTTGCAACTGTATTTACAAAATCATAGCTAAAATTATTGTGAATCGGCTGAAACCAATTCTATCAAGTAACATATCCAAAGAACAACTTGGTTTTCTTGATGGCAGGAAAATCCACAAAGCTATTATGGTGGCCCAATAAATGATGCACAACATTAAGAAGTCAAAGAAAAAAGGCATGATTGTTAAAATTGACCTCTCAAAATCATATGATAGGATTAGTTGGATATACCTGAGACTACTGATGACCCATGTTGGCTTTAGTATTGGTTTCATCAACTGGATTATGGGTTGCATATCTAATGTGTCTTTTGTTGTTCTCATAAATGGGGTTGCCTCTCCCTTTTTCCACAACCACAGAGGGCTTAGACAAGGTTTCCCCTTATCCCCTCTCCTGTTTTTATTGGATGCTGAAGGGCTAAGTCATTTACTTCTTTCGGCCAAGAGGAGAGGTGACCTAAAAGGAATAGAAGTTGCAAAACATCTTTTCATTTCTCATTTTCTCTTTGTGGATGACATTATATTATTCAGTAATGGATCTCGAGAAGATGTCAATCAGCTGAAACTCTCCTTGGATCTATTCCTTAAGGCTACAGGAATGAGCATAAATTCTCAGAAATCCTCAATAGCACATGGAGGACTCTCGGGAAATGAATTAGAAAGAATTTCCACATCCCTCCCCTATGAATTTATCCCTATGGGGGACAACCTAAAATACTTGGGGTTGATTCCTATAAAAAATAGGATTGGAACTGGTTGTTGTCAAAAATTGAGAATCGTATCAAACTATGGAGTTTGAAATGGTTGTCTAGAGTTGGAATATTGGTCATCATTAAATCCGTTCTTATTGCCATTCCCATATATTGGATGTCCATCGCATGGGTCCAAAAAGGTATTCTATCCGAAATTAGGAAACTTTGTAGTCATTTTCTCCTGGCTGGGACAAAGGAGGATGTAGTGCTACCTTGGGTAGCATGGGACATAATTACTCATCCAAAGGAATGGGGAGGATGGGGTATAAAGGACCTTCAACCTTTTGCATCCTCTATAGTAGCCAAATTAGGGTGGAGGCTTCCGACAAAGGATAATTTATGGACAATGGTGTTAAAAAGGAAATACATCGATTTGGTCCCCATGGATGATTAGATACGCAGGCCCGGAAAATACTCTTCCAAAGCATCAGTCATTTGGAAGGCAACTATAGACTCTTTCAAGCTAGTGGAAGAAGGACTTGCATGGTAGGTTGGCAATGGGGAAAAGATTTGAGTCGGCATTGACCCATGGGTGGGGTGCAATGAGGCTTTTGCACTATCTAGAGGGGTTATGGACTCCCTTCATGCACAAGGCTTGTTCTTCCTAAACCAGATAACAAAGGCAGAGATAACTACAATCTGGCATCAAGGGTGGAAATCTGCAGAGGATATTCATTTAGATCCCCAATGGGGTCAAGAGTGGCAAAATTACATTAGGGAACTCCATCGTACAAATGTCAGGATCAAGGATTGTCTAGACTCTCTTCGATGGGTTCACGCTCTGTCAGGGCATTACTCCCCAAAGTTTGGATATTGTTTCCTGATGACTTGGAAGGGCATGGGGGGTTCAGGACTGGTGGAGAAAATTACTTTGGAAACTAAAAATCCCAGCAAAAGCCAGATTGTTCTTTTGGTGTATACTAAAGAACAAAGTGCCTACATGGGACAATTTATAGAAACAAAACAAACATGGTCCTGGTTGGTGTATCTTGTGCAGGGACTCTAAAGAATCTGTTAGCCATTTATTTCTAAGATGACCATTCTCCATCAAAGTGTGGGAAACAACATTGTCTCTCTTAGGCATTAGATCAATTTGGAATGGGGAAAGTTGCGGGGCATCTTGGCAAATTTGGTGGACTACGGCCTTAGAAGAAAACATAAAAAACATCCCTCTGATTATCTCCTGGGGGATTTGGCTAGCAAGGAATAAAGGCATCTTCAAGGAAGTTTCCTCCTCTCCTTCTCCGATTGCTGTAGAATGTGCTTCAATCTTCACTCTCCTCCCTTCCATTGATCCCCCTTAGTCAATTAGAAATATCAGTGCATAACAGATTAGACATGATATCCCATGGGCATACTTTGATGGTGCTTCGGATGTTCAGAATAGGTGTGGATCAGGGCTGGTTATACATATAAATGAAAACAAATCTCTAAAAGCTTTTGTGGGTATCAAAACAGGCACAAACAACTATGTTGAGTTACTTTCTTTAAATTTTATTTTATGTTGGCTCATTCACTTGGGGATTGGTTCTGTTCAAATATTTGGTGACTCCATGAATATTATAAACTAGTTCAACAATACTCAGAGATGTCAAAATCACATTTTGATCCTTGTCATTGAATAAATTCTCTTTTTTAAAATGTCATTTGATCTTATTATTGTTTTCCATTTCTATAGGGAACAAAATACAACATCGAACCTCCTATCTAAGGAAAGCCTTCAGTAGGATCTAGACGTATGGCGCATAACTGAGACAGTTGATGGTACAATATGTGTGTCAGACCACTGACCATACAATATATAATTTGATCTGACATATTTTTGTTTTTTCCTTCTCACCATTATCTAGTTCTCGATGACTTTGGTATATTTTGTATCTTTTGTATAAGTTATTTTGAGATAGTTTTATGTAACTGTGGTCTTATTATGGGCCATTTTCTCCAAATTGGGGAGGCCATTTTTACTGGACAAACATATTTTTTTGTGATTGGGATTGTGGCATACTTTTGCATAGGTTGCTTTGGACTTTTACCCCCTGTGTGATTTCACTAATTTTTTGAATGCTTAAATGCATATGCTATGTAACTTTTTATTTCCTTAATAAAAAGCTCGATTTTTCCCTCGAAAAAAATAAAATTAAATAAATAAATAAAATTGATGGAGTTGTAGTAAAAATGTTTCTTTATAATGAATATTATTCCCATGTATAAAGAAGGCATTTTTGTTTCTATTTATCTCTTAGATGTTTGTTTAAGGCAATAAGTATAAGACCATAACTAGTTGTTTTATTTTAGAATGTTTTAATGTTCTACATCTAGTTATTTATATCTATGTTTTTATTAACTTAGTAAGCCTCTCGTTGAAGATAGTAGTAGATATATGTTTAGTGTTTGCTTATATTGTTAATTACTCTCTCCAAGTTATGAAACCTTCGCATAGATGTTCACATCACATATAGAATGGAATCTTATCTACATCTGAATTTAACATTACATGATTCAAAATAGTATTTAAAAACTAGTGACATTTGTAGGCCAAAATCTAGATTAATTCCCTATTCCAAACAATGTGAGGTGTAAATGTGACTTCTCACTAGGGATAGCCCCTATCTTTGAAAGGGATATTTCACACCATCAATGATTTTGGCATTAAGGAGGGAAAGCCTTATATGGTTGATAGAGAAAAATTCCAACCACACAATTTGCATTATGATTCTTAACATTGTGACTTGTACTACAACTGCACATCCACCTGAGGTGAAAATTTAGACCTTGAAAAAGTCTTCGAAGATAGTCTATTGGTTTTGAAAATCATGATTTCCTAAATACTAAGCCCCAATACAGTATTCCCAATCAAGAAGTTAACGCTTTCCACCATCTTACTTAAGCGTACATTTAATGAATCAATTATTTTCCCATCACTCCATTGCTTCCTAGAGATAAAAGAGCTAGCGGGAAGGCAAGTCATACTTAATAACAAACTTTGGTTAAAACTAAAGTCAATTTGGTTTGTCATTCTCTTCAAAAAGTCCCACAATCTTGGAACCCAATATCACCAACCCATTCCCCTGTTTCTCCTTCTCACTCTTCAAGTTCCTCAATCTACAGTTCATAAGTTGAATGTAATAGACAAGTTTGTGAGATCTTGTGATATCTAATTAACACCCAAATGGTAGGGAATCAACCTCTACTGCTTGCTCAAAGAGCTTAAGATGCCTTGAACATACCAAAGCAACTCCATGATCTACCTTACATTCTAAGCACATACTCCCAAAGTTTAGCCCAAATAAGTTAGGCCTCCCAAAGGATTGCATTACACATTTCTACTTGGTCATCTAGTTGATGAATATAGAACAAGAAGATGTGTTATTTAGGTTATTCTCTTACATTTTCAAGGAATAAACATCCACTGGTATTTTAACCTACTTATAGGGTCTATCACAAGTTGGGAAGACTTTGAAAAGGAATTTATTAACAAATGTGGCGATGAATGAACCCATGCTACACTCTTGAAAGAACTAATAGCTATTAAAGTGATAAAAGGAACGAATACAATATTTTAACCAATTGCCATTAATAAGTTTTCTACAAATTCCATACTATCTCAAGAACTCATAGTTGAACATTTACATCTACTCTACATGCATCCATTGCTATGTTCGTCAAAAGAGTTGCAAAGGCCACTTTAACTAAAAATTTCAAAGAGGGTAAAAAGGTAGAGATAGGGATCATAATTTCGATGGAAAACCCTGGGGCTGATTATACCAAAATTACAATTGTTCTAAAGAAACTTCTTGCTTTTCCCAAACCACTTATGAAACCTAATTATGATCAACAAGAAAATGATCCCATAGATCTAAAAGTTTGCTTCGTTCAATTAAAAACTAATCCAAACGAGGTTTTTGATCTAAAAAGGAATCTCAAAGAGGGTACTTCCAACCATAAAACTTCCATACCATTTTACAAAGAAGCTATTATGCCCCCGAGACCTATACAAACTTCCAATCTTATCCTAAACTTGGATGAGGTAGGGATGGACAAATACTACATCTTTCATTAAGAAAACATGTCCTTAATGGATTAGCTCCAAGACTTTGGTAGTGAAGTAGCTTTGCAACCAAAAAACATAATATGAAAATCCTTCCCAAGAAGTTGAATATGAAGAACAAACAAATGAAGCAACCATGTTTTTGTGGGACATATCCCTTGGCCTTTATGATGAGAAGGAAGAGGAAGTGGTGGTGGAGTAATTTCAGGCCACTCTGATAGCTCAAAGGGATTATAATTTAAGAAGTAAAGGGCCTATTCCTTCAATTACTCCTCCCTACAAGCCTAGTACAACACCTAAAAAGGTCATAGTTTCTACCCCACCAAAGAAAACAACAATAACAAACCACCTCTACTTACCATGGAATATAGTGTTATTGAGAAGATGAAGAAGACAAGAGTTAATGTACCAATGCATGATATTTGTAGCATTCCTCATAGAGATCTTATCTTGAAGACCTTCAAAACACCACTTAACTCACTTCATAAATCAATAACTAATTTTGAAGTAAAATAGAAGCCTCTCAAAACCAAATAGAAATCTTATATAAAACAAAAGTCTAAAAGAAAATAGAAAACTACCATGAGTGCTACTATAACAAGAAAGTAATGAAGTAGAAAACACCTCCTTTTTTGGTAACCTTTGAAATATTTAATTGTAATGTGCATAACTATTTGGTAGACTCGGGAGCATTATCCATTGTAATGCCCCATTCTTACTGCTAAAATATTAGTGCCACCACTAGGAATTGTTCTACCTACATTATACAATTAGATAAGTCACATGTAAAGGTTATGGATAAACTGAAGGATATTTTGATTGGGTTGGCTTCTAATCAAAAAATCGGTCAAGTCATAGATACCACAGTTATTGACATTGATCTTATAGTTTGTTGTTAAGTAAGGATTGGTCTCAAAAGCTACAGGAATACTTCACCATAGATTAGTATCATTTATGGATGCCATGGAAGGGATAGTTAGATCATATTAAGATCAATTGGGAAGCCCACATGAAACACATTGTTACTAAACCTGAGGGTTAAGATGAACCCATACAATTCACATAGTCAATTTTAGGGAGTTATTTTATTGAGACCAATTTTGGGAATTACAAAACATAAGAATCACATTTAGAATCAAATACACACTTTGAACTCCTTCATTGCACTTGTGTTGATGATGAAAATTGTACTATATCAGATGTAGATAGTGCTAGTTCTTCTAACCTATATTTAGAAACTAATATATGGACATTATTTTTCGATGATTCTAAATTGTAGGAGACTATGGGGGTAAGTTTTATGTTGATTTAAGTTTTGCCAATATCAAAGTTGAGCATGAATCTTTTTTATTTAATAAATAGGAGAAAAAGAGGGCATGATGTGTCTTATACGAGGATGACCTAACTATAACTAGTGTTATAATAATGAATGGTTTATTTGCTTTCATTTGTGGATGACATGTTCTTTTACTGGGTTTTCTCATTCTCGATTTCATTTATTTCATAAATTCAAACAATAAGCTAATTATCATTAATTTGAGAGTTAAGAAAATAAATTACATAATCTAAAATTTCACAATATTATAAAATATGTTGTGATGCACTATTTTAATGGAATATCTACAATACTTCATATATCAACAACAATTGTTATACTTGTCATGCGCATAAGACTATTAAAAAATTGAATTTCAATCTAGATGCTCTTCTTTCTCCTCAACATAAATATTCATTACCATGCCATGAACTTTCAAAGATGTGTGCCATGGTTCCATGAACTTTTCAAAGATTTGCTTCACTTTTCCTCTTAAGTTCTCTCTAATTTGGGTTGTTAGCTTACTTGCTTGGGAGGAAAGATAGTTAAGTTGTGTAATTGTTTTTTTTATGACAACTTGCTGTTGAGGACAAATTTGATCGCATTCCATATGCACAAGTATCTAGTCGCAATCTTCGTTCGCCTCAAAGAGAAAGACTTCAAATTGTTTACCATACAGTGCATTTGCATTTGACCTCTAATCAATAGGTGGCAAATTTTTTACACCTAGAAATTCATACAACGGAGGGATGACCATAACCGCTTGAATTTCCCAAGAAGCACTCGCTTTGCAAAGGACACAAAGTTTTTCTTAAGGGCATCTTGACTATGAAGATAGTTGTCTTCTTCGGAAACATGATTGGTTATGTTTCTTGCCCTGGATCTCTTACCCACAATGACCTCTATCGCTTAAAAGGACACAAAGTCTTGAGCCAGGCTGCTTGCAATTTTTAACTTGGATTCTACAAATCTTTTTTCAATCAATCATATAATTTTGGCATTGTTTAATTATTAGATGTTTTAGAGTTTTTGGTTAGATTCAGGGAAAAAATCTTGTCAAGTCTTGTTTTTTGTTATTTAAACTGGGTTTTTGACTGCATATATGGATTCATCATCTTAAAAAATCCCTGAAACACTTGTAAACTTGTTATTCCAACAAATCTCTTGTTATTAGATGTTTTAGACTTTTTCGTTAGATTCATAAAAGAATTCCTATCAAGTCTTGTTTTTGGTTGTTTAAACTGGGTTTTTCACTGCATATATAGATTCAACATCTTGAAAGACCCCTGAAACACTTGTAAACTTGTTATTCCAACAAATCCTTCCTAGATTTTAGGCAAATTAAACTGAAAAATAAGCCCAAAAAACCTCCAAAACGTCTCACAAATAGACAACTGCAATATTTTTTTCACAAAAATGGAAAGCCATCGAAAGGTAAAGGAAGCTTAGGTGCTAATGATCATGGTTGGAATAAATGAAATATCCAACTTATTTGTATGAAATAGTAATTAAGTGATGTGCGTAATCTCTCTTTCTAGTAAAGTGTGATATATAATGCTATATCCAACTTATTTGTATGAAACAGTAAGCAAGTGATGTGCGTAATCTCTCTTTCTAGTGGAGTATGATATATAATATCCCACATGGATTCAGCGTAAATAGCAGGACTGTTCTGGGTTGTATAAGTTTCACGTCTTTCCTATCTTTACATCGCTCGAAGGGTTAACAAATTTCCGAGACTTTATTATTAGCGGATGAAAGACTCCGCACCAAATCTAATTTCTAACAGGAAACATGTCTCTATTTTCAAAATAAACGGCATGGCTCAAAATAACGCCTCTTAAGTGTAGCTTTAACTTCTAAGAAAAATTTGTGATAAAAGTCTACCCTAATCTACAGGAAATTAAATCTTCATGTTCATTTTTTCTTAATAAAATACTCTTAAAAAACACTAAAACACAAATAAATATATAGAATCACATATCATTCTAATTCATTTTATTTGCCAAATTCATTCACCGAAACTTACGCTAAATTATATATTAAATAAACGATAATTAGCGGAATAATTTTATTCACAGAAGGTTATTCTAAACTATTTATTAAATAAACGATAAATAGCGGAAATAAATAGTTCTTTTAAATAACATCATTTTAATTCATGTTGTTTATTAAATAAACCATAAATAGTTTTTTTAAATAGCATTTTAATTTTGGGTTTGTATGTTTTAAAACTGTTTTGGTTTGTTAAGAGTTTGTCTTTCTCGGACATAAGGAATTAGGGTAATGGCCCAAGACTTAGAGGCATCTGGCGGGAGTGAAAGCCTGCCCCCTTACAGACCACCAACAGGATATTCCAAGTGGCGTGGTTTTCCTTGAATAACGGTGATGAGTCAATTTGCATTCGCAGTTAGCAACTAGAGATGGTTGTCCTCACTGCTAGTTTGACAAAAATCCATGTTGGTTGTATGCAGCTTCTTCATGAAGGACAGAACTATAGGAGGGCTATTTACTCAACCATTGTGATAGGGTTGGTCACCTTTCACCTTTATAAATGTTGTAATATTTTGAAAAAAAAATATGCACATGGGTTGAGGGAAAGGGACATTAATTTAAAGGTTGGTGAGGATTTTGCTTGGGGGCATATTTTAGTTTTTTACTGACAAATGTAAAGTAAGGGGGCAGATGGCATCATAGGGATTGGCTTGAAGGACTTGGCAAGCACACACAAAATTAATAAGCAATGAGAAAGCCAATCAACACATAAGGAATCTAGAACAAAATGGACAAGTGGGTTGCATTTTATTGGCTCATAAGTTCTTGGGCTGGAAAAACAATAGAAAAAGACAAAATTAATGCCACTACATGACAAGCTGGAGGAGGAAGATTTAACGAGGGAAACAAGTAGCACAGAGCAAGGGAGAAAAAGGGGACTCGACCTGTTGTGTAGGGAAGATAGGGATAGCCAAATTGAGAAGGAGAGGGAGTTGAAGAGCACGAGAACCCCAATAAAATATTGATCTGGAACTACTGGAGATCGACTTGAATATTTATCCCTATACCCTTCCTGAGGCAACGCAGGGTTAACCAAAGTTGAGAGAAAGAAGCTCACGTGGCCAGGAGGGAGATTCCAATCACTGGAATTCTTGGATCAATTGGCATCTTGGGCTTTGTCCTTGGAGTAGTCCCCTTATGCCCTGGAATCGGGCTCAAGGGAGACAACTAGCCAAAAAAAGGTTTAAGTGCAGTTAGTCTATGGTGGGGAGGTGAGTCCATGTCCTTGACCCAGTGCTTGACCCCTTTGAAATATATGACTCCCTTATGTTAATTGTATAACAAACCACTGTTATTGCTAGTAAACTAGATACATAGCTTGTGTAAGTTTGAAATGCGGTCTTCATTGATGTTGTGGAAGATTTCAAGATACTTTTTATAGCTTGTTGTATGTCCTTGGAGCGCTTTGAAAGTCTAGGAAATGTTACGTATTGTCTATACAATGAAATATGTGTAACCAGAATGCTTGAACTATTCATAAGGCACTGTGTATAGCCTATGTCATGAATTATGTGGGTATTTCCCATTAAACACGAAGTTGGGGATGATCATATGCATTATACTATAAAATCTATAAATCTTAGCCTTGCCCTGTATTCTTAATATGATGATATATGTATAGCTTGCAACACTGGACAAGGCATGTTTCGATTATTTGCACATTTCAGTGTCCAAAACACATCCAGCGATTCTCCTCTTGTACACCTTCCAGTTGAATTTTTCTAGTTAGAATTTAGTCCATTGGCCAACTTAGTTTAGACTATTATGGATTATTATGCTCTATATGACTCTATAAGTCATTGCAATATTTTAGGATAAATTATTGTTGCCAATTATACATGAATTTTACCTTCTTACTCATGTAATGTTCTGAGTGAGCATGATTATTATTTATCTCCCTTTAGCTCTGTAGAGCCGCACAACTCAGCTCGTAATCAAATGGACATCAGGCCACTGAGATCGCCCAAATCAATGAACTACTGCGCCGACCGGGCATAGTGTGCCTGAGATTATACCTCTCACTCTTAACGACATGAGCACTGCACTCACTCTACTAGGCGCATAGGATGTATATCAATATCACGCACATGACATCAGAGGGATTCGTGCAAGCAACCAAACATGTGGGCCTATCAGGTCGTCAACCTGTCGTCAAGTGAGGGTTTGAGAGCATTTCCTGGTTTGGACTGTCAACCTACCATTGAGTGGGAAGTGTGGTGCCTATCGGGTCTTCGAATTGAGCCACCCATGTCAAGCCACTGAGTAGATAATGGGATGCTAAGATACGATGGACCACTGGGCCATAGGGCTAGGGTCGGGCCATTGATTGAGCGAGACTTGGCCCATTGAGCTACCGAGTAAACACAAATGGTTGGGCCATCAAATGAGGCTTGGGCGTGAGTGAAATTGGGTTAGTCTATCAGGTAGGATCAGACTGTCGGAACATCGATGAACTACTTCCTGTACCAGTTATAGGTACCTGGAATCACACTTGTGAACAACATAATGAGACACCTATAGTGACGCTTTTCATACATGGGGCTGCGAATTTTAATGACACCATGCAACCACCATATTGTTGTAGCACATAATGTGCCAGGGTTGCATGTGTATGGATATGGGCACTGCACATAAAAATATATATGCATGCCTTATCCTACAAACAAAAGGACACTACTTAGGAGATATATATATATATATATTTGTGTGTGTAGATATATTCCATCATATAAGTCTCGACAGGGTAAAGCCCTACAACAAGATGAGATGCATGCAACAGTGACCCATGTAAGTATGTCGAATGGCCCAAGCGGGAGGTGGTATATACCACTTAGCCGATCATAATGATGATATGGCCCTAAGGTAGAATGTCACATGGGAACCATGTGGGGGCCGCGTGGTATGACAAAATACCTCTGCAGAGAGGAAGTAAAACTTTAAGGCAACACAACATCTAGTTCTAGAACCTGAATAGGGCCAATTTTTGCTATCAATAAAGCCATCTTGATGAGACAATTGTGGTGGTGTCGACCATTTTTTAACTTCGAGAGGTCTAAAAAAGGAATGAAATTTTGTATACCCCATTCTCTCAACTACACTGTGGGAGTCGAGTAAACCTAGTAACCACCTCCTTATGCTAGTATGATAAGGGGGTGTGTTACAAAGTGGTATCAATTTTTATACCCCATTTTCTCAACTACATTGTGGAAGTCAGGTAAACCTACTAACCACCTCCTTGCACTAGTAAGGTAAGGGGGTGTGTTATAAAGTGGTACCATAGCTCCCAAGTTCAACACTTGGACCTAATGGGCTCTATCACGAAAGGACTAATGGTTAATGGTGTAACGCTAGACAAGTAAGCTCAGATGAGGTTGTATAGTACCATTCTTGCGTTGAGGTCTGGGTATTGTCCTCTTCGATACCATTAGAGAAATTTTGAGGTCTAAAATGGGCCTCAAAACAAAATGTACAACCAAAATAAAATTTATTAGAACCGATAGGATTCAACATGATGATGTCAACCATGTGAGATGATTCACTATTTTTGGAGTAAAAAGGTTAAAAAGATTAAAAAATAAAAGAACTACTTTTTCAACTCGTATTTTCATCTTATCTCCCTATATTTTTACTCAAATTTTGAGGGGGAGCACTCGTTGGATGCGGAATTTAATTCCTCATCCAAGGATTACCCATGTTATATACTTTCGATGGACCTTGCTACATGAAAAATGAAAAATACATGAAAAAATGTGTTTGCAATCACGTTTTTTTCATGTATTTCTCATTTTTCGTGTAGAAAGGTCCATCGAAAGTATGCAACATGTGTACTTCTTGGATGAAGAACTAAACTCAACATACAACGAGTGGTCTCGCTCAAAATTTGAGAAAAATCTTATGGAGATAAGTTAAAAATACAAGTTGAAAAATTAGTTTTTTCTTTTTTCCCTCTAAAATTCGATGATGTAATCTGATCTTTTTTTATTATTTTATAATATTCCTTAGGAGAACCATTTTATACCTCAAAATTTCTCTAATGATTGTTGGTGGAAATCCTTATAATCTAAGTAGTCATTCAATTGTTTTTCAGTCTCATAAATGATTATGGTGGCATTCATTTACAGGTATGAAACATCATGAATCCTCTCCTGAGTAAGCCTCCATGATGATAGAAATGATGTCCTTTATTGCTGCCAAACCCAATCATATTTTGGAAATTCATGAAACTAGTGAAGTTGGCATGTATTCCTGAACTGTATATAGATCTCCTCCTAATTGTTACCAATTTTTTTATGAATGTGCACTTCAAAGCCTCAACTCAAACTCAAGGATGACCAACTAGATTATGTCAAGCACTATAGGTCCATATCATGGCACGCGCTAGGGTATGCGTTATATAACCAAGAGAAAGTTCTAGTGAACCTCCACATGAGATGGAATTTAAGAGGAATGATACCATGTGATACCTTGACAAGCATCCATTAAAATTCACTAAGAAGATTGCTAACCTTCAATTCCAGATGTCCGAACAAATAGAATATGAATATGGATGTCCTATACAGTACCTAATGTCAAATTGGATAAACATAAAGGTTTATATGGTGGCCCCTCTGCTACAAAACAGTGGAGAATAGTCCACAAGTTGTTGATCAAAATCCCTTATTTATAGCCAACATCTCCCAGCCTCCAAAATTAGAAAGGGTAGACTTGTGGCTTCCTTATATGTGAAAGTACATTGTGTTTAGAAATCTATTTTTAGTGCAATAGCTAGACCTTCCATTGTATAAGCAGGGCATAAAATGGAGTTTTTAACCCCCTCCTAAGGATCCATGTTAAAGAAGTTGTTGAAGACATAATCTTATCAAGGCAAGTTTTATTGCCTTGATTGAAAAATCCAATTAAATAGAGATGCTAGGGAAGAGGAAGTGAATGATACAAGTTTGTAAGGAGATAGGTGCCACAATCCAAAAATTTTGGTGCAACACCATTACACACCTTGATATAGCCACATCATCAATGCAACAAGACCACAAGCCAAACTAGGTTGACATCAATGCCAACCAGTCAACCAACGATAATGCCAACATTGACACCTTTGCCAATCTCATATCTTGTGTTTCAAAGGTTTTTATCTATCTAGAACTTTGATAATATGGGTTCCTCCTAAATGTCTATCAAGTATGGTGAAATTTTATCAAGGCTTTCCTTCAAGTTTCTTTGCTAAAGGAAGTAGCCTTTCATACTGGAATTGATTCAGAAAATATGTAGTAAGTATTGTGCTCACCATATTACAAGTTTGATATGTTATTGGAACTTAGAGGTAGGGTGAGATCCTTGAAACTTGAGAGAGAATATTTTTCTAGTATGTATCATTTGCCTTGGACACATTGGAAATACATTCTTAGGAGATATCCTTGACATAAATTAATGAGAGTATAATTGAGTTGGTATAGTGAGTAGTGTTATGTAACTATGAAAGGATATTGGCACTGTCACCACAATAACACTCCCTCACTCTTTAGCTTGGTTCCTCTCCAACTTAATGGGGGTATCCAAAACACAAATGACTAAGTCCATATAGTTTGATGTTGATCAGTGAGATTTGATTGGACCAAAGAACTTGCTTTGAATATCATTGAAGTGTTTTTCAAATTGATTTGTAAGGGATGATTTCAAACAAGGTTTCATGTTTGGATATGATTCATAGATTTATCTTTTCTTGGCTTATTTCAAATTTGGACCTTGGAGATGTCTTAGCATAGGATTATTTCAGATTTGCATGTGAAATTTAAGGAATTGAGCAAATTAACTAATAAAAACATGAATCTGTTTACATAAAACTGGATTTCAACAATTTATATCTTGTGTTACAATGATGCTTAACACGACAGATATGTTCTAACAAACAAAGAACTAAAATCATTTGGTGTAGGATAGCGCAAAGGCAAGGCATACTTGTAGTCTCTTTAACCCTAATGTCTAAAGGAGGGAGCAACTCTATGTTTTCTTCTATGGCTAATAATAATATTAATACGACTTCGATATCACATTTTGAATTTCCAAGTATCTGAAGGGTTATTGCACTTACATGATAGGTAATGTTTAGTGAGTTCACAAAATATGCCATCACGGAATTCTCAATACGAAAAAGTACCATCCACCTTGGAAGATCAAACAAAGCAAAGGGGATACATCAGTCAGACAGGAATGTAATGCAAATAATTTATGGTTTTAACCCTTATGCATAAGAACTTTACCAAACAGTAAACATGCATTTGATCTTATTAGGGCATGGTGCCAAATTACCAATATTCTAGTAAATTGTGTTCGGTTCTTGTGACAATTTCACTTGTTAAGGAGTGATGATTCAAGAGCAATGTTACAAAGGTGGATGGTCTCTTAGAGTGCCACATGGAAGTTTGTTGTAGGTTTCATGGGTATAGAATTACCAATGAGCAAATCCTGAAACCCTGACTTTCCTTTGTTTGACTTTTGAGAGGACCCTTTTAAACTTACCTAAATTGTGTTTTCTGCTCAAACCCTATATTTGAATTCTTTGAGAGAGTAGTCATGTTACCTATTTTGTTTAAGTCTAATAAGCTAAGGGACCATTGTTATCTTGAGTGGAAAACATGCTAAGTTTGCTAAGCCAAAAGGCCTTAAAGGTCAAATGTGTCTAGAAAGTAAAGTAGTTGAAATCATACTTGTCTTTGCATGTGAGATAAGTTGGGGCCACAGTTTTCCCTGTTGTTCATGACACTCTCCAATAAGAAACTACAAATGAATTATTATTTCTACAAGGATCTACCTAAAATACTATGATGTCAGCGTTGACCTCCTCTAACTATTGTAACTTATCCTAATTCACAGATGTCATTAAATTATGGAGTCAAAACCAGCCATAATAAAGGCTCAATGCATTGATCCTAGGTGACATTTGGTTGTTATTCAAACTCTAATTTGTTAAAATTTGGCAGTTAAAGGATGAATTTCTCCTAGAAGAAACAATATCTTTTACAATTGTTTGAACCACCTATAATAAAAATTAATTTCTGACAATTATAATATGACTTTCCAAAATAGTAAGTCACGACTCAATTTGGAAGTGACTTTACAAAATTAGAAATTCATGGCTAAATGATCAAGGATGATCTTGACATATGGAATCCACTTTAAAATCAAATCAATCATGATTACACAAGTCAAGAATTAATAGTTTATCCTTACTAGTACTATTAGTATTATGATACTATTTTTACAAAATAATCTAAAGTCATTCACCTTTAATGGATTAATAAAAAATGAATTCTCAATAATCTCATGGAATAAGTCAATTAAATTGAGAATCTCTTACTTGCAAAATCAAACCTCTCTCTTGGAATAAAATAGTAACTCCACACTTAAGAGAATGTAACTCTCCCTCACTAATTCGATGTATAGCAAAAGTGTAACTCCTTCTCGTTAAATTCACTTGTAACTCCCCCACTCAATTTTATTTGTAACTCTCACTAAATATTCTCTCGTGTCTAATTGTAACTCCCTCTCTCTCCCCCTCCCTAATTCAAATTGTAAATCCTCAAGACAAGTGTACCTCTCTCTCTATTCTTGGGAGGAGTTACACTCTGTAGAAATTCTGCAAAATCTCTACAAATCTCGCTCTAAGACCATGTAGAAAATCTGACTGTAGATTAACCCGATAATTCAATATAACCAAAGAAAAATACTACAACCTATTTCTACTATCAATTTGTGGAAGCTTAAAGATTTGAGCAAGATCGAGCTAAACACATATAACCAAAAGAAGAAGAATCAATGCACAATACACATGAAAATACTTTGGGGAAATCCTCAGCTAAAAACCCCACTATCTGTATTATCATACAAGGTGGAAATACATCAGATTATACAAAGCCTTAGCTATCACATCTAGCCAGCTCTCAGTACAATCCTCCTGGATGTTCACAAGCAATCAAAGCTTCTCACAAGCCTTCTCCTCTGCCCTCCAAGATCCTATTTCCTTGTGTTGTTCCTAGTGGATGATTCTCACCTCACCAAGTGGAACACTGATCTAACACACTGTCAGAACTATGCAATCCTCAAGGAACCTTGCCTAGATTGAATGCATGAGTTTCCTTTATAGGAGAAAACATGCAACTGATAGTACACTGTCCTTGACATTTATCGCAACTGGGTCTTTCTCATAATAGACATGCATGAGTTTCTGATGAGGGAATCTTCAGTTATCTGGAGTACACTGGTTGAGTGCATGCATGCATCAACTGACTGATAACTCACAATTAGATCCTCTAACAGTTTGGAACTAATTCAACTGGACTTAACTCAGTAAACTGAGTCAACTAATTACAACTCAAATATAACTCAATCTTATCTCCTTAATTAAGGGATAATCTCCTTAATTTAAGGGATAACTCTTGCATGACTGCAAAAATACTTCTAACTTGAGTTTCTCCAACTAATTAATCCATAATGAATTAATTAATTATTTCCAAGCAGCTGGTGAGGCTAAATTCGATTTAATTCAAAATTTTAATTCAAGGACAAATTAAAATTGGAATATCTGGATCTATTATTTCTTGTTGCTATTTTCAACACACTTCTCAAGCAACTCCTCCCTCATGGAATTTGATTATCCTATTGTTCGCTCAAGGCATGAATTAATTTTTGTAGCTCCTCTCCTTTCTCATCTATTTAAGCAAGAGAAAGTGAGAGTTGAGTGTAGCATGTTCATTGTGAAGAAGGAGAGAAAGTGTTAAGTGTGTGCAAGAGAAGTGTGTGAGAAAGTGAAGAGAAAGAGCAAGGGAAGAGCTTGAACAAGTGATCTTCAAGCAAAGACAAGAGCATTTCAGCTACAAGTTAATCAAACATTGGTGACTTTATTCATTCTCTCTCTCTCTCTCTCTATGTGTGTGTGTGTGTGTACTTTGTTGAACAATTGAATAAATCTAATAGAAGAAGAATCATTTGGGTTTTCCACTTTGAGGGGTTTTTCCCTAGTCATTGGACCTAAATCTTTGTGTTTCATATTTGTGTTTGGTTGTCTTCATATGATCCTTGTTTCTATGTTCTATCTACAATTGTTGATCTGAAAATTTTGGAAGAATAAATATTCATTATAAGTAATTTTAACATCATAGAACATTCGTCTTCTACAAAGTACATTCAACTTTCTGCAAAGTACATTTATTTCTTAGCAAAGAACAATTAGTTTTCTGCAAAGTACTTTTTCTTAGTTTTCAAAAACTTTCATATTTTTAACATGGTATTAGAGCCTTATTGAAGACAATTCCAAGGAGACCAGAGATCATCTAAAGGGACCCCACTTGCTACCAAAGTTTTCTGATAGAGATGACTTCATCCTACTTCAAGGTAGAGGATAAGTTGAATGATGCTTCAAACTTCGGTCCATGGAAAGAAATTCTAGATATCACTCTTGAAGAACATGAAGTTATGGAGTATGCTGAAGTCACAGTAGTTGATCCACCAAAGAATGTAAGTGTTGTTGTCAAATCTAAACATAAAAAGGGTGAAAACAAAGCTAGAAAAATTATCTTTGATTCTCTTAGTGATCTTCTCATTACTTACATTTCTAGTTTGAATAAAGCTAAAGAAATGTATGAAAAACTAATTGGAATGTTTACAATTAGTAACTTGAACCAGATAATTTCCTTGAAGAATCAGTTGAAGGACATCAAGATGAACAAAGGAGAGATGGTTCAAGCATACTTCTTGAGATTGAACAAAATCAGGAATCAACTATCAACAATTGGTGAAGTTGTACCCGAAAAATAATGGTTTTGACTACGCTTGGAGGCCTTTCTCTTGTTTGGGAGACTTTCATCACCACCATCAGCAATATTAACATTATTCCCACATTTGATGAGCTGTTAGAAAAGTGTGTTCAAGAGGAGGCCAAGATGATCTCCAGAGGGACAATTTCACATCATGAATAAGGAGAACCTACTGCATTTTCAACCTATGACAAGAGAAAGAAAGGTAATAAAGGCTCTCATCAATTTTCAAAGAAGTTTGATTTCAAATCAAATGATTCATTTAAATGGAATCTAGGAATGCAAAATTTAGATGCTTTAACTTTCAAAAGCATGGTCACTTTGCTTGTGACTGTAGAGAAAGAAGAAGAGAACTTAGATTCAAAAAAAAATCTGATTATAGAAAAGAAACTTCTAAAAATCAAAGAAAAGGTCATCTTAAGAAAAAAATAAATCCAAGGTATAGAAATAATGCAACGGAAACACAATTATAATATTTTCTTGTTTTTTCTCTTTCCATTTCTTCTTCTGGAGATTCATTTGATAACTAGCTAGATAATAGTGGTGCTTCCAAACATTTTATGGTTACAAATAAGTACTCTCTAATCTAGTTGAGAGGGACAATAATTTAGATGCTATCATTAGAGATAATTCTACTCACTAAGTTAAGGTTTATGGTTTAGTTTCATTTGAGTTAGATGATGGCAAATCTATTTTTCTGCAAGAATTTTTGTATGTACCTAGTTTGAAAAAAGAATCTTGTATCCATATCTACTCTAAAAGATAAAGGAATGAACTTTGCTTTTATTAATGGAAAATTTCTAACTTGGACTTTGAACTCAAATATGAGAGAAGCCTTCTCTCTTGGATCAAGATGTGAAGGGATTTACAAATTTAATGGTAAACCCATTCACGCACTTGTCCATGATACCAATCTTTAGTGTGAGCTATGGCACAAAATATTTTCTCACCTACACTACAAAGTCTTACCTCATGAAAGGAAGATGGTTTCTGGAATTCCAGAGATCAAAACGGATCATGAAGGATTTTGCCCAAGATGTGCAAGCGGAAAGCATGTAATGGGACCTTTCCCTTCAAGAAAATAAAAACTAGTCAGGTACTTCAGCTCATACATTCTGATTTATGTGAACCTATGCATGTTACTTATCTTAGTGGATACTTGTATTTCATAATTTTTGTTGATTTTTTTTCTTGCAAGACATCGATATTCTAAGCTTTTTAATCTGATAATCGGAGTGAGTTCACATCCAATGATATTAATGATATTTGCAAAGACATCGGAATAAAGAAAGAAACAATTGTGTCGTACAATCCACAACAAAATGGTGTGGTTGAGAGGAAAAAAAAAACCATTATGGAAGAGGTCACAGCTATGCTGCTTGATCAAAAGCTACCAAAGCTTCTATGGGGAGAAGTTACAAATATCATTGTTTGTGTGCAAAATAGAACTCCTCATCAGTCCTGAGACAATAAGACTCCTAAAGAAGTCTTCACTAGTGAAAGGCCTGAGGTGAGTCATTTGAGAATCTTTGGTTATCCTATGTACTTCTACGTGTCGAAATAGAAAGGGAACAAATTGGAAGCTTCAGATAAGAAAGGTACATGTGTTAGTTATTGTGATAATTCAAAAGCTTATAGAATTTATGTACCTGATCAAAAATCTATAGAGTTTAGTAGAGACGTAACATTTGATGAAGATGAAAATCTTGGAAAAGAAAGACTCTCCTCTACCTGTCATTATTGAAAGACAAGTTGTTAATGAAAAAGAGTATGTATTTGAGTCTGAAACGAAACCTGAGAATGAGTTTTTTGATAATCCCATGGGTTCCATGGATCCTCTAGATCCTCCACCACATGATCCTCCTACCAAAAGGATACCACTATCACTGCGACATACCTTGCAAGATGCTGAACAACATGTTGCCCCAAGAGGAACATCCAGAGAAAGTAAGAATCAAATTTTGTCCCAAGGGTAAGTTGCTGACATGAGTAACAACATTCAGGTAGAACCTTACACCTTTGAAGAAACTACAAAAGAAGAAGTCTGGAAAGATGCCATGACTGAAGAATATGAGTCCTTCATCCAGAATGATGTCTCGGAAGTGGTTCCTAGACCTCAACAAATTTATTATTGTAATAACCTCAACTTGATTCTCTATGTAAATAAATTAAACCAAGGTCATGGGACACATAGTCCAAGGTGAATGAGGGGATAAAAATTATAGTGGGCATCATTTGTGGTTTAGTATTGGCTATGGAAATTGGCATTGGCATTGTAAAAGGAAAAGGGAAATAAATGGCAATCAATTAAAACAAAGAAAGGAAAATAGGAGAAAAGGAAGATGAAGAGACAAGAATGTGCATGCAAGGGAAAATGAAGTAAAAATGGAGGAAAAGGAAAAAAAGAATGTAGAAATTTTGAATAATAAACACATATTCAACAGAGATTATCCTGATCATGCACTATTGCGGAATACATGCACAATACATAAGCTCCTCTATGTTGATCAACAATTTAGCAACATCAAAAACAATGAAACATCAACAGCATGCACACATTAACACAGTATGTATCCCAGGGAAAGCTTACAGCTGAAAACCCCACACTATCTATATATTAATGATTGAGAACATGTAACATTACATAGTACAATACTCCTCTCAAGTATCCAGCACTATCTCCACCTGTTACACACAAACCAGCTCAGACCTAAACAAGTCACTGGTTCAAATCTTCTCCACTGCTTTGCCTACCTCTATTGCATAAACCTGCTGAGAATCACTCACACTGGAAATCACGTGAGCACAGGCTATTCTACTGGGAAAATCAACACAATACTCATTGGCATACTCAATCTATGCTTGTGCAAATCCTCATGCACAACTATAGTCGCAACTGATAGCAATCTCAACCTCTAACACCTGTCCCTGTTGAACTGTACATGCACTGACATGCAATTGAGTTAACTAATGTATTCTTTAGTTGCATTATGAGTTAATAATTATTTTAACAAGTCATCATTAGTCTATTTTCAGTTAGACTAATTACAACTAGTTTAACCAAGTCAAACTGAACACAACTCCATCAACTCCACAATCAACTCCACCAAACTCAACTGCTTGAGTTCTAACTAAAGTCCTGCATCCAACAACTCAACTGACCCACAAAGAAAGTGCATTTCCTTTTGACAGCTGCTTGTGCCACATCCGTAGCTCAAACTGAAGTGCTCCAAGAGAATAAGATAAAGTTTATAGTCTAAATATTATTATGAGACAATAATATTTTACTTTTCTATTTTTGACTGCCAGTATAAAAATAGACTTCGATCACTCCTGCTGTGATCCAAAAATAGAAGTCCATCTATTTTTCCCAACATGACCAATCATCCATAAACAACATTCTGCAGCTCATAGACCATGATCCATATGTCTAAAAATAGACTTTGCGCCATAATTTGCCTACGGGCCCACTTAGTGAAGGCGACTCCTTTCCACCAAGCTCCATCATCTTGTTGCATTCTCAACACTCCCTCTCAACAAGATATGGATTATCAGCAACCCCTATCCTGCCTTGGTGGTATTCGAATTTGCTCCTGGTGACCGCCTTCGTCAAGATATCAACATCCTAGTCCTCCGTTGGAATGTATGAAAGTAACATGATTCTCTGCTCCACACAATCTCTGATATGATGGTACCTGATGTCAATATGCTTAGATCTATCATGAAATACAGGATTAGCCGAGAGTTTAATACAACTCTGGTTATCACAGTAAATCACAGTAGGATCCAAGTGGGAACCGAACAAACCGACCAGAATCTTCCTCATCCATATAGCCTCGCATGCAGACAAACTTGCTGCCATATACATGGCCTCTGCTGAACTGAGTGCCACGGATCTCTACTTCCTGTTGTACCAAGAAACTGCTGTCGACCCGATACTGAAGACCCCTCCTGATGTGCTCTTTCTGTCCGTTGGGCTCCCTGCCCAATCTGCATCTGTGAAGCCACATAGCTTCACCTCATCTTCCTGTCTGTACCACAAACCATATCCCGATGTGCCTCTAAGATAACGCAATACATGCTTGCCCGCCTTCCAGAAGAGCTTGGTAGGCTTAACCATAGCTTGTGAAAGCTGGTTAACTGCATAGCATATATCAGGTCGTGTATTGACTAGATACATAAGCGACCCCACCAACTGTCGATAAACAGTGGCGTCCACTTCTTCTACTAAAGTGGCATCCTCCTTCCTCCAACCTCCAGGAAGAGGAGTATCAACAGGCTTGCAGCCATGCATGTTGAACTTCTCCAGTATCTCCCGAGCATACTTACCCTGAGAAACAAACAGTCCACCACTGCGCTGCCAAATTTCCAATCCCAGGAAATAATGAAGGAGGCCCAAGTCCTTCATCTCAAACTCCTTAGCAAGATCATCCTTGCATGAAAGTATAAAAAACTCATCACCTGTTAGAATCAAATAATCAACATAAAGTACAATGATAAGCAACTTAACCTCCACCACAATCTGGTATAGGTTAGGATCCGCCTCACTCTTGGAGAATCCAAGTCCGGTGAAATAACTGTCTATCCGTGTGTACCAAGCACGTGGTGCTTGTTTCAACCCATACAACGCTCTCTTGAGCCTGCACACATGCGACTCGCTGCTGAAGATCTCAAAACCTTCGGGCTGCTCAATGTACACCTCCTCCTCAATGACTCCGTTGAGGAACACAGTCTTCACATCCATCTGATGAATGTGCCACCCCATCTGTGCTGAGAGAGCAAGAATCGTCCGTATGGAATAATACCTTACGACAGGTGCAAAGGTCTCCTCATAATTGATCCCCTCTATCTGTGAAAAGCCTCGGGCAACAAATCTTGCCTTGTACTTCTCCACACTCTCGTCAGCTGCCTGCTTAACTTTGTAGATCCATCTCGAACCCACCACTGATTTCCCTTCCGGTCTAGGAACAATCTCCCATGCACTATTTCTGACAATAGAATCATGCTCTTCCACCATGGCGTCTACCCATGCAGGATCCTCCACAGCTTCCTCGAAAGAGGATGGCTCAGTCACAACACATTTGCTCACAAGAGCCATGTATCCAGTGTACCGATCAGGTGACTGTCTCTGCCTGCGTTGGGCTGTAGGTGGTCCTACAACTTTCTCTGCATCTTGAGCAAGTCGCTCAGCTTCTGTCAAGCGCTTTCGCCCTCTGATGGTTGGCGCTGCATGAGTGGTCTCTTCCATTCCATGAACTTCGTCCTGTGGCTGATCCACGTCCTGAAGCTCATCCTTAGGAACTAATAGCTCCTCATCTGCATGCAAGTGTGGCTCCCTCTCAAGCGAACACTTCATGGCTTTCTCCTCCTGAAATTTTATATCCTGTTGCACAACAGTTTTACCACTATCTGGCAAATACACAAAATAGTTGTGGGGTGTATCAGTGTACCCCACAAATATCCCAACCTCTGCGGTCGGCTCCAAATTCTTCCTGGCATCCTTCGTCACATGCATGTAAACATTAGCACCAAAAATCCTCAAATGAGAAAGATTAGGCTTCTTACCAGAATAAGCCTCCTCGGGTGTACTCATGCCAAGTATCTTGTGAGGACAACGGTTCTGCACATAAACTATTGTATTGCATGCTTCCGCCCACAAGTGAAGGGGTAGGCCCTGATCATGCAACATCGCCCGTGCAGCACCCATGATCGTTTTGTTCTTCCGCTCAGCAACCCCGTTCTGCTGTGGGTTATGGGGAGCTATGAGCTCTCTTCGAATCCCTTCTGCTTTGCAGAAATCCTTGAACTCGTCAGAGATGTATTCACCACCATTATCACTCCTAAGAGCCTTCACCTTCTTCCTCGACTCCTTCTCGACCAGTGCTTTGAATTCACAAAACTTTTAATATGTCTCGCTCTTCTTCTGCATGAAGAAGATCCAACACTTACGAGAGAAATCATCAACAAAAATCACATAATACCTGTGTTTTGCTGTCGAAGCTACTGAGAAAGGTCCACACACGTCTGTGTGAATTCTCTCAAGGATTGTCGTGGTGTGACTATCCTTCTCGTGAAAGGTGGCTTTCACAAACTTTCCCAAAGTACACCCCTTGCACTGATCTGACTACGCAAGAGTGCCTTTAGGAAGCCCTATAGTGATCTGTTGCAGTATCTTCAAGGCTCCATGGTGAAGGTGACCTAATCTCCTGTGCCACAGCTCGCCATCATCCCGGCTCAACAATCCTTCTGCCTTGCATGCCATTGCTACGCATCCATCTACATGCAACCGATAAAGGTTCCTCACTCGAACCCCTATCTTCTAGGTTTCTCCAGTTGTCTTGCTGCGCAGGAAAGCCTTTCCCTCGCTAAAAACAACATCATATCCCTTGTCTTCTAACATCGCCACAGAGATAAGATTCTTCTTCAATCCTGGAACATGCATCACTTCCTTCAATACAAAGGGTTTACCAGACTCGCTCTCAAAGGAAATGGTACCGATACCGGTCGCACTGTATCAACGAGTGTACATATTTGCAAATTATAACTTAAACATCTCAACTATTCTAGACTTCAGTCATACCCAGATCAGAATATTTTCAGTGTAAATCACACATTATCATTTAGATCTAGACTATCCATGATCAAACCATATAATAAGAATTCATTTCAGATCCCGATCCACCATTAGATCTCATCCCTCATCAACTACTAAGGTTCATCCTTAGTTCAGATCAAGCAAAGCACCATAAGCCCATAACCTGCATATTTGATCTAACACTTCATAAGATATTCAATACTTGCACACCTAGCCTAATGATCTTCTCCTCCTTATATAGTTTTAGGCTTTCTTAATACCTTGGACCAAAACCACTTAGGACCAAATACCTAGGGTCAATACCTTGGACCAAATACCTTGGACCAATATGTTGGACCAAAATACCTTGGATCAATACCTTGGACTAAATACCTTAGACCAAAACCTTGGTTTTCCAACATGTACGCGCTTTTCCTCCTGTGAAAGTGCGTGTATAAGTATACACTCCTTTTGTTTTGCGGACCTAAGTGTACACGCTCTTTTTGTATTGTGAACCCATGTATACAACTTAACATACTTGAATATGTCATTTTTCTTCAACTTCTTGATTATGATCTGTAATCCTTTGTTCCTTCATCCTATTCTTTTGTACCATTACTTTGTTCACTCTAAATAGACCTGTTATAATGTGATTTTCCATTGTACATTACTTCTAAACTGATTTCTTTGGAATTCCCTGCATTTTGTCACATCTATAAACAAAACTGCCATGCATTCTGTCACATCTAATATCACTCTTGAAGATTCATCTAGTTACCATATACAAGTGAGTTGTTCTGCTACAAGTGGGTTGCCATCAAGTACAACACATGTATCATAATGCCAACAATCTCCCCCTTTGGGCTTGATGGCAGCCATGTTGGTGTTGATTACTGCAAGCTGTAGAAATTGTTAGAGATAACAAGCAACACCAAAATACTCTCCCCCTTTGACATCAAGGGCAAAGGGCAGACCAAGATACTCTCCCTCTTTGATATCAAGGGTAAAGGGTTGACCAAAATTAATACTTTCATATCTGAACAACTAAATATGAACATTGATCATGCTCCCCTAGGCACATGCTGAATTCTCTGATTAAACTCCCCTTTTGTACATGCTGAGATGCACTATACCAGCCATGCTCCCCCCTGAGCACATGGAGAGTCTGCAAATATATTTTCTAAAGGAATAACATGACTCTATAACTCAACTATGTGAGTATGACCATCCTATCACCAATGACTCATACATACATCAATCTCCCAACCAAGTGGCGATATACCAAATCTGACTCATCTACCCAACCAAGTGGGGATATACCAATTGTTTATACATGAATGAAATATAGCAATTATTACATCATCCTTCCCATGCATAGTGGGGGTAAAAATTACATCATATGACCCAAAAAGGACTCATTAAAATACTATGAGAAACAAAGACATATTTTGGTCCTTTATATGAACTTTACATCAAATGATATACATGACATTTATAACAAAGACCAAAGATCTAAACAAGACCATGATAGTCATTAGCAACTATCATATATGATCTGCTCCATAAGCATCTATCAGCAACATCCAGACTAGCAATATGTATATGTCCATCATTAGTTCCCAAGATATAACAATGTAAATATCATCAACCTGTGATAAAGTATTCCGCATATAGATATCAACTCATCCTCTTGATCTTATCAAGATCAACTTGCTTTGTTTCCTTAGTAGAAAGAGCCTTATCATAACCTTCCATGAATCAACTATGCATCTGTCATATCTCCAAGCAGTACCTTAAAAACATGTCATATGTATGTGAAAACACCATATTCATCATCTATGATCATAAAATCATCAACAAGAACTGCATGATCTTTCCACAAGAACCCACAATATATCAACCATGTATCATCACTAGGGAACATCCCACATCTGATAAGCATCAACCATGATAATCAACATATGTGAGTATCAAACCTATCATCATAAAGTAAGAAGTCATCATCATTATGTGACTAAGAGAGCCATGTCTCCGAATATCCATGTATTCAAATAGTTATGTCTTCATGAGACCTGCAATAACACCAATCTCTTGGCCAACCAACAATATTTATCAATATGCAACTTAAGTAATCATCCATGTATCCAACATAATGTGTATCCATCAAAGAGATAGAAATATGTATCTAGCAAACTATGAGCTCATAGTCATTTGTCAAGCTTTCTTGATACCAACAACAATCCTCAACCATGTGAGAGCCAAGAACTATAGGAATCCTACATCATAACTGCACCATATGAATTTTATGCATCTTTGAAGGCATGATGACAACAACATAAAAGAAATGAGTGACTCATCGTCAAATAATGAAGTTGTGTAATCAAGCTTTGTACTCCTCCTTGTCCTTATGAAGATCACCATGTATATGTATTGTATGCATCATCAAAAGGTCATCCACTATCGTCCATAAATCTGATATGAATAACAACTATGTATCCCCAAGCAATACAAGTATCATCTGATACTTTATCATATGCAACTCATAACTGCAACATGGCATGATGTGTCATTTAAACACTTCAACAACATAAGTACCCAAGACTTCTAAACATGATTCCAACAATGCATTATTAAAGTTGAACCTATGCCAACTGTTTACTGTCAGATCTGATCATTGTATATATAAGTAAGGATCATCAAGGCATCATCATCAACTAGTTATATATCAAGTCATAAACAACTTATTAGGGTCAAAATCACTTCTACATATCATCAATCAAAACATAAAAGATAATTGATAATTGATTGAACCATATCAAACCCCTTTTCCTAAGTATGTCCCACAACTTCTTCATCAAACCGACATATACGCAAATATGCAGCTTCGAACTCGCGTATATACGCGACTTGTCTTCATGATAACTGTGTATGAGAATTAGAACACTGAAATTTCATACTCTGAGCTTCTCCTGAGTTTGTTCTGTATGTATACTAGGCTATGCCACATATTTCTGGTTGTACTTCCTTCTTCTTCCATACCTTGAATTGTGATGATGTTTGCTCCTTTTGGTATGTTGGTCGAATTTTTCTCTTGCATTCTTTTGCTATATGCCCAAACTTGTTACAAGCATAACATCTTATATTTTTCATATTCCCTCTATAGCAGTTAATGGCTTTGTGAACAAACATATTGCAAAAAAAAATATCCCATAAAGTACGTGGAAGTTGATGATCTTTCTGTGTGACTGTTATTAGATTGAACCATTCTACTTCTGCATCTGGCTACAACATGTCCAAAATTATGACATATAAAACATTCAACATTATTCATCAAAGGAAAGAATCGATTAACACTTCCATAGTTAGGAGTAAATGATTTTCTTTGAAGACTTTCTTTCCTTGGTTGTTGATGTGGTTGACCTCGTATCTCATTGTTGAGCATATCTGATTTTGCACTAGAGTTCCTTGATTTATTTTGTGAGCTAGATTCACCTTTAACAGTTTCATGAAATCCAAGACCAGATTTGATGGCAGGAGACCTTTGACTATTAATAATTTCATCCAAAATCTTAGTGCTATCTTGAAATAGTACAAGTTTATCCTTTTCTTCCAATTTACCTTTTAGGATATTTACCTCAACCTGATATTGCTCTTCCTTTTCAAGATACTGCTTCTTCATGATTTCTTCAGCTTTTCTTCCTTCTTCCACTTGTTGCCTTAATTCGAGAACTTCATTTTCTTGTTCTTTAAATGCTTGGAGTAGTTCTTCATTTTGCTCATTTGAGTTTTTGAGATCTTCTTTAGAGAAACGATCACACCTTCAAGACCTTCACAGGAGCTCATTCTTTCTAAAATTTCCTTGCTTGTTGTGTCCTTTTCATTCGCTTCAATTCTTAGTGATGTCACTTCATCCTGCAGCCTTTGAAATTGGTCTTCCTTTCCCTTGTACTACTTCCTTACTTTGTTTCCTTCCTCCAACTGGGCTTTTAATCTCGTAACTTCTTCTTTGTAGGAACATTTCCTTTTATCAATTAAATCCTTTTGATATCTAATTGTGTCTGTGAGGTTTTTAAATTCTGCCTCTATTTGATTTCTTTCTCTTTCATCCATAAGAGCAAATTCAGTTGTTTCACTGTCACATTCATTATCTTCAAATGAGCATATAAATGTATCACCATAGAACAACAGATTCGTACCTGATAATTCTTTTTCTTGTTTATCTTCATTCTGAGGTGATTTTGAATATGAGGAGTTGCTTCCACATAATGGCCAATCATCTCTTCCACTGTCAAAGTTCCCCTAAGATGTCCTCTTCTTTTGGGGTGCTTTCTTCTTTAGCTTCTTTCCCATTGTTTCTACGGATCTCCTTCAAGAGGTCAAGCTTCTATCAAAGGACCTGATCTGATACCAATTGTTGGAAATAATATTGAGAGGGGGGTGAATCAGTATTAGTCAAATAATTTTTCTTTTCATACTCTGGTTTATATATGCTACTTCAATTAAGTTAACTTGCGTATACACACAACTAGTGTATATCCAACAAACTTATGATTCAGTTAATTAATCATATATTGATCTTTAATCAATGCATCAATACTTCATTAACTATATAACTAGTAACCATGTGCAACAATAAAAGAACAAACCATCACACATAAGAAACACACATGAACACCAAGGATTAAGGTGGAATCCTAATGCGAGACAAAAACCACCTGCTGTTGTCTTCTTTTAATATAAGAAAAACATGTTTACAATCTTGTACTAGTGCAGAATAAAACCAGTACGCAGGCACCCACTTGCAGAAGGCTACAACCTTCTCTCATTCTCCAGCTTCTACTGGAAGGCAATTACAACCCCCTAGCTCTTGTACTAGCCAATCCATTTACTAGTACATAGGCGCCGGCCTACAGAAGGCTCCAACCTTCACTTGTTTTCCAACTGCTACTAGAAGGGAGCTCCAACCCCTGGCTCTTGTCCTCACTGATATGTTTACTAGTACATAGGAACCAGCCTACAAAAGGCTACGACCTTTTCTCTTCCTCCAGGAACCACATTTCATGAATTTTCACACTGAATACTCCTAGAACACAACACAAAAATCTAAAGGCCTCATTTCATCCAATTTTCATACTCGACCCATCAACAACATTGAAGCTCAAAATCAATCACCATTGCAATACAACCATCAAATACATCTGCATCAACCAATCAGTGAAACTCAATCATCAATCTCTGAATCACCCACAACTAAATCACTGAAGAAAATCACAATCAATCAATCTAAACATTCAGAATACTGTCATCAAAACACAGTTACCAAAACACAGAGTAGAACCCATAACTCTGCAACAATCACTAGAACCAACTGCAAATTCAAATATCATATTTCATAATGTATACACAATTTTGATGAGTTGAACCAGCGTGTATACCTGCTTTTACCAAAGCGAACCAGTGTACAGATCTGCAAATTATAACATAAACATCACAACTATTTCAGACTTCAGTCATACCCAGATCAAAATATTTTCAGTGTAAATCACATGTTATCATTTAGATCTAGATTATCCATGATTAAACCATATAATAATAATTCATTTCAGATCCTGATCCACGATTATATCTCATCCCTCATCAACTGCTAAGCTTCATCCTTAGTTCAGATCAAGCAAAGCACCATAAGCCCATAACCTGCATATTTGATCTAACACTTCATACGATATTCAATACTTGCACACCTATCCTAATGATCTTCTCCTCCTTATATAGTTGTAGGCCTTTCTCAATACCTTGGACCAAAACCACTTAGGACCAATGCCTTGGACCAAATACCTAGGTTCAATACCTCAGACCAAATACCTTGGATCAATACCTTAGACAAAAATACCTTGGACTAAATACCTCGGACCAAAACCTTGGTTTTCCAACATGTACGTGCTTTTCCTCCTGTGAAAGTGCGTGTATACGTATATGCTCCTTTTGTTCTGCGAACCCGCGTGTACATCCTCTTTTTGTACAATGAACTCACGTATACAACTTAACATACCTGAAAATGTCCTTTTTCTTGAACTTCTTGATTATGATTCGTAATCCTTTGTTCCTTCATCCTATTCTTTTGTACCATTACTTTGTTCACTCTAAATAGACTTGTTATAATGTGATTTTCCATTGTACATTACTTCTAAACTGATTCCTTTGAAATTCCTGCATTTTGTCACATCTGTAAACAAACCTGCCATGCATCCTGTCACATCTGATATCTCTCCTAGAGATTTATCTAGTTACCATATACAAGTGAGTTGTTCTGCTACAAGTGGGTTGCCATCAAGTACAACACATGTATCATAATGCCAACAGGTTTATGACAGTGTTTTTCAGCCTAGCCTTTCCTTTTTCCAGATGGCATGGTGTTGGGATTCTTATTTCAGTTTTGAGCTTTGGTTTTCTGGATGGCTTTCAGAATCCGAGGCAGAGGTGGTCTCAAAGTTCATTCCCAAAGGCCTAGGAATCCCTTGACCGGTTTTTGTGGGATACACTGTAAATCCTGCAGGAGGAGTCTCGGTTTAGGGCCTAGTGATCTCAATTTGGATTGCGGTAAAGCCTAAGAGATTGGTCTCAATTTAGGTCCTATTGATCTCAAATTGGATTGCAGTAAAGCCTGAGAGACAATCACACAAAAAATTTCTCAAGGATAGTCATGGATTCCGAATGGCATTCCAAGTTTGGTTCAGTTGTGATCAGAGCACCAGTTTTGGTGTGATCACGGTTTGATGAGGGTGGAGGTGGTTTAACCTTTGGATTCCCTTGGTTGTTTTTGGATTGGTTCTTCTATGATTTCCCACATTCTTTCTTGGAGTATGGCACGGGGGTGGCTAACTAAAGGAAAGATTTGGTTCATCCATGTCTTTGGTCGGCTGGTACATGGAAGTCCCGAACCTAGTCAGATTTGCCTATGATTAATGAAAGCTAAGTTCTCTTAATTTTTCACTTGTTTATATGTGGTTTTAATGGTTGTCATATCTCTGATATTTACATGGTTTTATGCTGGTTATAAGCATGGTTAGTTGACTAGTCCATGTCATGGTTATTTCATGTATTTACTCATGAATGTTAATATGATGGATGAAAGACCTAATTGATGTTATAACAGTTCAATGGAGAAGGTGGTGATCCTTATTGTCATTCATGCCTTGTCTTGTATCCTAGACCTGTAGGTTGCATTGATTCCAAGTGTTTAATAGAATGTTAGCCCTAGATGGTGATAGCCAGGCTTAGTACTAAGGTTTTTTTCTAGTTCATTAGCTTTGTCATAATGTCTTTGATGGATTCTGGAAGTTATAACAAGTTTTGGGCAGTGGCCTTAATTTTGTACTAGAAAAGTGCCATGAATTTTGCGGACGCTAGCATAGGTCTACCGGGAAAAGTCCCTAGACTCTGAAATGCAAGTCGTGAGAGCATCCAGAGGTCCCTAGACGCTGGCATACCCATACCATGAGAGCGTCCAGTGGTTAGGATGCTTAAAAGGTCAGTGGGAACTAGGGGTAGGATGTCTGAGTGGTTGAGATGTCTCCTGGGGTTGTTGTTGCTAACGTGTAAGGTCTGGTTGATGTGTTTCCATTGATTCCATTTCCCTAAGGTCACCAAGGAGGTTGAATCCCTTATAATGGCCTCTCTCATTGCCTATTTACCCCGGTTGTCTGGTTACTTGGGTAGATATGAGAGGAGGGGGTGTCACATATTGGTATCAGAGCGTGGTTCCACTCTCCTTGGATGAATGTGTTTTTCATGCATTCATGTTGGTTGGACATGTGTTAATCATCCTTGAATGCTTGTTGCATATGCATGGTGTTGGTCATGGTTATAATTATGCTACCATGGGAATGAGGATGTCGTTGTGTGAAGCATGTTGTCATGAGTGTATGACTGGTTACATGTTTTTATTCATTGCTTACATGCACCATTTGGTATGCTTGGATTACTTTCTCGTATGTTTGGTTACAAGCTTGCATGCTTGGTTGCATCTATCATTCTTGTAAGATTGGTTTCAAGAATTGTTCGCTTATGATTGATTATATGTACATGTGTGCGTATGGTCGATTATACATTTCTTATGCATGTTGATGTTTGCATGTGGTCAAGTATACTGTGGTGTCATGGTTATTGTTGTCATGCATGTAATCATGATATGTGTAGTTGATCTGTTCATGCATTGATGGCTAGACCTAGCTAGAGTGATGGACATATGGTTACATGCCTATGAGTCATATTCTAAATGTTGTTATGATTATGTTATACATGTATCACGCTGATTTGATGATCTTGTAGATGAGATATCCTCCTTGAACTATGCTAAGGTACGTTGATTTATGGCAATTTGGTTTAGCTAACATAGTATGCCTTGCAAGAAAGAGATCAGAATGGCTAGCAAGATGGTAGACTACAAAGACTCTCCCTATGAATCAAATGAACAACGTGGTGTTGGGCACTCTTCGTATTTGGAAGATACATTGAGAATCTTGAAGGAAGAGATAAGAATTTGTAAGGCGGACAATGACAAAATCATGTAGGCACAAGAGAAAAAAGCAAAGGTTAATGTAATACTACTTCAAAGTTTGTCATAATTGCAGCAACAGGGGCCACTTCGGATCAGCCATGAGCAAGAGGACATAACTAATGGGGCATATGGTGGCAGGTCTTATGGTGGTCATAGGTCAGAAAGAGATGACATGATCAGAGATGGAAGGTTGTTGGACACTCTGATAGAAGAGGTGATAGACACAACTACTATTCTAGTTCTGGTTTAGACAGGCATCATGATCGTCATCGTTATCACCCTTACAAGAGGAACGATAAAGGATACTTGCCCGATTAGTTTAAGAAAGAAAAGCCGCCTACCTTTGATGAAGAGATGAAGAAATCACAGGATGTATAGGCATGGTTTCTCGGTATGTGGAAAATATTTATATTTCATGGTTAATCAAAAAACATAAAATTATAGATAGCCACTTTTAGTCTCAAAGGTAAAGAAGATATTTGGTGGGAAGACGTGAAGAATTTCAAAGGTATACACGAGGAGGATTTGACTTGCCATGAGTGTGAGAGGCTCTTCAAGAAGTAGTACTTGTCGGATAGGTACTATGATGACAGAGATAAGGAGTTTTATGAGTTGCAGATGGGTTCCATGGCAGATGATGAGTATACTAGTAGGTTCTTGGAGTTGTTGAGATATGTGACTTGCATCAAGGAGGAGAAGGCCAAGGTTCAAAGATTCATCAGTGGACTATTAGTAGCATACAAAGACCAGATTGACTTTGATGGGGCCTAGATCGTTGGAGGAGGCCATTCAAAAGTTGAAACATTGTTATGAGCAGTTGAAGCGCAAAGTTGAGCCTAAGCAAGACTTGAAGGAAAATGATCACAAAAGAGAGGAAGACCTTAAGAGGCAAGTGAGAAATAAAACGTAGTCACTTATAAAAGTTTCAATACAACTGAGAAGGGACATGGAAAGCAACAAGCTACAGGCAGTGGTAGGGAACCATTGTAGTGTTGGATATGTGGTAAGGATCATTGTAAGATAAATTATCTACAGTATCATAGTGGTGATAGACCCCAGATCTATAATTCTTAGGAGGCGCATATAGTTGGTGATGCTTTTCATAGAATTCCTCAGATCTATGCAGCTATATACGACAGGTAGGTGAATCATTAGGCATCAATCATTGAGATGGTGCTATGAGGTAAAATGCACGGGATGCAAACTACCCTCAAAGGCCTTCCCGGGACCTTCGACAGACAATAAGATTATCTGCAAAAGCTACCAAGTTACACACATGTTCATCTATCAAACATAAATTGACAAGGTATGGAAAGAGGATCACCTTTAGCTCCTTCTAGATTTGTTTGGATATCTCTATGCGGAAAGAAATCCTTCAAGGCCGACTCCAAGACAATTCCTGCACAAAGGACAAGGCAAACCAACCACAACATACGCTATTGAAAACTAATGTAAGAATGGACAATAAACATATATTATTGTATAACTTAACTACTCATCTTGACAAGCATCAAAATGAACAAATAAATGAACAACATTACTAACACTATGGAGTAGGGAACACAACTGCAGTTCTATATTTATAGTGGAAGAGTGATTACAACCATATGTTGTATCATCCTTCCTTTGCCCCTTCTTCCTCTCTCTCTCTCTCTCCCCTTCAGCTCATTTCTTCAATTATATGACAGTTCACAATAGCTCAATGGGCTATCCTTCCAAATGCTCTGACCCCTTTCATAATGGCCCTCTCGCTGCTTATGTAGCAATCAAATTAGGGTTGCCAAGCTCCTCCTAGAGTTCATTAGGGAAAAAGCCATGAACCTGCCCTATTTTCAAGCTTTTTCCCATTTGCCTTCATTCTCATATTGGAATTTCTCCAAATATCTTGATTTTTGGAGTTTCCTTGCTTTTCTTGAGCAAATTTAGGGATAAATATCTAGATATTTGTGAGTAGATTCATTGGCTTGACCCACTGAACTTCCCTTAGGTTCACTAACGCTCCCCTTGGTCTAACAACTTGAGTTAGTAGGGTGACTAATGCTTCACTATGCTTGGTAACAAGCTTTATAAAGTAGGTTAGCAGTGTGCAGAGAGTGTTAGTATGGAATCAAGGCCTGCAATTGTGGTCTTTGCTTCAGTCATCTTGTCTTTCACCTCTGAGTTAATGAGGGGGTCATTTTGTCCTATAACAGATGGATGGTAAGAGTTGTGATAAATTTGTTTCTATTTTGATTGATCCCAGATCTATCTATAGTTATATTTATCCAGACTTGGTGGATAAGTTTGATTTGAGAAAAGAAGTTCATGCAAAATCTTGGTTAGTGCAGTTGGCTACTAGTACAAAGAAGAGAGTTCACCACTGGGTAAGAGCTTGCACATTTGAGTCCAATGGTATGCCTACAAAAACACATTTGAATGTATTTCCATTTGGATCGTGTAGTATGATTTTGGGTATGGATTGGATATATCTTCACAGGACCAAAGTGGTTTTCTTCGACAAGGCCATTGAGTGTGTGGATGATAGTGAGAAAAAGAGAACTTTGCAGGGAAAGAAGAAGCCTACATCAGTAAGGATGGTTACCGCTATGCAGGCTAAGCGTAGATGCATAAAAGGTCGTGTGATGTTTGCAGTGCACATTTATGGTGATAAAGGTAAGGAAGTTGAGGATGCATATGTGTTGAGCATGTTGCTAGTTCTACAATAGTTTTAGGATCTATTCCCTGAGGACGTTACAGAGTTTCCACCTCACAGGGAGGTAGCCTTTTCTATTGAGTTAGTGCCAGGGGTGGCTCCAACATCAAAGGCACCTTTCAGGATGAGAACACCTGAGTTGGTAGAGTTGAAGTTGTCGTTGAAGGAAATGTTGGACAAACGATACATCAGACTCGGTGTATCACCTTTGGGAGCACCAGTATTGTTAGTAAAGAAGAAAGATGGTACTCTTAGATTGTGCATTGATTACAGGCAGCTGAATAAGATAATGATTAAGAACAAGTACCCATTTTCTAGGACTAATGATTTGTTTAAATAGTTGAAGGGAGCATCAGTCTTCTCTAAGATCGACTTAAGATTGGGATATCATCAAGTGTGCATCAAGGAAGAGGATATCTTCAAGATTGCATTCAAGACCATATATGGGCATTATGAGTTTGTTTTTGTTCCATTTGATTTGACTAATGCTCCAACTACATTTATGTGTTTGATGAATAGTTTGTTGCGTCCTTATTTGGACAATTTTTTTATTGTATTCATTGATGACATACTGTTATATTCTAAGAATGAGGAAGAACGTGTCGAGCATTTAGCAACAGTTTTGAGATTGCTAAGAGGGCATTAGTTGTATGCTAAATTTAGAAAGTGTAAGTTCTTTTAGACCGAGGTACATTACTTGGGGCATGTTGTCTCTAAGGATGGCATAGCAGTAGATCCAGAAAAGATAATGGCCATCATGGAGTGGGCAACTCCTAAGAATGTGGATGAGGTGAGATCATTTATGGGATTGGTAGGTTACTATAGGAGGTTCATCGGGAACTTTTCATGAATTGCATATCCTATCACATCTTTACATATAAAAGGTAAGAAATTCGAATGGGCAGAGTAGTGTGAGGCTAGTTTTGAGTAGCTCAAGTAGTTGTTGGCACATGCACCAATACTAAAGATTGCAGATCCGGACAAGGAGTTTATAGTGTGTACATATGCTTGCAAGAGAGGACTTGGTGGAGTTCTAATGCAATAAGGATAGGTAGTGTGGTATGTGTCATAGAATCTGAATGAGAACGAGCATAACTATCTGATGCATGATCTTGAGCTAGCAAAAATCATACATGCATTGAAGATGTGAAGACACTATCTTCTGGGCAGGCGGTTTACATTAATGAGTGATCATAGTGGGTTGAGGTATTTGTTTTACCAACTAAATCTAAATGTTAGGAAAGCTAGATGGTTGGCTTCCCTTAGTGAGTTTGACTTCAAGATCAGATACATCAAAGGAAAGGAGAATCAGATTGCAGATGATCTTAGCAAGAAGGTATAAGTAAATCATATAGTAGCTATGAGCTCTTATGGGACAGAGTTACAGGATAAGATCTTGTGGGTAGGACAATGGGATGAAAAGTACATGGAGATCATCCACATTTTACAACAAAGTACAAGTACAAGTACAGGTATAGTTACGGGTACATATACATGCACAAATACAAGCACGGGTATAGGTACAAGTGTAGGTACAGGTGATCATGATGTAGACTACCATCTCATGACATATGGTTTGGTGAGATTTAGGGACAAGATCTATGTGCCTAATTGCAGTGAGTTCAAGAAGATTATCTTGAGAGAGTTTCACGTGAAGCCACACTTGGTTCACCCAGGTTATCAGAAGACATTGACAGCAATAAAGAATTTTTACTATTGGCTGAATCTGAAGAAGGAGGTGGCAAAGTTCATGGCTATATGCTTAGATTGTCAGCAAGTAAAGGAAGAATGTAAGCATATAGGTGGTTTGATACAGCCTATAACTATTCCATAATGGAAACGTGAGGTTATTTCCATGGACTTCATCACAGAGTTTCCAAGGAAAGTGAGACAACATGATTTTATTATGGTTGTGGTTGACCGATTGAGCAAGATAGTTCACTTCGTTCCAGTGAAGACTACATACTTAGCCAGTGAGGTAGCATGGGTTTTCATCAGAGAGATAGTGAGATTGCATTGTATTCCAAAGAATAGTGTGTCAATCGGAGATGCAAAGTTCACTTCCAAGTTTTGGAAGATGCTATTTGTAAGCTTGGGTACAGAGTTGGACTTCAGTACAACTTATTATCTACAGACAAATGGGAAGACAAAGAGGTTCAATAGGATCTTGGAAGATATGTTAAGGATGTATGTGATGCACCAGCAGAGGAAATGGGAGGATTATATTACATTGGTTGAGATTGCATACAAAAATGGTTATAAGGATTCATTGAGGATGAGTCCCTTCGAGGCATTGTATGGGCGGAGTTGTAATACTCCCATTAGCTGGAGTGCTCCAGTGAACAAAGTACTTATGGGAGCGGATATGTTGGCAAATATGGAGCAGGAAATGCAGGCTATAAGGAAGAATCTAAAGGCAGAACATGATAGACAGAAGAGTTATGCGGATCAGCACAGGGTATTCAAGGAGTTTCAAGCTAGGGAGCATGTGTATTTTCGCATCAAGCCCAAGAAAATCCCTTTGAGGATTGGATCATGTGCCAAGTTGGAACCACAGTATTGCAGGCATTTCGATATCATTGAGAGGATTGGATCAGTGGAATATTGACTTCCATTGCCTCCAACAGTGAAATTCCATGATGTTTTCCATATTTCATTTCTTAATAAGTATATAAAGGATGTTGATCATGTTATTGATTGGCCTATATTATAGGTGGAGCAAGAAGGAGAGTTCCAGCTGGAGCCTCAGTCCATATTGCAATAAAAGAAGCTCATGCTCTGCAACATAGCCATAGAGCAAGTTAAAGTGCAGTGGAAGCACTTTGGGCCGAAAGAAGCTACATGGGAGATAGTGGATCAAATGCAGGCCCTGTATCCTTCAATGTTTTCCGGTTGAGGCAAAGAAATTTTGGTTTGATGTTTGTATATGTTTGGCATATGTTTTGGTATATTTATGTATATGTATATGGATGTAAATATTTCCATGAGACAATTTATAAAGCTCCAATAATTTGTATGGTTATTATCTTTCCATGTTGTCATGATGTTTTTCTTTTGAGCAGGTGTTTGATTCTAAATATTGCAACGAGCTAAGTTATAAAGCTCCATGGGCAGTATGTTTTCTTTTCAACAATTTTGTTGAGGTCTTGATGTGGTTTAACACCAAGGAAGGTGTTCCCCAAGGGGGAGGGTTCTGTAAAATCCCTAGTGAAAAGTTCATGTAATAAAAGTTAATAAAGGAAAAATAAGACCACAATTAAGGGACACTTATTCCAAGCTTAATGTTGGGCAAAGATATCCTAGTGGGCATCACTGGATGTGTTTTTTGGCTAAGGAAAATTGGCAAAGGCTAAGACAAAGGAATTAAAAGGGAAAAAGCCATTTTTGTCACATTCATTTATGAAAATAAAGAAAATTAGGAGAAACGTAAGTTCAAAGGTCACATGTTGCATGTGAGGAGGAAATTGAAGGAAAATAATGGAAAATGAAGAAAATAAAGGCCTCATTAATAAAAAGGCTTTTAAGGATCAATTGGTAACCTTTTGTCAGTTCAAGTTTGGATCTCTCTCCTTATTCTCTCTCTCTCACTCTTGGTCACTTAAAGTTTTCTTGGAGCACTCTCGCTTTAGCTCAAGGAAGGAAAAACAAGCAAAGGGAAAGGAAGGAAAACAAGGATCAAGGAAGAAGAGTAGGATCGGGAAACTTCAGTAGGAATACTTGTAGGTAACATTTTGTATGTGTGATTTCCTAGCTGGTTTGGACATGCATGACTTTGCATGTTGGTGTATGGTTCTCTTATTGTCGGTGGCATGGTTTTTCCAGTTTATGATAAAAAAATTAGCCTAACCTTGCCTTTTCTCAGATGCCATGGTGTTGGGATGTTTATTTCAGTTTTGAGATTTGGTTTTCTAGATGGATTTCAGAATCCGGGGCGGAGGTGGTCGCAAGGTTCACTCCCAAAGGCTTAGGAATCCCTTGAACAATTTTGGAGGGATACACGGTAAAGTCTATGGGAGGAGTCTCGGTTTAAGGCCTAGTGAACTAGGCTTGGATGGCGAAAAAGCCTAAGAGACTGGCATTGGTTTAGGGCCTAGTGATCTGGGATTAAATTGTGGTAAAGATTGAGAGACAAGGAGACAGAAAATTCCTCAAGGATAGTGATGGATTTCGGGTGGCATTCCAAGTTTGATTCGATTGTGATTGGAGCATCGGTTTTGGTGTGATCACAGTTTGATGAGGGTGGAGGTGGTTTAACCTCTGGATTCCCTTGGTTGTTTTTGGATTGTTTCTTCTATGAGATCCCACATTCAGGCTTGGAATATGGAATGGGGGTGACTAGCTGAAAGAAATATTTTTTTCAGCCATTTCTACGGTCAGGTGGTACGTGGAAGTCTCAAACCTAGTCGGATTTTACTATGATTAATGAAAGTTAAATTCTATTACTTTTTCAATTCTTTATACGTGGATTTAATGGTTGTCATATCTCTGATATTTACATGGCTTTATGATGGATATAAGCATGGTTAATTAGTTGGTTCATGTCATGGTTATTTCATGCATTTACTTGTGAATGTTAATATGGTGGATGCAAGATCTAATTGATGTTACAACAATTCAATGGAGAATGTTTTGATCCTTCTTGTCATGTTTCATAAGCGTTTTCATTCATTCATTCTTTGTCTTGTATCCTAGACCTACAAGCTGCATTGATGCCAAGTGTTTGAGATAATGTAATCCTTGGTTGGGGATGGCTAGGCTTAGTATTGAGGTTCTTTTCTAGTTCATTAGCTTTGTCATCATGTCTTTGATGGATTCTAGAAGTTATAACAAGTTTTGGGTAGTGGTCGAAATTTTGGACTAGAAAAGTGCCATGAATTTCACGGACGCTAGCACAAGAATGTTGGGAGAATTCCCTGGACGTTGGCATGCAAGCCTGTGAGAGCATCAAGAGGTCCCTGGACACTAGAATGCACATAGCATGAGAGCATACAGAGGTTAAGATGCTTAAAAGGTCAATGGGACTCATGGGAAGTATGTCTAAGTGGTTGAGATGTCTCCTGAGATTGTTTTTTTCTGATGTGTAAGGCTTGGTTGATATGTTTTCATCGATTCCATTTCCTTAAGGTCACCAAGGAGGTTTAATCTCTTATAGTGGCCTCTCTCATTGCATGTTTACCTCGGTTGGCTGGTTACTTGGCTAGATGTGGAAGGAGGGCGTGTTACAAATTGGCAAGTGACTTGCGCAAACGAAGCAACTAGATTTTGGGCTGACGAGAAAAGGTAAATTATTCCCCAAATTGTTGTTAAATTTCTCTTTTTTTATTTTCTTTTACAAAATTACTGGTCAATTTCATGTTTTTGTAATCATCACAATGGTGACTTAGTGTGTTTCCACAATAGTGACCCAGTAAGTTTCCATAACAATGACCCAGTAAGTTGCCACAACAGGTTAACCAACTAAGCCTGGTTGGTTCACCCATATTGGGAACTCACTGTGTCATCATTGTGGCGACTGCACGATTTCAAAAAACATGTCTATGTGTGTGTGTGTTTTTCCTTTTGTCTAACTGAATTTCTAACATTCAATAAAAAAATTATAAGATTTTTATTAAATTTACGTGTATAATTCATTTTGGGTCAATATTTTACTAAATTATAAAAATTTGTAAATCCTTGTGAATATTTTGATAAAATATAAAATCATATATATATAATATGGAAATGATTTTCATTAAATTGCAATATACAAATTTTCCATGTTTGGAAAAATAAACATAATTTTCCCTTCCTCCAAACAATCCTACAAGCATTAAGGGCTACATTCATCAAGGTTCTTACGATAAACTCTTGCAAATTCCTCTATCAATTTTGATCATCTTTCACCATAAAATTCATTTATGTGTTGATGTCAAGCTCCACCTCCGTCAAGATCGTGAGAGATTCATGTTCAATATCCAAATTCTATTAAGGATTATTCATTACCAATTGATTTATTACGAGATGACTCTTCAAAATATCATCCTAAATAAAAAGGTAAATGATTCCATCCATAAATAACTTTAAAAGTATATGAATGTCAATATCTCACATCATATGGACAATTTCCTCTCGAATAATCTATTTGGACCCAAAACAAATTTTCTTTCTAATCAATGGGGACAAGAAAAAAGATCATTGTAGTTAGCAACAACCCATGCCTATAAAATTCAACCCCACGGTTCCATATGCTTGCTTGACCACTTCCATTTTGTGGTAGCTACACAACATCTTTCCATAAAGCCAATATGATGTAGCCAATATTCAATTGTTGTTATGAACTCGAGAATTAGAATCAGATTGAGACTTCCATATTCCTTGGCAGTACTGAATCTATCTTGTTTGATGACATTCATGGGTCCACTAACTTGTTGTATGACCATTTCCAATATTCCATAAAAGTTTGATGATCTTATACATTTAATTGAATAAGCTAACCTTTAAAATTGATTTACAAGGTGATGTGAATTTTTGTTTAGCAACACCTTTTAATGGTTGAGAATTACTAAGGTTCTACATGAAATATTCTATGTCTCTTCTTGCATTCACCATGGTCTATCTTGGAACTAAATGGCTAATAAATGGGAAACCTATAATAAAACAAAAGCAGTAAAGAAAGACAATGGTGACAATTACATGGAAGTCTAGAAAAACGTGATTCATATTAATTAAAAAACATATGAAAAATTCAAGATTCATATTCATGAAAAAAATAATCATACAAATTGTCCATATTCTTGAAAGAAACAATCATAAAAATTGCCCTCCTTTCCCAATATGGGTAAGAAGAAAATGAGTACTCCAAACACTAAAATAGTGTCTCTAGTCTCAATAATCTAGTTGTAATGTATACAATACAAAGTAAATATATCATATGTTATCTAAGAAAAAATAATATAAACAAGTGTAAGGTTATTATCATGTATAATGCATCTCTAGTATCTTCTCCTTCCTCTTCTTCTTCCTCTTTTCATCCTCTTCTCCTTCCTCCCTCTTTCCCTCTTTCTCTTATCCTCTTCTTTTATCTCTTTTCTCTCCCTGTACCTATCATAATCACTCCCTCTTCTCATTCATATGGATTCTTCTCTCCATCATATCCATTCACTTCATCTCCTTCCACTCCTCCTCCCTATTAGTTTTCCCCACTATCACTCTTATAATCCTCCTTTTCTTTCCTATTGGTCTCCCTCTTCCTCTATTTCCTATCCTCTCCTCATTTTTCTTCTCCCTCTCTCTCATCTCCCTATTCATTTTCCCCTTTATCTATCTCTAGAACCCATATTCCATTTATTTTTAGCTCATACCATACTCCTCTATGTTCCCTAAGTTCTACTAATGAATAATTTATCACTACAATAAAACAAATTATAAACAATATTTTTTAGATGATTCTGTAATTGAGTAAATGGATAACTTCAAGGATAGAATAATATCATGTTTGTAGAATTGTGTTACATGGATTTTATTTTTTATTTCTATGATATCATGTTTTTAGAAAAAAGGTATATTTATTCAAGTTAAACAATTGATTCCTTTCTTTTAACCAATCCACCAATCCAATGTTTGTTTCAAATGCCTCAAATTTTCCTTTTTCTCCTACTAAAAATCAAAATATCATCAAGGTAAAAAAAACTACAATTTTTAAAAGTTCTTATGAGTATTTTCATATCGATGTCTCCCTTTCCCTCATGAGTTTCCATCACTGTAACAAGGAGTTGTCACCATTGTAACAGGGAGGTTCCACCACTGTAACAATGAGTTGCCACAATTTAGTTTCAAAAAATATAAATAGTTTTAATAGAATTATTTTCTTGTTCTACAAATGTTGCAGAAATAGAATTTGACCATTCAATTTTGGTGTCATCCTAACCTTGGATGGGATTATTTCCCATCCTAACCTTGGATGGGATTAATCCCATGCAATTATTGTAATTTTTTAAATTCGTTATTCATTGATAAATTGACATACGTCTTATAATAATATTCATATAAATTAATATTTGATTATTTCATTTGTATATGAAATTTGGATTAATTTTTTATATTATCAGATTTCGCATCTCTTCATTATAATATTTAATCATCCATATATTTAATTGGTTGTGTAACATTTCATAGTGACATTGGATAACATAATAGAATAAATTAAAATGTATTCTATTATATATCAATAACAAGCTCTTTGTCATACAAAATGGGATTGTTATTGGTAACCCCTTGTCTTTCAATTGGGATGCTATGTCCATGATTACATTAAACAAAATTTTTAATTTTCATAGACAATTATTTCAAAAATTACAATATGTTGCATTGGTATCCAAAAAGATAATCATTCTTTGCTGGAACTATTGTCAGTGCTCGAGCTACTTCCATGACTTGGATTATTTTGAGGAATGTCTTGTTGATTGCATCGATTGTTTTCATCTTCGTGATCTTGTTCCATCTGCAAACATAAAAATAAAGTGTAATGAGTGTATCTACATTGTTAAGAATAATGAAAATTGAAATAAATAATATACATTAATGTAAATTGAAAAACAATGTACCATAGCAAGAAGTGACTCATGAATTATACACATTCTTTCAAAACCAAAATATCATGCCTTCTTTCAACAACTCTTATTTTGGCGTAGTTGCATATTATGTTTCCTGCAAGTTTTATACCCCATAATAAATCATATATTTAATATAAAGGATTTTTTTCTATTAATTATAAACTCATAGAAGTAAAACAACATAGATACTTACAAATTCCACAATTAATTTTTGATATGCAAGCATATACCCACAATCGTTATTTAACCCAATGTCAATCAATTCTTCATGGTTCTTTTTTGTATGTTAGCACCTATTTGAAGACCTTCAACGATGGTTGTTGTAAAACAACTTAAAATATACAAAAATGAAACCTTGAGTTGTTATAAGGAAATATTAATAATTACTCACAAACTTTTAGATCAACAATTTTCTTCATTTTCGTCCTATTTTATGTGTTGAATGAATTCTATCCTGTTATAAGATATTTGAAAATTAATATTTAATGCTAAATTATTTTTTTATATGTACAAATTCAATCATTATTACATACATTTGAATAAAATTGTCATTTAGATGGCTCATCCTGTGATAAATTCCCTATATATAGAAAGTACACAAACACATTAAATATAAAATTCATAAATTGAAAAACCATAATTGTGAAGTGGTAGAGAAAGTTAAACGCTAATGTGAAATTTTGCAGGAAGAAGCAAGGGTTTAAGGTAATTAATGATTTATTTTTTAAATTAAATTTAAATAGGAACAAAGATCGTAAAAGTTTTTACTAGTAAAATCTATAGTAATTCTCTTATTATACAAGGTTTTTAATTTTTATTTTTCTTGGTGAATTGTGAATAAATGTAATAGAAATTTTAAAATATTTGAAAATTAAAACTTAAGATTCTTGCTATCCAAGGTTTTGAGTGAACATCATACCTTTCAACTTCTAATCTTTCGGCGGATTCAAAATATTTGGCAGCTCTAATTTGATCTTCTCTTGCAAATGATCTCTTTTTTAATTAAACTCTAATAGAAATTGTAAATTTTTTTATTAGAAAAATAAACAATAAAATTAAAACTTACCATGGAGGTTTTTGAGTGAATCACCATACCTTTTAACTTCTAATCTTCTTAATAGTTTTGTTGCTCCAAACTATTTTGTTGTTGTTGCACAGTGCTCCTGGTATATGTCTCTTGCAAATCACTCCCTTGAAATTTTGGGTAAAATAATGAAAGGGTGAATAACGTTTTACTCTTTAAAAGGATTTATGAAATTAGATTTTGAAAAATCAATTGCGTATCATTTCCGAATTTTGAAAAAAAAAGAAAAAAAAATTGTTATTTTTATTCAATTTCTCTGCACATCAGTGCATTCAATAGTCAAGCACATCGGCACAATTATATAAAAAGAATTCATTTTTATTTTCTAAATTTAGGAAACAACTGTGTACCGGTGTTGTTTTTTATTTAAATGTACTGATCTATTTTTACGTGAAAAAACACTGATATGATAACTTATTTTTATTTTTTCAAAATGCCAGAAACTGGTGAGGACATTATTTAAATGCCTCGATGCTCTTATTATTTAAACAGGCCGATACAATTTATTCTGATTAGCGCACTAGTGGAGTTTAAAAGCTATCTGAAATTTTATTTTCACATAAAATGGCATATTAATCTCAAATTATCCTTTAGGATGCATCCACATGAATTACAATAGTTTATAGTATACATTTTCTGCTTAAAGTCATCTTGTTCTAGAAAAATGGTTTCAAAACTATATTGAAATTCAAATTGTGGTTATATGGTTCTGGAGATTAATTTTAGATATTTACACAAATTTATTTCTGATTTTTCTCAAATACAGGGACAAAATCTCAATAATATCAAATGACCAATTCTTCAAATTCCAACTCATTCCATATTTCTAATCAATGTTCTTCATGGAGTTTTCTCTTTCCATCTCGAGTATGTTCATATTTTATTTATATTTCTATTATCTAATTGAATTTTTTTTAATCCATGTCAATTTGAATAAAAATGTATGCAAATTATTTGCAGGATCTAGATTCATAGTCGAGTTCAGATGTAGAAAATATTACTCCATATTCTTTTTAAAAATGTCAAAAGCTCTTATTAGGAGCAGCATATCGCAAGCAGTTGGTAGATGAAAATGGAAATCCTCTTACCCTGCCAATTGGAACATGGCATCTTCTATCCTCAATCCTAGATCAATGATGGTAATAATTGTTTGGTATACTGAAATTTCAATAGACCAATTGCATTGTCGTGCTTACTAATATCATTTATATTGTACTAATGGTGTTCAATATTTTTTGAAATTAGGATTCTAGTGATGATGAGTGACCCACGTGCCATCTTTCGGTGCAGCCCATTACAACATCAAATTGAGAGAAGGTTGCATTAAGAGAAAGACTTGGAGAGGAAGCATACAAAGAATGGTTAAATCAACCACCTATTCAATTCCCACTACGTCCATATTCACCAATTAGGAATGACTACAACAATAGTAGTTATTCACCACAAGTTGGAAATGGAGGAAATAAAATGGGGGTTGGTATGAATGATTACTTACTGGATGTGACTGCTATGGAGGTAATGTTGTTAGATCTATTCCATAATGATGAGCTAGGAGATGATGCTCATATCACTGATACCTTATTCAAAAGCTTGAAATTTGCTTCCACCACCCCTCTCTTTGGACATGGAGTCAAGTCAAAGTATACTCAGTTGGGGACAAAAATGTTGTTGTACAACGTGAAAATGAAGTTTGGCATGTAGAATGCATGTGTGTCGACAATATTGACATAATTGACTTGCATGATCAATCAAATTCCTTATATTTTGTCACACAATCAAATTTAAAAATGGTTGATTTTATGAATGTTAAATATTGACATTATACAATTATATTCCCCACCAACTAAAGGATATTTAAAGATAAGGTTCTTCCGAGTGATAATGTCTTGCCGGGTATTGCGAAGAGGCAAAGCAGTTGTAGCAAATGTGGGGTGTTGAGTACATACCATATCATGCATGTCTGAATGATTGTATTCTATATAGAGGAGAATATGCATACAAAGAGATGTGTCTAAAATGTTAGCATGAAGAGTACTATAATTCAAAAAAATGAGTAAATCAGATGGTCCTCCTCATAATATATTAAGGCACATGCCTATAATCCCAAGGATTCAAAGAGTATTTTGTTGCAAAGAACTAGGTATGTTGCACGGATGGAATGCCTCATACATAATTCATTCAGGAGTTATGCGAATCCTAACAGATTCAATAACCATGATCCTCAAAAATTCAAGGATGAAGTACGAAGTCTATGACTCTTCATAGCCATGGATGGCGTCAACCCATATTCCATCCAAAACACCAACTATTTTGTTTGGCATGTAGTAGTGATCAATAACAATATCCCCCCATGGTTGTCCGTGAAGAATGGACATCTTATGTTGGCTCTCATAGTCCCTGGTAGAAGACAAGGGAATAATATGGATGTCTACTTACAATCATTGGTAGATGAATTTAAGGAATTATGGGAAGGGATACATGTGTATGATGTATCAAGACCCATCACAACATAGAGAAGATTTACGTTGTATGGCATATGTGCTTACAACATACATGATTATCCAGGACTAGGAGCTTGCTCTAGTAAATTACATTCCTATTGATTTGTTTAGGAACAATATTATTTCATATTTAATTTAATTAATTGGAGTTGTTCAGATATTCATGGTTGTTAACGAGTCAGCCTGTATACAATAATTTTGCAGGTCTTGTAACAAAAGGGTGTCATGGATGTAAACGTTGTGGACCTTCTTTGAAGGCTAGGTGGTCTAGCCACCTACAAAAGCCAGTGTATCACTGATCTAGGGTATTCCTCCCATAAGAACACCCTTACAGAAGAGAAACATCCACTTTCAATGTTAAACAAAAGAGAACTGAAAGCCCTGCAATAATGACACCATTTAGATGGATTAGAGCATATGAGATAAAGAAGGAGAAGAAGATTGCATAAATGTTTTATTCAAATTTGACACCTATGTTGAGAAATTTTACCATTGGGATGAAAAGAAAAACCGTCTTTTATGAGATCCCATATTGGGAGCACCTTAAGATTTCCGATTTACTAGATCCCATGCATATATTTAAAAATGATTCATCTTCTTTATGGAGGAACATATCATCGAAATAAAGTGACATATTAGCTGTATGAGAGGTCTTATTTCTTCAAAAACTAAAAATAAACATTGGCCAAGAGAAGAAACTAGAGGAGAGATTTTCCCCTCCTTGTATTTAAAAGAAGGTGATGTCCCATGTATTTTAAAGAAAGAATATATTGATTTGGAAAAGGAACTGAGATTATTTGTATGTTTGGGAAGGAATTGTCGATGAGTTTCATGGACTTGCAAGTTCATCTTCTAATTCACCTAGTAGATGAGTTTGAATTAGTTGGGGTCATTTCTTGTTGTTGGATGTTCTTCTTAGAGAGGTACATGAAGAAATTGAAAGCTTTTGTTCAACAAAGTGAAAAACCGGAGGGGTCTATGGTAGAGGGTTATATATCATATGATTCTTTCTATTATTCCAGTGAGTACATCAATCAGATCGAAAGCAAACTAGGTGCGGTGGTTTGAGAAGATGAAAGGGATGAAGACAAAATAGAAGGGGATCTTCTCAAAAAAAATGGAAAGAGGTTCATGATAAAGAGTACAAGTGAAGACTTATAATTTGTCAAATTAATACACAATAACTATCCACATTGAACTTCATATTAATGCAAATTTTGATTTCATACGTACTATATATGTGTGTGTGTGTGTGTGTTGGTTTGATTTCATCAATGAATTGAAAAATTGAAGCCATCAACAAATTCATTCTTTACAATATGGAAGTGATACAATTGTGGGTTGCATTATATGAAGAGAAGAGGAGGAAATGGGACAGTGAGAGGAAAGAATTCAAATAGTTGAATGGTAGAAGCATGCCTTATCTTGATCATTTAAAAGAAAATATGCCAATGACATGCCCTAACTATTGGGCTGTTAATCAAGTCAGAGAGAAATATGATGCATTTGGTCATTACGTGCATACTAAAGTCGATGCACTAAACATAGGGATTGGGTGCAGAAACTCGATAATTATAATATATTTCTTTATAGTTTTAACTTGATATTTCACCTTTAAATTTTAACATCTATATATATATTGTATTTTTAATTATGTTCGAGTTATTAGACACATGACACTATGATTTTTTCACTTTTTTATAGGTGCATTTGTTCCTATCTATGTGGGCATATGGACATCATTTTCACATGGAGGATCTTGATGATGGATGCATGACACAAGATTATGGAGTGGAAGTTGACTTCGACCAATCTAGTCATGCTAGCCACCATAATCAAAACATAATGCAGGGGACATTAGGCTACGTTGGAAAGATACAAGAGATCATTCAAGTGGACTTCTATTTATTCCAATGTGTTATTTTTAGGTGCAAGTGGTGGAACATATTTGATCGAAATAATGTAAAGGAAGATCACGACAGTGGGTTGATATCTATCAACCCTAGAAAGGTGTGACATGAAGCTAGGGAGCCTTATGCTTTCCAAAACCACTATAACCATGTGTTTTTTACCCAGATGTGTTCGATAGGGATTGGTAGTTCGTATTAAGACACGGTCGTAGATCAAAACATGTTTTTGAGAACAACAATGTTATCATTCCAAGTGTCACGTAAAATAATTAAGGTGATGACAATGGAGATGGATATGTACTTGCGTTATTTCATCATTTATACTATTGTTGTATTTTTTCATTTTCATTGGTTTTCTATGTATTTCCAATTGTTGTTTCTCCCTCTGTTGACGTCTCTACTACATGATTGACATATAAAATACATCTGCCTCATACATAAAATACATTTTATTATATTAAATGAAGAATATATTTATTAATATGGAAACGTAACTTTCAATTTAAAAAAAGAAAAATTGTCAGTGTGCCAAAAACAGAGTCATGCACTGGTTTCGGTGCTCTATAAAACACAACCACGTCATAGATTGTGTGCATATACCTATGATGCACCGTTGTTGTTTCACAAATTTAAATTTTCATAGCAGTGTCACACGTATGCATTGGTGCGCATGTATAAAATTTTTGTATTAGTACAAAATTTTCGCATTATCAAATGCACCGATATATAGCTATATTTGCAAATATTATTTAGGTGGTGCGTTGTGTAAATATGATAGCATAGGTGTGATTACGACATACCAAGCACACCAGATTTGTGATGTTGATTAAGAGGAATTTATTTGAGTTTTAAATAGACTTGGCGATGCATCTTTGTTTCCTATTTAGATTATGTAAAATAAATAAATATACTTCATGTATTTGTATGTAAATTATTTAAGGTAGACATGTTTTTATCATTGTGAACATGATGTAATATTAACCAGGAGAAATGTGAAAAAACATGAATTTTAGTGAATATCTCGTGATAATTTAATTTGTATTATTTAACTCCTATTTATTATTAAAAAGAGTTAAATTTAAACCAGCACAATAGAAAATAAAGAACCAAAATAGCATCAAAATGTTATATCTTTATTACTAGAAAAAAGTTCACTTGTCTCTTTAAGGGAGAACTTCCACTAGAGAAAATCCCCAATTACAAGTAACTTAATCACAAGCCTTATTTTACATTTCTTTATCCTCATATTTAGAGAGAGAAAAATTTCATTTAAATTGGTAAAGAGTTGCTATAAAGATTAAATTTAAATTGCTTGAAAATCTCAAAACTTTAGCAGTAAAATAAATTTTATAAAAATAGAAATTTTTTAAATTGTATTAAATCTAAATTAATTGGGGAAAGAGACGCTCTACAAATCAATATGGGAGAGATGTTGTCACATAATGTTACATTTAAAAATAGTAAAATAATAATTGAAATTAACAAATTAAAAATAGTAATAAGAAAATAAATTAATGTCGGCCATAATTACAATACTTCAATTTACACCTTATATAAATGTATATAGAGATATAATGTAACGAAAGTACAAAAGAAATAGCTTTTATTATGAGGAGGAAATGTAATGAGTAAAAATATACAATTTACTTTTTACAACAAGGAGAAAATATAATTTTTTCACATGACAATAAATAGTATTATAGATATTACATTATGTGTAACTCATTCTATGTTCCATTTACATGGGATATTTAAAACAAAAATATATTTATAACAAAAAATATTTTACTCACAACCATAACTAAAATATTTCAATGTTTGTATTAAATAACATAATTTTATAGATACTTTTTATAAACAAAAATAAAGTAATTTAAATTGAAAATTTTCTTATATTTTCACTTTAGTGAGAAAGATTGAGAGAATTCTTAGTCCATTAATAGTTGTTTTCAAATTCCATGTGTGAGGGATATTTGTAAAAACTTTAATGTCTAATATGGTTTTAATATGTAATATTTTAGAAAATATTAACAATAAAAATAATCAAATACATATGAAAAAAATTAGGGGGAATATTTTAACATTTTAATACGAATAAAGTGAATTATAAATACATTATTTCAATGTAAACTACATATATATTATACCAGTTTCCTAGATCCACCAAGCCCAAGAGGGATCAAATCTATTTTCACTCAAAAATATGTTTGCATCTCAAGAGTTTTGATCCCTCTTGGTGCTTGGTACATCCATAGTTAAGATGGATCTAGGCTGCAGATTGTAAAAAAAAATCAGACTTAACTTTCTTAAATTTAACAATAGATTGAATTTTAGAAACCAATATTGAATTCGTTAAATTGTATTCTTGATTAATTTATTATTAATAATATTTTATATTAAAAATTGAATGAGTTACACATTTTCTTCTTTTTAAGAACTAACTAAATTATTCTACCTTTAATTATTTATCGTTGTGAGTATTGAAATATTTTAATTTTTTAATTTAACAATAGATTGAATTTTAGAAACCAGTATTAAATTAATTAAGTTGTATTTTTTGAATAATTTATTAATAATATTTTATATTAAAAATTGAATGAGTTACACATTTTCTTCTTTTTAAGAACTAACTAAATTATTTTACCTTTAATTATTTATCGTTGTGAGTATTGAAATATTTTACTGATTAAGTTAGATTGAATACCAATGAACTATCTAAGCAATAGAGAAATGTTTATCGTAATTTTACAATCATAGTTTTAACCATGCTAAACTATGTAATTTATAAAAATATCTTTGCATTTTATTTAAACTAAGATGTTTTACATGCAATTTCATGTATAAAAGTTTTATATAAATTCACCTATACATAATCTATAATAAACATTATTCCATAAAAATAACCATCATGACAATAATCATCTAATACACATAAACGTCATCTAAGATACACATTCGAATTCACTACCATCATCTAATTATATAAACTTTTAGTAGCACATATAAACGTCATTAGCTAGCACAAAAATCTAATAATCTAACAAAGAATCATCATCATGATCACATCTAACAAAACACGAAGATTGTAATCTAACAACATCACCACACACATCCTCAAATTAATATAAATATCATGTCAAATAACTACTATCACATACACATCTATCTGCAAGCACATTAAATGAACATAACTAACATGACCCAACAATATACACATCAACACCAACATATAAATTAAGTACATAAACATGCAAAAAAAATGCACCACACACACACACATATATATATATACAAAGAAGTCAAATAAGTGCAATCAAATATATGATACAATAGATGTAGTAGTGTGTGCAGCCTAGCATGCAGTAGAAGACGATGGATGGTCGACTACTTCCTGATCAAGTATGTTTGTCGAACTCAGCTAAGGTGGCTGACTAAGAGGTGGATGGTATGTAGTAGAATGTGGATGGTCTACAGGAGAAGGTTGCCAGTTTTTTCTGTCGGGAGAAACATATGACACATCCTCTATATCTGGCATTTGATCATCATTAGGCAACTGATGAGAAAGTGTACTACTAGAAGGATCACTGACACCTTGGCGACCATGATCCAGTGGGGTGGCACCACCACAAGCATCATTATCATCATCCTCGTCATCATGATCATGATCATCACCCTCATCATCATGATCGTCATCATCACCCTCATCACAATCATGACCACCCTCATCTGATGGATGTGTTATTGCATGATACCCTGCAGCCCTCATCGCTGCTAGTAAAGTACTACCTCTAATGACATGTCGCATACTAGACATCAAATCCCGTAGACAGTCCTTGTATAGATCCATGAACGTCATATCCACACTAGTATCTTGAGGCTTCGTAGGGCAGTCTCCCTACCAAACCAAAACTTTGGCCAATATATCATAGTATTCCATCTGAAATCGCACAACAGTCCTCTATTCTCAGATGCCCACACCCCCCTGAGGACGTGCCTCACCCTCTTTGTCCTCTCCCATCTCCTCATATCCTCCATCTTGCAGTGGGGGGGAGGCATGTCCCCATCATATGAGACAATGTCTACAAAATATATAGTACACAAAAATAATTAGACAATTTCATTAAATAATTTAATAAAACAAGTTAAAGAACATGTTAGAATAAATTTTATTCTTATTCATTAAAATGAGAAAATGAAACTAGATTAATTTAAATAAAACAATAATATTACATCTATCATATGGAGGCTGAGTCGTTGTGAATAAGATGTTGGGACACCCTCTCCAATCAATCCTCACATAAGGATAACCCAACACGACAAATGCATGGTCATCAAAACTGGCTAGTAGTACAAGTGCCTCATTCGAAATCCTAACCATAAGCTCCGCTATGCCCATCTTGGGAATCATATTCTCCCACATGCGCAAATGGGCCTCAATGATCAACCTAGGAGGGTGACGATTAAATGTAGACCTCGTCTACGGAAACCTCTCAAAAAATGAGTGAAAAAGCTCATAAGCAAAATGGAAGGTCTCCTTCCCCTGTCTCAATAATGCACGACATATATCTAAAGCCATGCAAAATTGCCTCAAAAAAATGACAAACCATCTGATGCAACATGGAACCTGAATAAAAAAATAAACATAATACAAAAGAAGGCAACTGATGCACTGCCCATTATCACAAGACTGTGCAATGGTGTTAACTAATAATGAGAGGCACCTAACCTCCTCTTTAGCAAAAGAAGAAATATGTAGTTGTCCACCACGAACCTAAAAATATTATGGATGGACTGCATGAGGCCTAACATATCTTTGAGTGTATGAAAGTTGACTCTTAGCTGCAACACCATGAGGGATGTTGTAACTTATTTTGACACCCTCGAAGTTACAAAAATAAAAAAAAAAAAAAAAAAATTGCCACTTTCCTTCAATTTTATCCTTAACTTGACAGATACCTTCCTTTAAATATCATTCCATCTAACCCTTTCCATTGCTAAAGCATGAAGTGTATAAGGTTTTTATAAATATCTCTGATTTATTTTTAATAGTTTTTTATTTTAAATGAAATTCAATTTTATAAAATATATATAATTATATTTTTATAAAATTATTTATCTAAAATATTAAAACTTAGTTTAAAAATAACAAAATCAATATCTAAATGATAGAAATCGCATTTATTATGGTATTATATATGTCAACCAAGTCAAAAAGGCAAATTTAATTTAATCATTAAACCACGGTAATCTAAAATGCATCAAGATTCAAATCAGTAGCAAATCTATGGTTTTTGGGGGGTTACCTTTTCGACTTTTAACCTTCGCCTTTACTATTTTTTTATAGTTGTCCTCCTCTTGTCCATTCGGACCCCCCGCCCCTCTGAGCTTACGGGTGAAAGTCTAAGGTGAAAGGAGGTTGAGTAAATGAGGTAAAATGAAATTTGGATAAATTCTTATCCAAACTTATGGGTGAAAGTCTAAGGTGAAAGGAGGCTGAGAAAATGAGGTAAAATGACATTTGGATAAATTTGTATCCAAATATTTTACAAGAGTAAAAAAGGAAACTAATATATTTTTTACCTATCATAAAAAACAACACATGGTTTTCAAAACCATGGGAAGGAAATCAATGATGGTTTTATTAAATATGTTTATGAATTTTATTTATTCATAAATATATAAATTCAGGGAAAAAAAAGACATACATTTCAAAACAAGACATTGATTTCAAAACAAGTCATGGATTTCAAATAATGGACGGATTTACGGGATGAAATCATTTAAGGATATATTAAGAGAATATCATTTATGAAATTCATGAAAATAGAGAAATATGAATTTACAGGTTTAAACAAAATATTGGGAAAACATTTATCAAAATATTTTCTTCCCAAATATTTTACGACAATGGTGAAGCAATTTAAAAACTGACATAAAATCATTGGTCAATTCAAGAATTGGAGATTCAAATAACAACTAGCAAAAGAGATCAGTCAACCAGATTATAGACATAATTTTAGCATTTGAAGGAGGAAGATCAACATTCATTCTTATTTAGATGTAGAGGCAAAGATACCGGCATTTAAAGGATACCTAGTAGTAGAAGATCAACAAATTGGGATCAAAGTTTGGTTTTCCAATAGACAACTTAAGCATCTCAAGAGTTCAAGGCAGAGGACTTGGAAACAACACCAAATTTCTTGCAGATTTTTAAATATTCTTTTTATTTTTAGTTTATTGTTTAGGATTATATTCCAAAAATATTGTAACAGTTTAGGAAATATTTATTCTATATATTATTTAATTTTGGTTGTAAAATGGTTTGCTTTTGATGCCAAAACCATGTCACTTTGTAAAAAAATTATTACAGAATTCCTAATTAAAGTATTCTAGCTCCAGTTCTTGATAGAAATTGTTTTTCCAATTATTTCGTATCTTATTTATGCACATGTTCATAGTAGCATAGGAGATCTAGGTAAGACTAGATTGAGTATCAATCTCTCTGAAAACCCCTTGCAAAGTTATAATCATTTAAAGAGATTAATTAAATAAATTGTATGTCTTGGTTAATTCCTCTACATCTGTTAATTGTTGCACTATGTCATCTCTTGAAGGTGTTCTATTTGGCTGTAGAAATTTTTTACGCACATCCATTGTATTTGGTTGATTAAGTATTCAGTACGACTGCTTAATTATCATGTATTCTTTTATATTCTTCAGTCAAATTTTTCAAAAATCATGTTATTCCATCAAAAGGGATGTTGGCACTTTGACCAAAAACCTGCAAGAGATGAATTTATTCATGGATAGGGATTGTGTAATCATCAGCGACCACCCAATATAAATCATAGATCTGGCCATTGTGCTCCATAAGTTGTTGTCTAGTGACAGCGAATAGAATTAAAATAGGCTTTGTGATATTTAAGGGAGCCCCCTCTGGTTCAAGGGCTAGCTTGTACCTAAATATTGATCGAGTTGGTTTATCGATGTAGTTTTGCAACAAAGAACTGCTACGAGAAACAAGTACAACATTTGGCATCGTTGTCGGGGAACGAAGTGACGAAGAAAATTTTCCATGGATCACGATCA